>CM075304.1:8850896-8855896 GCA_037672795.1 Lagerstroemia speciosa | reverse complement strand
CCTCAGCTCGCCTCTCCACCTTATCCTGCTGGCACACGAGGCAGGTCTTGACATACCCCTCGACGTCGTCTGACATCCTAGGCCATGTATATGACCTTGAGAGCAGCGCCAGCATGCGCTCCCGCCCTGGATGTCCAGCCCACTGGCTGTCGTGGCACTCCTTCATCAGCTTGCGACGTAGTCCCCCTCCGCTAGGGACATAGAGGCAGCCACCCTTCCCATGGAGTAGCCCATCCTCAAGCCAGTAACGTCGCACAGTGCCATCCTTCACCTGCTCCACCAAGAGCTGGTAGTTCTTGTCCTGTTGCGCAGCTGCTTGGATGTCCTTTAGGAAATCCGAAGTCAACTGGGAGATAGCAGCTACAGTCTCCACATTCTTCCGACTCAGAGCATCTGCCACGAGGTTATGCCTCCCTGGTCGGTGTTCCCACTCAAAGTCATATTGAGCGAGCTCCTCTTGCCACCTAGCCTGCTTCGGGGTTAGCTTTGGCTGTGTCTTGAAGAAAGTATTCGCCACGTTGTCCGTCTTGACAACGAACGAAGTCCCCAGCAAGTACACTCGCCATACCCTTAGGCAGTGGACAACTGCCAACATCTCCTTCTCATGCGCTGAATAGCGCTGCTCCGCAGGCTTCAGCTTCCAACTCTCGAACGCAACAGGGTGCCCGTCCTGCACGAGCACACCTCCGACTGCACGATCAGAGGCATCGGTGTGCACTTCAAAAGGCTTCTCGAAGTCAGGAAGCCTGAGCACCGGCTCTGTCACAATGGCTTCCTTAACCTTGTGGAACGCGACGTCACACAAGTCGTCCCACTCCCAACTCCGGTCCTTCCTCAGTAGGTCCGTAAGGGGAGTGACCTTCTTCGAATACCCCTTGATGAACTTCCGGTAGTAATTTGCTAACCCCAGGAAGCTCCTCAATTTGCCCACCGTCTTTGGTGCTGGCCAATCTCGAATTGCCTGCACCTTCTTGGGGTCCATGCGCACGCATCCGTGACCCAAGATATGGCCTAAGAAGTGTATTTCTTCCATGCCAAACTCGCACTTCTCTCGCTTCACATAGAGAGAATGCTGCCTCAGTCGCTCGAACACAAACTGCAAGTGTTCGAGGTGCTCCTCCATATCCCTGCTGTAGACCACGATGTCGTCGAGGTAGACGACCACGAACTTATCCAGCACATCGTGGAATACGTCATTCATCAAGTTGCAAAACGTGGCAGGGGCGTTCGTTAATCCGAACGGCATGACTAGGAACTCGTAGGAGCCATAACGAGTTACCATCGTTGTCTTTGGTTCGTCACCCTCCGCAATGCGAACCTGCCAGTATCCCGAGCGTAGATCCAACTTCGAGAAAATGACCGCCTTGCTCAGACGATCAAACAGGTCAGCTATCAAAGGCACAGGGTACTTGTTCCTCACAGTCACCTTATTGAGTCCCCGGTAGTCAACGCATAGCCGTAGGGACCCGTCGTGCTTCTCTTGGAACAGCACTGGTGCTCCGTAGGGTGCCGTGGAAGGTTGGATCTTCCCAGAGTCTAGCAGTTCACCCAACTGCTTCCGCAACTCCCCCAACTCCTTGGGCGACATCCTGTAGGGTGCCTTCGCCGGTGGTCTCGTTCCCGGCAGTAGCTCGATCCTGTGGTCTACCGCCCTCCGTTGGTGGTAAACCTGCTAGCAATTCTTCAGGCATCACATCCTGAAATTCATCAAGTACCTCAGCAATCTTCGAAGGTACTTCCGGCTCTGGATGGTTATCCTCCATCCCCACTTCGACTATCGCCGCCAAGTAGGTGGGGTAGCCCTTCTTCCACCCTCGTGCTACTTGCATAGCCGACACCGTTTCCGTCGAGATCTCCTTGCTTCGACTGAAACCCTTGTAACCCCTCACAAAGCATGGGTGTCGTGGATCACCGATCATGAATCCACCGAGGTGCATCGAGACCGTAACCGAGGCCTCCACGAAGAAGTTGTTCCCGAGGACTAGATCATAGTCATCCAGCGGGACAACCATGATGTCAAGGCTTCCTTCCCATGAGTCGATCTTGATAGGAACGCCTTTAGCCATGCCACCAATAGGCTGGCTCTTCGAGTTAACTGCCTTCAGGTGACAGTTGTGCCGCTCCACTCGTAGCCCAAGTGGTCGCACCATCTTGTCCGACACGAATGTGTTGGAGGCTCCCGTGTCTACCAATGCCGACACCTTTCGGCCATTGAGTAGCACATCCACAAATAGCAACCCATAGGGAGCCTTTGAGCGATCAGAACGAATTGCGCTCAATGCCTGCAACGAAGATGCACGTAGCACTCCCTCTTCGTCGGAGTCCTGATCTGCCAAGGCCGAGAGCTTCTCTCTCTTCGGGCATTCCTTGGCTCTGTGGGGACCGTTGCATATGAAGCAACCAGGGTGCGTCCGGGGGTCCTTCTTCAAGGAGCTATTCCCCACGTTCGCCTTCTGCTTCCCCTTGTCCTCACGAATGAGCTTCTTCTTGCCCTTATCCTCCTTTCCCTTGGTTGTGGACTTGGACAACTTGTCCTTGTCCTTGCCTTGCGCTTTCTTCCCACTGTCCTCCACACGAGTGTAGCGCAAGTCAAGCAGCGCATCAGCCGCTGCGAGAGCCGTCGGGAGGTCCTTCACGCCTTGGCGTCTGAGCTCCAGCTGAGCCCATGGCTGCAAGCCCTTCAGAAACGTGTACAGCTTGTCCGTCTCTGACATATCGGTCACGTCAAGCATCAAGGAGCTGAATTGCTTGACGTAGTCACGCACCGAGCTGGTCTGCCTCAGCTTCCCGAGTGCGTCCCGAGCAACCCAGGCAGTGTTGCTCGGCAGGAACTGCTCCTTCAACTCCTGCCTCAGTTCTTCCCACGTCTCAATGCGTGGTCTCCCCGCACTGAGGGCATCTTGGACCCGCGTCCGCCACCATAGCTTAGCATCATTTGCTAAGTACATGGTGGTAACCATGACCTTGTCTGCTTCCGGGACCTTCGCAGCATCGAAGTAGGTCTCCATGTCCCAAAGGAAGTTCTCTAACTCCTTTGAACTCCGAGTACCCTCAAATGCCTTGGGCTCGGGGATCTTCACTTTCCCACGAGTCTCACTCCCGGATGCTACTCCTTGAGTAGCCAGTTGTCGCTTGATCAAGACCATGTCGTCTCGTAGCGCAGCGACATCAGAGACCAGGACCTTCACAAGGTCCGTCAGCGTCCCACCAAGGTCATCGCCCTCTCCGACATTGTCTTCGAGAGCAAGGATGCGCTCATGAACAGCGTTCAGCAAAGGCGCACCATCAGTCACTGCAGCAACCTGCCTCTCCAAGGCCACCATACGTTCCCGCAATGCCTCCATTGATCGAGTCGTCACGGTTGTGATGTTGTTGAAACCTTGCTCTGATACCAACTGTCACGGGGCCAAGGGCGCTACTCGAACACCACTCGAATACCTTGGCTACCGCTAGGCGTCAACAGCACTCTCTGTCGACCAGCCAACAAAATCCGCACAACCGAGGCTCACGAGCCTAGAGACGATCGAAACAACACAAGAAGTTGGGACAAAAAGTATCTTGTATTATCTCACAACAAGTTACAAAAACCCAACGTTACAACACTCTGATCGAGTATGTGCCTCACAGCACCGACTGCTTACACTCCCCACTCGATCCTCACAATAGGCTCAGCACCCACACTCTCCTCACAGTGTTTCTCTCGTGCTCTCTCTTGCCTGAATGTGAATTCTGAAGTGAATGACTCAAATGAGAGCCCACGCCTATTTATACATGAAGCCCCACAACCAAATAAGCCAGGTAATCTAGACTTTCCCTAATGACAAGTCTATACAAGGCAGTTGACCAATCTCTATCAAGACTTTCCATGTGTGCCGGGAATATTCTCCTCCTGAGATTCCTCTTGCCATGTTGGATCCCTGATCCTCGCAAGCTTCCCGATCTGGCACACCTGGCTTCCATAGATAGGGCTGATTCTCCTCCTAAGAATCCGCTTGCCCTGTTGGATCCCCCGATCCTTGGTCAACTTCCATATCTGGCTTGATTGACTTCCATAAGCGGCTTCTAGGCGTATCCATGATTGCCTCCCCCAATCATGGATTGATTGGATCCATGCCATGATTCCCGCTGCTCCGAATAAGGCAGGTTGTGATCCAGGGACTTGATTGATCCTTCCCCCGTGGCCCGCATCTGCTCCAAGGAACGCTACTCAAGCGCTCCATGGCATCCGTAGCATGTATCCCGGGGATAGCCTCTGAGCTTCATCGCTTCCCGGGTACTAGCAACCACAGGTATGATCGAGAACCCGTCTCATGCTCAAGCACCATCACAGTGCCTTGCTGGAACAGTCATGCGCATCGCAATCCAGTGCCTCGACACTTAGTCGATAACGTGCCCACCCAGCACGTTGCCCGCTACCACAGCCCGAGGCATGCTCGTGGTAGGCGGGTATCGGGATACCACTCTAGAGGTCTAACAGTAGGCCACTATCCTACCATCGAAAGTTGATAGGGCAGAAATTTGAATGATGCGTCGCCGGCACGATGGCCGTGCGATCCGTCAAGTTATCATGAATCATCAGAGCATCGGGCAAAGCCCGCGTCGACCTTTTATCTAATAAATGCATCCCTTCCAGAAGTCGGGGTTCGTTGCACGTATTAGCTCTAGAATTACTACGGTTATCCGAGTAGCAGATACCATCAAACAAACTATAACTGATTTAATGAGCCATTCGCAGTTTCACAGTCTGAATTAGTTCATACTTGCACATGCATGGCTTAATCTTTGAGACAAGCATATGACTACTGGCAGGATCAACCAGGTAGCATCCATCGACGGCGCCGCGCGCCCGCCCGTGTGCCTCGCCAGCGCTAGGCCGGGAGTGACACGGACAAGGCACGAGCGTCATTCCAACGAAGCATAACAATCCAGGCACAGGTAGGCCGAGGGCCACGTGCCTATGAAATGTTCTGCATCCGAGAGGCCGAGCTAGCACCCCTGAG
>CM075304.1:8838396-8840896 GCA_037672795.1 Lagerstroemia speciosa | reverse complement strand
TTCGTCCCTTCCGGGACATCCCTCTTGAGGGATATTCTTATAATTTGTCCCTTGCGGGATATGCATATGCTTGCATGCTATGGATGCTTCAATTACTTAGGCACTTATATAGCCCGATCATGTGACATATTAATGTTGCACTTCATGTCAATTAAATATATCCCACTCTATGGGAATCAAAGAAATGTCAGCAATATGCCCCATTCACATAACCATCCAAAATGGATCATCATCTTCAGCAAGCTTAATGGAGCTTAAGCACAGTTCTTAAGAATAATTAAACTTGTCTTATCATGAATCCACTTTATGACACCTAAGCCATCTCATAAAACTCTGCAATGTAGTAATTGAATGTTACTAACCAAGCTGGTACTTTCTAGTTACACCAATTAAACTTAACAGAGCAACAAAGCATACAATATCATGCTAATCATGCTTAATTAAACTTAATTATGCTCATTAACCTCTAATCAGAATAACTTAAACATGGCAGATTAGCAAACATCATTGATCAATTAACTAAATCACACACATTAAAATATTCATCACATCATTCTAATGATGCTGAAAACATGTTCAAATACATCTCTAGAATACCATTGATCCTTCAATCAATAGCAATACTGCTGTACCAATTCAAAGAAGTAAATCTCGTCACTGACTTATATAAACTAATCACCACCTACTTAAGCTAACAATGATCTTAGCTAACATCAATAAACATCAAAGCTAATGAATATTGATGTTTAAACTGTGGAAAACCAACTTACATGCAAGGCTTTCAGATCTCTTCTTCCACCTGCAATCTCTCTCTCTCTCTCTCTCTATATATATATATATATTGTTTGCTTCCATGGCTGCAAATGGTGATTAAAGTGAGCTATATTTGTCTGAGGAAGGAGAGCTAGCTGAGTTATAGGACAGGTGTCACCACACCCTTACACAACTCTTTTTGACTTTTTGCTAATTCTTTCCCCAAATACTTTCTGCCACTTCCCTAAATATATCATTATTCCAATTCACAAATTCGTCCAAGCAGAGCTGGGCTGGAAATGGGCTTCACTTTGGGCCTAAATCCAAGTAATTATATCAGACTTATAGCCCAATCCAAATTCATCACAGGCCTTTAGATGTTTATGTAATCTTGGCCAATTTGTTGCCTAATTCAATAATCTAATTCCATTTGATCTTCAATTATAGTTTAAGCTCAAAACAAGATATGCTGTAAGATCAAGATGGTCTAAGCCCAATCTAAGAGTGAATGTGCAAAAGAGTATTTAGATCCAATCAGGTTATAAGATAGCAAGTAGCTTTTAAGATCTAATCTAGGCGCACTAGCAAGTCGAGTTATAAAATGTACCCCTGTTAAATCCATCTAGGCATATTGGTATTGGGTTATCACAGTTGCCCTCCTGCCGAGCCAAGGATGATCCATCGTAACTTTGGCTGGAAGTAACTCCATTGCGATCGGCAAGGGTCAATTATCACCCTTCAAGTTGTGCGAAATGTAAGCTGGGAGCGAAATTTCCGGCAGTGACAGAGTTGCCCTTTTGCCTAGCCATGACCAATCATGATCGATCAAATAAGGTTGTGTAAGAGTGTGACTCGTTTAAAACACTGTAGTGCACCGAATTAACAACTCGTACTTGATCATTCAGAGCAAACTATACCATAAGAAACTCAATTGTTATTACAACTCTTTTACTTGCATTTACATGTGTACAAGACTTGAAATTAAGTCCATATTCATGTCCTATATCCTATGTAGACCCTTGAAGAGACTTATCCAAAAGGATCACCATGGCTGACCACTATATGTACCTTCTATCCAAACGAACGACTTCAAAAATACTTCTAGGTATATCCACCGCTCCTAGTCCCAAACTTCAACTCTTATGATCTGAGATGTTAAAATCAAAGGGTGAGCTTGCATTGCTCAGTAAGTTGACAATCCATAGTTCAAACATTAAAATCCATCAACTACAATGAAAGCTATTCGGTTACAATCATTTCAATTTACAATAGACGCAACATTCAACCACCAGGAAGTATTCATACTTACTTGTAGACACCATATGGGTTTGCACAGGCAACAATATAACTTGATTATGCAAGATCATATAATTAGTGGAACCATGAGTGAGTGGAATATTCAAAAACTATCTGATGACCTATTAGCTTTGTGGTGCATGCACGTAACCAACTGGCAGTGGACCCTTCGGGTAATCGTTCAACCTTGCCAACCGATCAGTGGTCCATTCATCCCTTCCGGGATCATATCATATGTTCCTCACGGAACCTTTCCGTATCATCTTTATATAACGTATACCAGCTGATCAGTGGCCATTCATCCCTTCAGGGACATCCCTCTGAGGGATATTCGTATCATTTGTCCCTTGCGGGATATGCATATGCTTGCATGCTATGTATGCTTCAATCACTTAGGCACTTATATAGCCCAATCATGTAGCATATTCATTGTTGCACATTCATGTCAATT
>CM075304.1:8393699-8837896 GCA_037672795.1 Lagerstroemia speciosa | reverse complement strand
GGGGCTTGAGGCCTGCCATAGGGAGTAGACTTGCTGCGCTGAAGTTACGAGTATATGATGATGTCTATAGGAAAGGGCTCAATTGGTGGAGAAAGATATGTCGTCGAATATCATTCAGAGCAAGGGCAGAAAAAACAAAGAGAGAGGTTCTTCTTCTTATTCTCAACAGTTGAAGCCTAGAACTTATGATTTTAAGAGGTCTAAGGAGAAGGCTCCGATACAAAAAGGGCAACCTCAACAGAATTACAACCAGTGATAAATGTGGAAAAGCCCACCGGCCACCCTGTCGTGCAGGATCGGGAGCATGTTTCAAATGTGGAAGAACTGATCACAAGATCAAAGATTGTCCCCAGATGCAACAGCAGAATCCAACTAACTCGGGAGCGAGGGCACCAAAGCCGAATGTACGGGAAGGGTTTATGCTCTTACGGAGAGTGATGCTGAAGCCTCAAACTCTGTCATTACAGGTAACCTCCCGATATTGGTAATATGGCTATATCTTGGTGGATTCAGGTTCTACACATTCCTTCGTCTCTCCCCATTTTGCACGCCATTTGAAGACCAACCCGGAACCGTTGGGATACCAGTTAGTAGTGTCCACTCCTGCTGGAGATCCCCTGATTTCTGATATGGTTTACAAATCATGCATTATCCAATTGGGTGATAGGAACTTGGATGCTGATTTGATTGTTTTACCAATGAGTGACTTTGATGTGATTTTAGGCATGGATTGGCTTTCTACTTATCATGCTTGCCTAGATTGCAACAAGAAAGTAGTTACATTTACTATTCCCAATCAGCCTATATCTTATTTTGTGGGAAATAGGGAGTCTGGTGCTTGCTCTTTGATTTCATACATTAAAGCTAACAAATTACTTAGCAAGGGGTGTGAGGGTTTCCTTGCCTATGTAATAGAGGATAAAAAGGAAAGGGTAAGCATAGATGATGTTCCTATCACTAGAGAATTCCCAGATGTATTCCCAGAAGAATTACCAGGCCTACCCCCTGATAGGGAAATTGAGTTCTCTATTGAGTTACTTCCTGGAACAACTCCTATTTCGAAGACTCCTTATCGAATGGCTCCTGTAGAACTGAAGGAATTAAAAGAGCAATTGCAAGAACTTTTGGAGAAGGGTTTTATTCAGCCTAGTGTATCTCCATGGGGTGCTCCAGTATTGTTTGTAAAGAAGAAGGATGGATCCTTGAGACTATGCATAGATTACAGGCAATTGAATAGAGTAACAGTGAAGAACAAGTATCCATTGCCTAGAATTGATGATCTGTTCGACCAATTACAAGGGGCTGAGGTTTTCTCCAAAATTGATCTTAGATCAGGGTATCACCAGCTCAAAGTCAGTAGAGATGATGTTCCTAAGACGGCATTCAGGACACGATATGGCCATTATGAGTTTCTTGTTATGCCGTTTGGTTTGACTAATGCACCAGCAGCCTTTATGGATCTCATGAATAGAACTTCAAGCCTTTCTTAGACAAATTTGTGATTGTCTTCATTGATGATATCTTGATCTATTCTAAGAGTCGTGCAGAACACGAAGAACACTTGAGAATCATTTTGCAGAAACTCAGAGAGCACCAATTGTATGCCAAGTTCAGCAAGTGTGAGTTCTGGCTTGACAGGGTTGTATTCTTGGGACATGTCATTACCAAGGAAGGCATATGCGTTGATCCATCCAAAATAGAAGCTATAATCAATTGGGAAAGGCCGACCAATGTGACTGAGGTTCGAAGCTTCTTGGGACTTGCAGGTTACTATAGAAGGTTTGTGGAGGGATTTTCTCGCATTGCTACTCCGCTTACAAGACTTCTACGGAAAGGTGCTAAGTTTAGCTGGCCAGATGAATGTGAGATGAGTTTTCAAGAGTTGAAGAGGCGATTAACGACTGCACCCATTTTGATCATTCCATCTGGTTCTGGAGGATATGTGATCTATACTGATGCTTCACATAAGGGCTTGGGTTGTGTTCTAATGCAGAATGAAAGAGTGGTTGCTTATGCATCTAGACAATTGAAGGAATATGAACAGCGGTATCCAACTCATGATCTTGAACTTGCTGCCGTGTCTTTGCATTGAAAATATGGAGGCCTTATCTTTATGGGGAGAAGTTTGATATATATACTGATCACAAGAGCTTGAAGTACTTATTTTCACAAAAGGAGCTGAATATGAGACAACGACGATGGTTGGATCTCTTGAAGGACTACGACTGCACCATTTTATACCATCCAGGTAAGGCCAATATTGTTGCCGATGCATTGAGTAGGAAGTCAGCTTCTCTAGCTTCTTTGATGATTAAAGAATGGATGCTCTTTGAAGAAGTAAGGGATTCAGAATTCAAATTTCTTGTGAGGAGTAGTAATGTGATTCTAGCTACAATGAAGATTGAACCATTATTGCTCCATAGAATTAAGCAAGCACAACAGAATGACACTCAGTATTGGCACTTCAAGATACTAAGAATAGGGAAAAGAATCTTGATTTTCATGTTCTTGAGGATGGTATATTGCGGTTCAGGGGAAGGCTCTGCGTCCCGAATGATATAGACATCCGAAGATGTATTTTGGAAGAAGCACATCGAACTCCTTATAGTGTTCATCCTGGCAGCACAAAATGTATCGTAATCTTCGGGAACATTATTGGTGGAGTGGTATGAAGAAGGATATTGCTGAGTTTGTATCAAAATGCTTGGTTTGTCAACAGGTTAAAGCAGAGCACCAGAGACCTGGAGGTACTTTGCAGCCACTGCCAATCCCTCAATGGAAATGGGAGGATGTGACGATGGACTTTGTTCAAGGATTACCGAGGACTGCAAAGGGCCATAATGCAATATGGGTTGTTGTTGATCGACTGACGAAATCTGCTCATTTCCTTCCTGTCAGAGTGGATTATACTTTAGACAAGCTTGCAAAGATCTATGTTGAAGAGATTGTTCGACTGCATGGAGTGCCCATCACAATCACATCCGATCGGGATTCTCGCTTTACATCACATTTCTGGAAGGCTTTGCAACAAGCATTAGGAACTAAATTGCAATTCAGCTCTGCCTTTCATCCTCAAACAGATGGTCAATCAGAGAAGACTATTCAGACCCTCGAAGATATGCTCCGTGCTTGTGTTATGGACCTCGGTGGTAGCTGGGATAATCATATATTTCTAGTGGAGTTTGCATATAATAACAGCTATCAGAGTGTAGTATTGGGATGGCACCATATGAGCATTATATGGAAGGAAGTGTCGGTCACCAATTTGTTGGGAAGAGGCTGGTGAGCGGAAACTAACAGGCCCGGAGTTGATTCAGATCACAAATGACAAAATCAAGCTCATTCGAGAAAGACTACGAACAGCACAAAGCAGACAGAAGAGTTATGCTGACAATCGGAGAAGACCACTTGAATTTAAGGAAGGTGATCACGTATTCTTGAAGATATCTCCATCAAAGGGTGTTATGAGGTTCGGCAAGAAAGGAAAGCTGAGTCCACGGTACATTGGTCCGTTTGAAATACTCGAGAAAGTCGGAGCTGTTGCTTATCGGCTGGCATTACCTCCTAAGTTGGCGAATGTGCATAATGTGTTCCACGCATCAATGTTAAGGAAGTATGAACCAGATCCATCTCATGTGATTGATTTTGAACCAATACAGCTCAAAGAGGATATTTCATATGAAGAGAAGCCTATTCAAATTCTGGATCGGAAGGAACAAGAGCTTAGGTCGAAGGTAATTCCATTGGTGAAAGTTCAGTGGCAACACCATGATATTGACGAAGCCACCTGGGAACGTGAGGAGGATATGAAGAATCGGTACCCCTATCTATTTGCTGAGTGAGGTACGTCAAATTTCGAGGACGAAATTTTCTTAAGGGGGGTAGAATGTGATAACCCAATACCAATATGCCTAGATGGATTTAACAGGGGTACATTTATAACTCGACTTGCTAGTGCACCTAGATTAGATCTAAAAGCTACATTGCTTATCTTATAACCTGAATTGGATCTAAATACTCTTTTGCATATTCACCTCTTAGATTGGGCTTAGACACATCTTGATCTTACAACATATCTTGTTTTGAGCTTAACTATAACTGAAGATCAAATGGAATTAGATTATTGAATTAGGCATACAAATTGGCCAATTACATAAAACATCTAAAGGCCTATGATGAATTTGGATTGGGCTATGAAGTCTGATATAATTACTTGGATTTAGGCCCAAAGTGAAGCCCATTTCCAGCCCAACTCTGCTTTGGACGAATTTGTGAATGGGATAATGATATATATTTAGGGAAGTGGCAGAAAGTATTTGGGAAAGAATTAGCAAAAAGTCAAAAGAGTGGTGTAGGGGTGTGGTGACACCTGTCCTATAACTCAGCTAGCTCTCCTTCCTCAGACAAATATAGCTCACTTTAATCACCATTTGCAGCCATGGAAGCAAACAATATAGAGAGAGAGAGAGAGAGAGAGATTGCAGGTGGAAGAAGAGATCTGAAAGCCTTGCATGTAAGTTGGTTTTCCACAGTTTAAACATCAATATTCATTAGCTTTGATGTTTATTGATGTTAGCTAAGATCATTGTTAGCTTAAGTAGGTGGTGATTAGTTTATATAAGTCAGTTATTTACTTCTTTGAATTGGTATAGCAGTATTGCTATTGATTGAAGGATCAATGGTATTCTAGAGATGTATTTGAACATGTTTTCAGCATCATTAGAATGATGTGATGAATATTTTAATGTGTGTGATTTAGTTAATTGATCAATGATGTTTGCTAATCTGCCATGTTTAAGTTATTGTGATTAGAGGTTAATGAGCATAATTAAGTTTAATTAAGCATGATTAGCATGATATTGTATGCTTTGTTGCTGTGTTAAGGTTTAATTGGTGTAACTAGAAAGTACCAAGCTTGGTTAGTAACATTCGATTACTACATTGCAGAGTTTATGAGATGGCTTAGGTGGTCATAAGCTGGATTAGCATGATAAGACAAGTTTAATTATTCTTAAGAACTGTGCTTAAGCTCCATTAAGCTTGCTGAAGATGATGATCCATTTTGGATGGTTATGTGAATGGGCATATTGCTGACATTTCTTTGATTCCCATAGGAGTGGGATATATTTAATTGACATGAATGTGCAACATGAATATGTCACATGATCGGGCTATATAAGTGCCTAAGTGATTGAAGCATCCATAGCATGCAAGCATATGCATATCCCGCAAGGGACAAATTATACGAATATCCCTCAAGAGGGATGTCCCGGAAGGGACGAATGGCCACTGATCAGTTGGTATATGTTATAAGAAAGTTGATACAGAAGGTTCCCATGAGGAACACGATGATATGATCCCGGAAGGGATGAATGGACCACTGATCGGTTGGTAATGTTTACGATTACCCGGAAGGGTCCACTGGCCAGTCGGTTACGTGCATGCATCCACAAGGCTAATAGGTCATTAGATAGTTGTTGAATATTGCACTCACTCATGGTTCCACTAAATTATATGATCTTGCATAATCAAGTTATATTGTTGCCTGTGCAAACCTATATGGTGCCCACAAGTAAGTATGAATACTTCCTGGTGGTTGAATGTTGCTTCTATTGTGAATTGAAATGATTGTACCGAATAGCTTTCATTGTAGTTGATGGATTTTAATGTTTGAACTATGGATTGTCAACTTACTGAGCAATGCAAGCTCACCCTTTGATTTTAACATCTCAGATCATAAGAGTTGAAGTTTGGGACTAGGAGCGGTGGATATACCTAGAAGTGTTTTTGAAGTCGTTCGTTTGGATAGAAGGTACATATAGTGGTCAGCCATGGTGATCCTTTTGGATAAGTCTCTTCAAGGGTCTACATAGGATGTAGGACATGAATATGGACTTAATTTCAAGTCTTGTACACATGTAAATGCAAGTAAAAGAGTTGTAATAACAATTGAGTTTCTTATGGTATAGTTTGCTCTGAATGATCAAGTACGAGTTATTTTAATCGGGCATGAAAAGAATAGGGTTAATTTGGTGCACTACAGTGTTTTAAACGAGTCACACTCTTACACAACCTTATTTGATCGATCATGATTGGTCATGGCCACGAATCAAGTCACGGCATGATTCGGGTCGTGACATTTATGGTATCAGAGCAATAGGCTATAAAAATTATCCTAGACTTGTCTAGTTGTGTCCAGAGTCTAGGGTTGATGTTTGAATGATTTATTCAATGTATTTGCATTTTGCTTGCATTTAAGGTATATCAGAATGAGGGGAAACAGCAGGAGTCCAGATCCTCGATTGGAGGGTATTTTTCATGCTTTGGATCAAATGACGGACATTATGAGGGCTCAAATGACTCAACATGACCGGGATAATGCTGCTCGAGGTGAACATGCTGAGGCTGTCAAGAGATGTGCTGTGGAACAGTTTATGAAACTTAATCCTCCTAAATTTCAAGGGACCGGTGATCCGGCAGAAGCTGAGGGTTGGATTAACAAGCTAGAGAAGATATTTACAGCCTTGACCTGTTGTGAAGAGGATATGATCATTTTTGCTGAGTTTATGCTTGAAGGCAATGCTGAACATTGGTGGAGAGCAACAAAGCCGAGACTTATGGCTGGTGGTCAGACTCTTACCTGGAGGAGATTCGTTGAGGTCTTCCTCGGGAAATACTTTTCTGATTGTGCACGGGATCAAAAGGTTATCGATTTCCTGAAGCTAGAGCAAGGCAATATGACTGTGGATCAATATGAAGCTCGTTTTGCAGAATTATCCAGGTTTGCACCTCAACTCATTGCTGATGAATGTGAGAGAGCTAAGAAGTTTGAGAGGGGCTTGAGGCCTGCCATTAGGAGTAGACTTGCTGCGCTGAAGTTACGAGTATATGATGATGTCTATGAAAGGGCTCAATTGGTGGAGAAAGATATAGTCGAATATCATTCAGAGCAAGGGCAGAAAAACAAAGAGAGAGGTTCTTCTTCTTATTCTCAACAGTTGAAGCCTAGAACTTATGATTTTAAGAGGTCTAAGGAGAAGGCTCCGATACAAAAAGGGCAACCTCAACAGAATTACAACCAATGTGATAAATGTGGAAAAGCCCACCGGCCACCCTGTCGTGCAGGATCGGGAGCATGTTTCAAATGTGGAAGAACTGATCACAAGATCAAAGATTGTCCCCAGATGCAACAGCAGAATCCAACTAACTCGGGAGCGAGGGCACCAAAGCCGAATGTACAGGGAAGGGTTTATGCTCTTACGGAGAGTGATGCTGAAGCCTCAAACTCTGTCATTACAGGTAACCTCCCGATATGTGGTAATATGGCTTATATCTTGGTGGATTCAGGTTCTACACATTCCTTCGTCTCTCCCCATTTTGCACGCCATTTGAAGACCAACCCGGAACCGTTGGGATACCAGTTAGTAGTGTCCACTCCTGCTGGAGATCCCCTGATTTCTGATATGGTTTACAAATCATGCATTATCCAATTGGGTGATAGGAACTTGGATGCTGATTTGATTGTTTTACCAATGAGTGACTTTGATGTGATTTTAGGCATGGATTGGCTTTCTACTTATCATGCTTGCCTAGATTGCAACAAGAAAGTAGTTACATTTACTATTCCCAATCAGCCTATATCTTATTTTGTGGGAAATAGGGAGTCTGGTGCTTGCTCTTTGATTTCATACATTAAAGCTAACAAATTACTTAGCAAGGGGTGTGACGGTTTCCTTGCCTATGTAATAGAGGATAAAAAGGAAAGGGTAAGCATAGATGATGTTCCTATCACTAGAGAATTCCCAGATGTATTCCCAGAAGAATTACCAGGCCTACCCCCTGATAGGGAAATTGAGTTCTCTATTGAGTTACTTCCTGGAACAACTCCTATTTCGAAGACTCCTTATCGAATGGCTCCTGTAGAACTGAAGGAATTAAAAGAGCAATTGCAAGAACTTTTGGAGAAGGGTTTATTCAGCCTAGTGTATCTCCATGGGGTGCTCCAGTATTGTTTGTAAAGAAGAAGGATGGATCCTTGAGACTATGCATAGATTACAGGCAATTGAATAGAGTAACAGTGAAGAACAAGTATCCATTGCCTAGAATTGATGATCTGTTCGACCAATTACAAGGGGCTGAGGTTTTCTCCAAAATTGATCTTAGATCAGGGTATCACCAGCTCAAAGTCAGTAGAGATGATGTTCCTAAGACGGCATTCAGGACACGATATGGCCATTATGAGTTTCTTGTTATGCCGTTTGGTTTGACTAATGCACCAGCAGCCTTTATGGATCTCATGAATAGAACTTTCAAGCCTTTCTTAGACAAATTTGTGATTGTCTTCATTGATGATATCTTGATCTATTCTAAGAGTCGTGCAGAACACGAAGAACACTTGAGAATCATTTTGCAGAAACTCAGAGAGCACCAATTGTATGCCAAGTTCAGCAAGTGTGAGTTCTGGCTTGACAGGGTTGTATTCTTGGGACATGTCATTACCAGGGAAGGCATATGCGTTGATCCATCCAAAATAGAAGCTATAATCAATTGGAAAAGGCCGACCAATGTGACTGAGGTTCGAAGCTTCTTGGGACTTGCAGGTTACTATAGAAGGTTTGTGGAGGGATTTTCTCGCATTGCTACTCCACTTACAAGACTTCTACGGAAAGGTGCTAAGTTTAGCTGGCCAGATGAATGTGAGATGAGTTTTCAAGAGTTGAAGAGGCGATTAACGACTGCACCCATTTTGATCATTCCATCTGGTTCTGGAGGATATGTGATCTATACTGATGCTTCACATAAGGGCTTGGGTTGTGTTCTAATGCAGAATGAAAGAGTGGTTGCTTATGCATCTAGACAATTGAAGGAATATGAACAGCGGTATCCAACTCATGATCTTGAACTTGCTGCCGTTGTCTTTGCATTGAAAATATGGAGGCCTTATCTTTATGGGGAGAAGTTTGATATATATACTGATCACAAGAGCTTGAAGTACTTATTTTCACAAAAGGAGCTGAATATGAGACAACGACGATGGTTGGATCTCTTGAAGGACTACGACTGCACCATTTTATACCATCCAGGTAAGGCCAATATTGTTGCCGATGCATTGAGTAGGAAGTCAGCTTCTCTAGCTTCTTTGATGATTAAAGAATGGATGCTCTTTGAAGAAGTAAGGGATTCAGAATTCAAATTTCTTGTGAGGAGTAGTAATGTGATTCTAGCTACAATGAAGATTGAACCATTATTGCTCCATAGAATTAAGCAAGCACAACAGAATGACGCTCAATTATTGGCACTTCAAGATACTAAGAATAGGGAAAAGAATCTTGATTTTCATGTTCTTGAGGATGGTATATTGCGGTTCAGGGGAAGGCTCTGCGTCCCGAATGATATAGACATCCGAAGATGTATTTTGGAAGAAGCACATCGAACTCCTTATAGTGTTCATCCTGGCAGCACAAAAATGTATCGTAATCTTCGGGAACATTATTGGTGGAGTGGTATGAAGAAGGATATTGCTGAGTTTGTATCAAAATGCTTGGTTTGTCAACAGGTTAAAGCAGAGCACCAGAGACCTGGAGGTACTTTGCAGCCACTGCCAATCCCTCAATGGAAATGGGAGGATGTGACGATGGACTTTGTTCAAGGATTACCGAGGACTGCAAAGGGCCATAATGCAATATGGGTTGTTGTTGATCGACTGACGAAATCTGCTCATTTCCTTCCTGTCAGAGTGGATTATACTTTAGACAAGCTTGCAAAGATCTATGTTGAAGAGATTGTTCGACTGCATGGAGTGCCCATCACAATCACATCCGATCGGGATTCTCGCTTTACATCACATTTCTGGAAGGCTTTGCAACAAGCATTAGGAACTAAATTGCAATTCAGCTCTGCCTTTCATCCTCAAACAGATGGTCAATCAGAGAAGACTATTCAGACCCTCGAAGATATGCTCCGTGCTTGTGTTATGGACCTCGGTGGTAGCTGGGATAATCATATATTTCTAGTGGAGTTTGCATATAATAACAGCTATCAGTGTAGTATTGGGATGGCACCATATGAAGCATTATATGGAAGGAAGTGTCGGTCACCAATTTGTTGGGAAGAGGCTGGTGAGCGGAAACTAACAGGCCCGGAGTTGATTCAGATCACAAATGACAAAATCAAGCTCATTCGAGAAAGACTACGAACAGCACAAAGCAGACAGAAGAGTTATGCTGACAATCGGAGAAGACCACTTGAATTTAAGGAAGGTGATGACGTATTCTTGAAGATATCTCCATCAAAGGGTGTTATGAGGTTCGGCAAGAAAGGAAAGCTGAGTCCACGGTACATTGGTCCGTTTGAAATACTCGAGAAAGTCGGAGCTGTTGCTTATCGGCTGGCATTACCTCCTAAGTTGGCGAATGTGCATAATGTGTTCCACGCATCAATGTTAAGGAAGTATGAACCAGATCCATCTCATGTGATTGATTTTGAACCAATACAGCTCAAAGAGGATATTTCATATGAAGAGAAGCCTATTCAAATTCTGGATCGGAAGGAACAAGAGCTTAGGTCGAAGGTAATTCCATTGGTGAAAGTTCAGTGGCAACACCATGATATTGACGAAGCTACCTGGGAACGTGAGGAGGATATAAAGAATCGGTACCCCTATCTATTTGCTGAGTGAGGTACGTCAAATTTCGAGGACGAAATTTTCTTAAGGGGGGTAGAATGTGATAACCCAATACCAATATGCCTAGATGGATTTAACAGGGGTACATTTTATAACTCGACTTGCTAGTGCACCTAGATTAGATCTAAAAGCTACATTGCTTATCTTATAACCTGAATTGGATCTAAATACTCTTTTGCATATTCACCTCTTAGATAGGGCTTAGACACATCTTGAGGTTACAACATATCTTGTTTTGAGCTTAACTATAATTGAAGATCAAATGGAATTAGATTATTGAATTAGGCATACAAATTGGCCAAGATTACATAAAACATCTAAAGGCCTATGATGAATTTGGATTGGGCTATGAAGTCTGATATAATTACTTGGATTTAGGCCCAAAGTGAAGCCCATTTCCAGCCCAACTCTGCTTTGGACGAATTTGTGAATGGGATAATGATATATATTTAGGGAAGTGGCAGAAAGTATTTGGGGAAAGAATTAGCAAAAAGTCAAAAAGAGTGGTGTAGGGGTGTGGTGACACCTGTCCTATAACTCAGCTAGCTCTCCTTCCTCAGACAAATATAGCTCACTTTAATCACCATTTGCAGCCATGGAAGCAAACAATATAGAGAGAGAGAGAGAGAGAGAGATTGCAGGTGGAAGAAGAGATCTGAAAGCCTTGCATGTAAGTTGGTTTTCCACAGTTTAAACATCAATATTCATTAGCTTTGATGTTTATTGATGTTAGCTAAGATCATTGTTAGCTTAAGTAGGTGGTGATTAGTTTATATAAGTCAGTTATTTACTTCTTTGAATTGGTATAGCAGTATTGCTATTGATCGAAGGATCAATGGTATTCTAGAGATGTATTTGAACATGTTTTCAGCATCATTAGAATGATGTGATGAATATTTTAATGTGTGTGATTTAGTTAATTGATCAATGATGTTTGCTAATCTGCCATGTTTAAGTTATTGTGATTAGAGGTTAATGAGCATAATTAAGTTTAATTAAGCATGATTAGCATGATATTGTATGCTTTGTTGCTGTGTTAAGGTTTAATTGGTGTAACTAGAAAGTACCAAGCTTGGTTAGTGACATTCGATTACTACATTGCAGAGTTTTATGAGATGGCTTAGGTGGTCATAAGCTGGATTAGCATGATAAGACAAGTTTAATTATTCTTAAGAACTGTGCTTAAGCTCCATTAAGCTTGCTGAAGATGATGATCCATTTTGGATGGGTATGTGAATGGGGCATATTGCTGACATTTCTTTGATTCCCATAGGAGTGGGATATATTTAATTGACATGAATGTGCAACATTAATATGTCACATGATCGGGCTATATAAGTGCCTAAGTGATTGAAGCATCCATAGCATGCAAGCATATGCATATCCCGCAAGGGACAAATTATACGAATATCCCTCAAGAGGGATGTCCCGGAAGGGACGAATGGCCACTGATCAGTTGGTATATGTTATAAGAAAGTTGATACAGAAGGTTCCCATGAGGAACACGATGATATGATCCCGGAAGGGATGAATGGACCACTGATCGGTTGGTAATGTTTACGATTACCCGGAAGGGTCCACTGGCCAGTCGGTTACGTGCATGCATCCACAAGGCTAATAGGTCATTAGATAGTTGTTGAATATTGCACTCACTCATGGTTCCACTAAATTATATGATCTTGCATAATCAAGTTATATTGTTGCCTGTGCAAACCTATATGGTGCCCACAAGTAAGTATGAATACTTCCTGGTGGTTGAATGTTGCTTCTATTGTGAATTGAAATGATTGTACCGAATAGCTTTCATTGTAGTTGATGGATTTTAAGGTTTGAACTATGGATTGTCAACTTACTGAGCAATGCAAGCTCACCCTTTGATTTTAACATCTCAGATCATAAGAGTTGAAGTTTGGGACTAGGAGCGGTGGATATACCTAGAAGTGTTTTTGAAGTCGTTCGTTTGGATAGAAGGTACATATAGTGGTCAGCCATGGTGATCCTTTTGGATAAGTCTCTTCAAGGGTCTACATAGGATGTAGGACATGAATATGGACTTAATTTCAAGTCTTGTACACATGTAAATGCAAGTGAAAGAGTTGTAATAACAATTGAGTTTCTTATGGTATAGTTTGCTCTGAATGATCAAGTACGAGTTATTTTAATCGGGCATGAAAAGAATAGGGTTAATTTGGTGCACTACAGTGTTTTAAACGAGTCACACTCTTACACAACCTTATTTGATCGATCATGATTGGTCATGGCCACGAATCAAGTCACGGCATGATTCGGGTCGTGACACCGTGATAAGCCCACGTGCAGGGCGAGGCCTAATCCATGTGATTGGACAAAAACATCCATGACTCCGCACTTGTGAAGACATTTGCCGTATATAAGATTTGAAAGCTTTTACGCAACTTTTGAAGTTATTAAGTTTATCTCATGGCGTTCAACTATTCGAAACTTCTCATGCTCGTGGTGCGGAGTTTCTTCACTTCGACGTCTTGGTTCGTTGCTGATCCTGGCTACGTGTCAATCCTCAAACCCTAGTCTTCTCAATTCTGGTGTTCTATCCATCGTTATTCCCGGTTTCATAGCTTTTATCGGTGTGGTTCGTCCTACTGTCAACGCACAAAGTATCAGACGCAACTTACAATTCGGACGACTTAATGTCGACCATGATCTTCGTGACAGCAACGAAGAGATTTCTAGCAAAAGTTACGACATTTTGTCTACAGATCAGAGCAAGGGCATGTCCGTCTGATGCACGTCCAGGTGCTAATCATTGGCTTAAGGCCAGAGCTAGAAGTGACAGTTTGTCACTTCCGGAAGGTCCCATTATAGGACTTTGGGCAAGCGTTTCAAGGAAGCACTCAATGGATTAACAAAAGTGCATTGGGCTGATTATGGGAATGGAGAGACCGAGATAAGCCCACGTGCAAAACGAGGCCTAATCCATGTGATTGGACTAAAACATCCATGACTCAGTATTTGTGAGGACCTTTGCCCATTATAGGATTTGAAAGCTTTTACACAACTTTTGAAGTTATTGAGTTTATCTCATTGCGTTCAACAATTCGAAACTTGTCATGCTCGTGGTGCGGAGTTTCTTCACTTCGAAGTCTTGGTTCGTTCCTGATCTTGGCTACGTGTCAATCCTCAAACCCTGGTCTTCTCAATTCTGGTGTTCTATCCATCGTTGTTCCCGGTTTCATAACTTTTGTAGGTGTGGTTTGTCCTACTGTCAATGCACAAAATTTTTCAAACGCAACTTACATTTTGAACAACTTTAT
Organism: Lagerstroemia speciosa; assembly: GCA_037672795.1. Taxonomy (NCBI): domain Eukaryota; kingdom Viridiplantae; phylum Streptophyta; class Magnoliopsida; order Myrtales; family Lythraceae; genus Lagerstroemia; species Lagerstroemia speciosa. Next base: position 8,823,922 of record CM075304.1, on the reverse strand, counting down.
GTCGACTATGATCTTCGTGATAGCAGTGAAGTGATTTCTAGCAAAACTAACGACATTTTGTCCACAGATCAGAGCAAGGATAAGTCCGTCTAATGCACGTCCAGGAGCTAATCATCGGCTTAAGGTTGGAGCTAGACGAGACTTTTTGTCACTTCCGGAAGGTCCCATTAGACGACTTTGGTCAAACGATTCAATGAAGTGCTAAATGGATTAAGAAAAGATCATTGGGCTGAATATGGGAATTGAGAGACCGGGATATGCCCACGTGCAGAGCGAGGCCTAGTCCATGTGATCGGACTAAAACATCCATGACTCAGCATTTGTGAGGACCTCTACCCATTATCAGATTTGAAAGCTTTTACACAACTTTTGAAGTTATCCAGTTTATCTCATGGCATTCAACAATTCGAAACTTGCCATGCTCGTGCTGCGGAGTTTCTTCACTTCGACGTCTTGGTTCGTTCCTGATCATCGCTATGTGTCAATCCTCAAACCCTACTCTTCTCAATTATAGTATTCTATCCATCGTTGTTCCCGGTTTCATAACTTTTGTCAGTGTGGTTCGTCCTACTGTCACCACACAAAGTTTCAAACGCAACTTACATTTCCGGCGACCTGATGTCAACCATGATCTTCGTGATCGCAATGAAGTGATTTCTGGTAAAAGCTACGACATTTTTTCTACAGATCAGAGCAAGAGCAAGTCCGTCTGATGCACGTCCAGGTGCTAATCATCGGCTTAAGGCCGGAGCTAGACGAGACCATTTGTCACTTCCGGAAGGTACCATTAGAGGACTTTGGTCAAGCGATTCAAGGAAGCACTGAACGGATTAATAAAAGAGCATTGGACTGATTATGGGAATGGAGAGACCGAGATAAGCCCACGTGCAGAGCGACGCCTAATCCATGTGATCTGACTAAAACATCCATGACTCCGCATTTGTGAGGAAATTTGCCCAATATAAGATTTGAAAGCTTTTACACAACTTTTGAAGTTATTGAGTTTATCTCATGGCGTTCAACTATTCGAAACTTCTCATGCTCGTGGTGCGGAGTTTCTTCACTTCGACGTCTTGGTTCGTTCCTGATCCTGGCTGATGTGATCCCTGATATGAGCTCGAAGGCTGCAATCAAAGTCTGTCATGATCCGATGATGAGAAGCTCGTGCACGACGAAGAAGCAGATATGGATATGCATACAAGTGATGAGCAAGCTAAATGACTCAACGTTATCCATAATATTTCAAAAATGGACAAATGATGAAGGCCACATATTTAAGCTAATCATCAAGAGGGCAAGTGATTCAAGAAATATATTTCAATTGAATGTCAAGAGGGCAAATATCTTCAAGAAATATATCTTAACAAGATGAAAGGGAAAGAATATTTTCAAGAAAGGCAATTGAGAGAACTAAAGAGGCAAGAGAAGCACAAGTTAATGCTGATATATTGAAATTATCTACAAGAATATATCACTTTCCTCTTTTAGCAAGTGGAATATATTTCCTTCCCCTTTATTTAGTTCTGAAGATATTGTTAATATATTGTAATTTCTCTGGGATAGCACTTAGATTTGCTTTCCAATTAGTTTCCTATCCTATGAGAACCATTTAGGAAGGTTATTTTTTGATGTAATATTGCACTTTGGCCTATTTAAAGGCTGGTGCTTGCCCTTGGACGATTTTGGATCAGTTTTATTCATTAATGAAGTGTGAGATTATATTCTCTTTGGTTCTTTGAAGAACTATTCGAACTTATCGGAGTATTCCGTGGCGTTCATCCCCAACTTATCAATCAACCCTTCCATAGTTGATTGTGGCGTCTTCACTATACCAAGGTTCTTACCTCTCTATAGGTAATGGGTCAAGGTTCCACCTTTCGAGCTTGATAAGGACACGTTTCCTGGAGATCTTAGTCGTATACGGGTTTCGTCACTAGTTGGTGAGGTTCATATCATACTTGATATCGGGTTTCATCACGGTGTTGGCGAGGTTCGCATCATTTGGTATCAGAGCCAACGTTCTAAGTCAGGTTCAATCTATCCTTTTAGTTTCTCTTTGTTTTCTTTCATCTTGATTTTTTTTTCTTTATCTTCTTCTTTTCTATTATCTTCTTCAAAAAAAGTTTAAAAAAAAGTAGTGGGAGAAAAAGAAAAGTAGCAGAAAAAAAAAGCAAAAAAAAAAGAAAGAAAAAGTTGTAAAAAAAAGGTTTTAAAAAAAAGAATCAGCAGTAAAAATAGGTAGAAAAAAGAGTGAAAGAAGTGAGACATTGAGCAAGTCCAAGACTTATTTGGCCATTCATAGAGTTATCAAAGTTCCTCATTCAAAGTTGTTTCTTTTCAATTGATTTCTCTTGTCCGTAATTCCCTTATTTCGCTTGATCTTCGTTACCCTACATTCTTCTTTCAAATCTTGGTGAAGTCGTGGTGGATTGTTGCGGGACATTTTGATTATAGTTTGCTTAGTTCAGAAAGAACTGAAAGAGGATATACGAGTGGAAAAAGGCAAGAGTGGTGAGATTATTAGAGGGTAAAAGCCGTTGAGTGCAAACACGAGTGAATTGAGTGAACATATTCTTGAGTGAAACACGTGAGAGAGTGCTTGTGAGGTCCTAATATCTGTTGCAGATTCTCATCATGCCACACTATCAAGAGGAAAGCGCATTCGAAGATGTACAACTACAAACATATGTACACGAGGTTGGGAGGATGATGAGAGCTGAATTCAAACAAATCCATAAGAAGATAGATCGAATTGAGGATGAAGCAAAAAGAAAAAGCTTTCAGCTTCCATATGAAGATAAAGAATCGAGAAGACCAAGGCGGAACAATGATCTCCGTGACACAAAAGTGAAGTTTCCAACTTTCCAAGGCAAAAACGACCCCGAAGCTTATCTTTTGTGGGAGGAAGGAATGGAGATGGTCTTCAAGCATCATATCTGCTCTGAAAAGAAAAAGGTACAACTTGCTTCATTTCAATTCTCCGACTATGCTATTATTTGGTGGGATCGGATTATTACAAGTAGGAGACAGAACGGAGAGCGACCCATTGAGACATGGAGCGAGATGAAGTCAATAATGAGGCAACGATTCCTTCCAAGTTCCTATCGCTGGGAATTGCACAACAGATTGCAACATCTCACTCAAGGATCAAAGAGCGTTATCGAATATTACAAAGAAATGGAGGTTGCAATAAGCCGAGCGAACATAGAGGAGGACATAGAAGTCACCATGGACAGGTTCGTACGTGGATTAAATCGTGAGATCGCTGATGAAGTGTCGATGCATTATTATGAAGAGTTCAAAGATATGTTGCTCCATGCCATGAAAGTTGAACGACGGTTGAAGCAAAGAAACATGGATGAATTGAGCACAAGCATGGCTGCAACAAGTTCTTCAAGATCAACCTCTCAGCAAGTTGATATCCCCTCAATGAAGTCCTATTCTGGGCCATCCACGAAAGTCAAACAAGTTGTGAGTCTTACACAAATTCATGAGAATCAAAAGAATAATCAAGAAAAAGAGTGTGATAAAAAAATTGAGAGTGAGCAAAAGAAAGAGTATGATGAAAAGAATATCGATGAGGGTGAAGAAAACGGGAGCAATGAAAAAGAGACAAAAGGACATGAGAGAAAAGAAATTGAGAAGAGAGAATATAAGAGAGATGTTTCATTGGTGAGTGCAAGAGAGGAAAAAGACCGTGAGATTGAGAGTTCTTTAATTTTACATCAGCCCCTTATGATTAAGGAGCCGATTTTATTTACTAACAATCTTGTCGGATTCTTGCCGAGCAATATTATTTCTTATTTGCAGGAAGTCAAGGAATTGCATCAAGGATCAAGTCCAACCCAACTAGCCATTAGAAGTAATCATGAGGAGATGAAGGAGCTTCAACTACAACCCACTGGGCAAGTGGTAAATCTACAAGCTAGTGAGTACATGAGTCCCTTTATTGTCGTAATGTTAATAGAGCATGAGGATCAAACATGGATAGGGTTTTCTAATTTTCAAACCATCCAAAACACCATGGTCATGTGCCCTAATTCTGTTCCTCATTTAGATCGCATGTTAGATGGATTTCATGATGCATGTTTGATTTCAAAGCCTAATCTTGAAAATCATGCTAGGGTGAGAGGAGATCATGATTTAGGATTGAACAATGCATATATGATTTCAAAGATTGATCTTAAAGGTGAATTCCATCATGCTAGGGTGAGAGAAAATCATGAGTTAAACATTGAATGCAAAAACCCATGTGATTTATATAAGATGTTTAGTGCTTTCATGGGATTTATGAGTCATAATTTGTATGCTTTTATCTACTTTGATGATATTCATTATAATAAGAGTCTAGATGATCATGCTGAACATCCAAAACTTATTTTAGAGGCCTTAAGCAAAGAATCATTATTTGCTAAACTTGAAATCCGAACTCTTTGTATGGATGAGATTGTGTTTATTGAATCGATTTTGAGTGCTACTGTTAATGAGAATCTTGTTGAAGAGGAAAAGGCAATCCAAGGTTGGCCAATATCTACTTTGGTAAGTCAGGTAAGTGGTTTCCATTGCTTATCTAGCTTATATTGGTACTATATTCCATGTCATATAATGGATGATGCCACACATGATGATTTGATCTTTGGAATGATTTTGAGGTTACATACTGTGTTCATTTTGAGTAAAGAAGTTATGTTTTTGAATTACACTTGGAAAAATTTGAGAGAACTTGGAAATAAACTATTGTTTTTGAGTTGTTATGCAAAAATTGATTTTAAAGCATGGGAATATTGTTTTTCCAATGATAAGGTTGCTTATTCTAGTTTTATTCCATCTACCACTAAGTTTTATCATTCAAAGCGCGTATATGGCTTCACTTTATTAATTCTTATGAATTTAACATCTTTACCTTTAAGTGGCTGTGCTTACTTAGGTGGAATGATAAAAGGTGAATTTGTTAAGTCAAATCATGCGAAAGCCATGCACCCTAACAGTGGCAGCAAGAATTTTGTGTTTGATCCAGGTGGTTGTAATTCATTGCGCATGAGGAAAAAGAGGATTCACATTCAAATGAATTCAAGGCGACATCCTCATGGAGAAGGACTATTTCGAGTTCTTGAGTGGATTGCTAATGATGCTTACAAATTTGAACAGCAAGGTGAGTGTAAAGATAATGACAATTTCCAAGTTTGTAATTTATCTTCATTTAATGCAGGGCAAGATTTGAGGACAAATCCTTTTCAAGAGGAGGGGAATGATGTGATCCCTGATATGAGCTCGAAAGCTGCAATCAAAGTCTGTCATGATCCGATGATGAGAAGCTCGTGCACGACGAAGAAGCAGATATGGATATGCATACAAGTGATGAGCAAGCTAAATGACTCAACGTTATCCATAATATTTCAAAAATGGACAAATGATGAAGGCCACATATTTAAGCTAATCATCAAGAGGGCAAGTGATTCAAGAAATATATTTCAATTGAATGTCAAGAGGGCAAATATCTTCAAGAAATATATCTTAACAAGATGAAAGGGAAAGAATATTTTCAAGAAAGGCAATTGAGAGAACTAAAGAGGCAAGAGAAGCACAAGTTAATGCTGATATATTGAAATTATCTACAAGAATATATCACTTTCCTCTTTTAGCAAGTGGAATATATTTCCTTCCCCTTTATTTAGTTCTGAAGATATTGTTAATATATTGTAATTTCTCTGGGATAGCACTTAGATTTGCTTTCCAATTAGTTTCCTATCCTATGAGAACCATTTAGGAAGGTTATTTTTGATGTAATATTGCACTTTGGCCTATTTAAAGGCTGGTGCTTGCCCTTGGACGATTTTGGATCAGTTTTATTCATTAATGAAGTGTGAGATTATATTCTCTTTGGTTCTTTGAAGAACTATTCGAACTTATCGGAGTATTCCGTGGCGTTCATCCCCAACTTATCAATCAACCCTTCCATAGTTGATTGTGGCGTCTTCACTATACCAAGGTTCTTACCTCTCTATAGGTAATGGGTCAAGGTTCCACCTTTCGAGCTTGATAAGGACACGTTTCCTGGAGATCTTAGTCGTATACGGGTTTCGTCACTAGTTGGTGAGGTTCATATCATACTTGATATCGGGTTTCATCACGGTGTTGGCGAGGTTCGCATCACTGGCTACGTGTGAATCCTCAAACGCTAGTCTTCTCAATTCTGGTATTCTATCCATCGTTGTTCCCGGTTTCATGGCTTTTGTTGGTGTGGTTCGTCCTACTGTCAACACACAAAGTATCAGACGCAACTTACAATTCGGACGACGTGATGTCGACCATGATCTTCGTGATAGCAATGAAGAGATTTATGGCAAAAGTTACGACATTTTGTCCATAGATCAGAGCAAGGGCAAGTCCGTCTGATGCACGTTCAGGTGCTAATCATCGGCTTAAGGCCAAAGCTAGAAGAGACCGTTTGCCACTTCCGGAGGGTCCCATTATAGGACTTTGGGCAAGCGATTCAAGGAAGCACTAAATGGATTAAGAAAAGAGCATTGGGCTGATTATGGGAATGGAGAGACCGAGGTAAGCCCTCGTGCAGAACGAGGCCTAATCCATGTGATTGGATTAAAACATCCATGACTCAGCATTTATGAGGACCTTTGCCCATTATAGGATTTGAAAGCTTTTACACAAGTTTTGAAGTTATTGAGTTTATCTCATTGCGTTCAACAATTCGAAACTTGTCATGCTCGTGGTGCGGAGTTTCCTCACTTCGAAGTCCTGGTTCGTTCCTGATCTTCGCTACGTGTCAATCCTCAAACCCTGGTCTTCTCAATTCTGGTGTTCTATTCATCGTTGTTCCCGGTTTCATAGCTTTTGTAGGTGTGGTTTGTCCGCCTGTCAACGCACAAAATTTTTCAAACGCAACTTACATTTCGAACAACTTGATGTCGACCATGATCTTCGTGATAGCAGTCAAGTGATTTCTGGCAAAACTTACGACATTTGTTCACAGATCAGATCAAGGATAAGTCCGTCTAATGCACGTCCAGGAGCTAATCATCGGCTTAAGGTCGGAGCTAGACGAGACCATTTGTCACTTCCGGAAGGTGCCATTAGAGGACTTTGGTCAAGCGATTCAACGAAGCACTAAATGGATTAAGAAAAGAGCATTGGGCTGAATATGGGAATTGAGAGACCGGGATAAGCCCACGTGCAGAGCGAGGCCTAGTCCATGTGATCGGACTAAAACATCCATGACTCAGCATTTGTGAGGACCTCTGTCCATTATCAGATTTGAAAGCTTTTACACAACTTTTGAAGTTATCAAGTTTATCTCATGGCATTCGACAATTCGAAACTTGTCATGCTCGTGCTGCGGAGTTTCTTCACTTCGACGTCTTGGTTCGTTCCTAATCATCGCTACGTGTCAATCTTGCAACCCTAGTCTTCTCAATTATAGTATTCTATCCATCGTTGTTCCCGGTTTCATAGCTTTTGTCGGTGTGGTTCGTTCTACTGTCAGCGCACAAAGTTTCAAACGCAACTTACATTTCGGGCGACCTGATGTCAACCATGATCTTCGTGATAGCAATGAAGTGATTTCTGGCAAAAGTTACGACATTTTATCTACAGATCAGAGCAAGAGCAAGTCCGTCTGATGCACGTCCAGGTGCTAATCATCGGCTTAAGGCCGGAGCTGGATGAGACCATTTGTCACTTCCGGAAGGTACCATTAGAGGACTTTGGTCAAGCAATTCAAGGAAGCACTAAACGGATTAATAAAAGAGCATAGGACTGATTATGGGAATGGTAAGACCGAGATAAGCCATGACCCAGCATTTGTGAGGACATTTGCCCATTATCAGATTTGAAAGCTTTCACACAACTTTTGAAGTTATCGAGTTTATCTCATGGCGTTCAACTATTCGAAACTTGTCATGCTCGTGGTGCGGAGTTTCTTCACTTCGAAGTCTTGGCTCGTTCCAGGTCTTGGCTACATGTCAATCCTCAAACCATAGTCTTCTCAATTCTGGTATTCTACCCACCGTTGTTCCCGGTTTCATAGCTTTTGTCGGTGCGGTTCGACCTACTGTCAACGCGCAAAGTTTCAAATGCAACTTACATTTCGGACGACTTGATGTCGACCATGATCTTCGTTAGAGCAATGAAGTGATTTTTGGCAAAAATTACGACATTTTGTCTATAGATCAGAGCAAGGGCAAGTCCGTCTGATGCACGTCTAGGAGCTAATCATCGGCTTAAGGCCAGAGCTAGAAGAGACCGTTTGTCACTTCCTAAAGGTCCCATTATAGGACTTTGGGCAAGCGATTCAACGAAGCTCTAAGTGGATTAACAAAAGTGCATTGGGCTGATTATAGGATTGGAGAGACCGAGATAAGCCCACGTGCAGAACGAGGCCTAATCCATGTGATTGGACTAAAACATCCATGACTCAGCATTTGTGAGGGCCTTTGCCCATTATAGGATTTGAAAGCTTTTACACAACTTTTGAAGTTATTGAGTTTATCTCATTGCGTTCAACAATTCGAAACTTGTCAGGCTCGTGGTGCGGAGTTTCTCACTTCGAAGTCTTGGTTCGTTCCTGATCTTGGCTACGTGTCAATCCTCAAACCCTGGTCTTCTCTATTCTGTTGTTCTATCCATCGTTGTTCCCGGTTTCATAGCTTTTGTCGGGGTGGCTCGTCCTACAGTCAATGGATAAAGTTTCAAACGCAATTTACATTTTGAACAACTTGATATCGACCATGATCTTCGTGATAGCAGTCAAGTGATTTCTGGCAAAACTTACAACATTTTGTCCACAGATCAGAGCAAGGATAAGTCCGTCTAATGCACGTCCAGGAACTAATCATCGGCTTAAGGCCGGAGCTAGACGAGATCATTTGTCACTTCCGGAAGGTCCCATTAGAGGACTTTGGTCAAGCGATTCAAGGAAGCACTAAATGGATTAAAAAAAGAGCATTGGACTGAATATGGAAATTGAGAGACCGGGATAAGCCCACGTGCAGAGCGAGGCCTAATCCATGTGATCAGACAAAAACATCCATGACTCAGCATTTGTGAGAACCTTTGCCCATTATCATATTTGAAAGCTTTTACACAACTTTTGAAGTTATCCAGTTTATCTCAAGGCATTCAACAATTCGAAACTTGTCATGCTCGTGCTGCGGAGTTTCTTCACTTCGACGTCTTGGTTCATTCCTGATGATCGCTACGTGTCAATCCTCAAACCCTAGTCTTCTCAATTCTAGTATTCTATCCATCGTTGTTCCCGGTTTCATAGCTTTTGTCGGTGCGGTTCGTCCTACTGTCAACGCACAAAGTTTCAAACGCAACATACATTTTGGGCGACCTGATGTCAACCATGATCTTCGTGATAGCAATGAAGTGATTTCTGGCAAAAGTTACGATATTTTGTCTACAGATCAGAGCAAGAGCAAGTCCGTCTGATGCACGTCCAGGTGCTAATCATCGGCTTAAGGCTGGAGCTAGATGAGACCATTTGTCACTTCTGGAAGATACCATTAGAGGACTTTGGTCAAGCAATTCAAGGAAGCACTGAACAGATTAATAAAGAGCATTGGGCTGATTATGGGAATGGAGAGACCGAGATAAGCCCACGTGCAGTGCGAGGCCTAATCCATGTGATCGTACTAAAATATCCATGACTCGGCATTTGTGAGGACATTTGCCCAATATCATATTTGAAAGCTTTTACACAACTTTTGAAGTTATTGAGTTTATCTCATTGCGCTCAACAATTCGAAACTTGTCATGCTGGTGGTGCGGAGTTTCTTCACTTCGACGTCCTGGTTCTTTCCGGATCTTGGCTACGTGTTAATCCTCAAACCCTGGTCTTCTCAATTCTGGTGTTCTATCCATCATTGTTCCCGGTTTCATAGCTTTGTTCGGTGTGGTTCGTCCTACTGTCAGCGCACAATGTTTCAAACGCCACTTACATTTCGGAGGACTTGATGTCGACCATGACTTCGTGTTAGCATTGAAGTGATTTCTGGCAAAAGCCACGACATTTTGTCTACAGATCAGTGCAAGGGCAAGTCCATCTGATGCAGGTCCAGGTGTTAATCATCGGCTTAAGGCCGGAGCTAGATGAGACCATTTGTCATTTCCGGAAGGTCCCATTAGAGGACTTTGGTCAAGCGATTCAAGGAAGCACTAAATGGATTAATAAAAGAGCATTGGGCTGATTAGGGGAATGGAGAGACTGAGATGATCCCACGTGCAGAACGAGGCCTAATCCATGTGATCGGACTAAAACATCCATGACCCAGCATTTGTGAGGACCTTTGCCCATTATCAGATTTGAAAGCTTTCACACAACTTTTGAAGTTATCGAGTTTATCTCATGGCGTTCAACAATTCGAAACTTGTCATGCTCGTGGTGCGGAGTTTCTTCACTTCGAAGTCTTGGCTCGTTCCAGATCTTGGCTACATGTCAGTCCTCAAACCCTAGTCTTCTCAATTTTGGTATTCTATCCACCGTTGTTCCCGGTTTCGTAGCTTTTGTCGGTGCGGTTCGTCCTACTGTCGACGCACAAAGTTTCAAATGCAACTTACATTTCGGACGACTTGATGTCGACCATGATCTTCGTGAGAGCAATGTAAGTGATTTCTGGCAAAAATTACGACATTTTATCTACAGATCAGAGCATGGGCAAGTCCGTCTGATGCACGTCCAGGTGCTAATCATCGGCTTAAGGCCAGAGCTAGAAGAGACCGTTTGTCACTTCCGGAAGGTCCCATTATAGGACTTTGGGCAAGCGATTCAACGAAGCACTAAATGGATTAACAAAAGTGCATTGGGCTTATTATGGGAATGGAGAGACCGAGATAAGCCCACGTGCAGAATGAGGCCTAATCCATGTGATTGGACTAAAACATCCATGACTCAGCATTTGTGAGGACCTTTGCGCATTATAGGATTTGAAAGCTTTTACACAACTTTTGAAGTTATTGAGTTTATCTCATTGCGTTCAACAATTCGAAACTTGTCAGGCTCGTGCTGCGGAGTTTCGTCACTTCGAAGTCTTGGTTCGTTCCTAATCTTGGCTACGTGTCAATCCTCAAACCCTGGTCTTCTCTATTCTGGTGTTCTATCCATTGTTGTTCCCGGTTTCATAGCTTTTGTAGGTGTGGTTTGTCCTCCTATCAACGCACAAAATTTTTTAAACGCAACTTACATTTCGAACAACTTGATGTCGACCATGATCTTCGTGATAGCAGTCAAGTGATTTCTGGCAAAACTTACAACATTTTGTCCACAGATCAGAGCAAGGATAAGTCCGTCTAATGCACGTCCAAGAGCTAATCATCGGCTTAAGGCCGGAGCTAGACGAGACCATTTGTCACTTCCGGAAGGTCCCATTAGAGGACTTTGGTCAAGCGATTCAAGGAAGCACTAAATGGATTAAGAAAAAAGCATTGGGCTGAATATGGGAATTGAGAGACCGGGATAAGCCCACATGCAGAGCGAGGCCTAATCCATGTGATCGGACTAAAAGATCCATGACTCAGCATTTGTGAGGACCTTTGCCCATTATCATATTTGAAAGATTTTACATAACTTTTGAAGTTATCAAGTTTATCTCATGGCATTCAACAATTCGAAACTTGTCATGCTCGTGCTGCGGAGTTTCTTCACTTCGACGTCTTGGTTCGTTCCTAATCATTGCTACGTGTCAATCCTCAAACCCTAGTCTTCTCAATTCTAGTATTCTATCCATCGTTGTTCCCGGTTTCATAGCTTTTGTCGGTGCGGTTCGTCCTACTGTCAACGCACAAAGTTTCAAACGCAACATACATTATGGGCGACCTGATGTCAACCATGATCTTCATGATAGCAATGAAGTGATTTCTGGTAAAAGTTACGATATTTTGTCTACAGATCAGAGCAAGAGCAAGTCCGTCTGATGCACGTCCAGGTGCTAATCATCGGCTTAAGGCTGGAGCTAGATGAGACCATTTGTCACTTCCGGAAGATACCATTAGAGGACTTTGGTCAAGCAATTCAAGGAAGCACTGAACAGATTAATAAAGAGCATTGGGCTGATTATGGGAATGGAGAGACCGAGATAAGCCCACGTGCAGTGCGAGGCCTAATCCATGTGATCGTACTAAAACATCCATGACTTGGCATTTGTGAGGACATTTGCCCAACATCAGATTTGAAAGCTTTTACACAACTTTTGAAATTATTGAGTTTATCTCATGGCGCTCATGTCATGACCCGAATCAAGCCGTGACTTGATTCATGGCCATCACCAATCATGATCGATCAAATAAGGTTGTGTAAGAGTGTGACTCGTTTAAAACACTGTAGTGCACCGAATTAACCCTATTCCTTTCATGCCCGATTAAAACAACTCGTACTTGATCATTCAGAGCACACTATACCATAAGAAACTCAATTGTCATTACAACTCTTTTACTTGCATTTGCATGTGTACAAGACTTGAAATTAAGTCCATATTCATGTCCTACATCCTATGTAGACCCTTGAAGAGACTTATCCAAAAGGATCACCATGGCTGACCACTATATGTACCTTCTATCCAAACGAACGACTTCAAAAACACTTCTAGGTATATCCACCGCTCCTAGTCCCAAACTTCAACTCTTATGATCTGAGATGTTAAAATCAAAGGGTGAGCTTGCATTGCTCAGTAAGTTGACAATCCATAGTTCAAACATTAAAATCCATCAACTACAATGAAAGCTATTCGGTACAATCATTTCAATTCACAATAGAAGCAACGTTCAACCACCAGGAAGTATTCATACTTACTTGTAGACACCATATAGGTTTGCACAGGCAACAATATAATTTGATTATGCAAGATCATATAATTTAGTGGAACCATGAGTGAGTGCAATATTCAACAACTATCTAATGACCTATTAGCTTTGTGGATGCATGCACGTAACCGACTGGCCAGTGGACCCTTCCGGGTAATCGTAAACATTACCAACCGATCAGTGGTCCATTCATCCCTTACGGGATCATATCATCGTGTTCCTCATGGGAACCTTCTGTATCAACTTTCTTATAACATATACCAACTGATCAGTGGCCATTCGTCTCTTCCGGGACATCCCTCTTGAGGGATATTCGTATAATTTGTCCCTTGCGGGATATGCATATGCTTGCATGCTATGGATGCTTCAATCACTTAGGCACTTATATAGCCTGATCATGTGACATATTAATGTTGCACATTCATGTCAATTAAATATATCCCACTCTTATGGGAATCAAAGAAATGTCAGCAATATGCCCCATTCACATAACCATCCAAAATGGATCATCATCTTCAGCAAGCTTAATGGAGCTTAAGCACAGTTCTTAAGAATAATTAAACTTGTCTTATCATGCTAATTCAGCTTATGACCACCTAAGCCATCTCATAAAACTCTGCAATGTAGTAATCGAATGTTACTAACCAAGCTTGGTACTTTCTAGTTACACCAATTAAACCTTAACACAGCAACAAAGCATACAATATCATGCTAATCATGCTTAATTAAACTTAATTATGCTCATTAACCTCTAATCACAATAACTTAAACATGGCAGATTAGCAAACATCATTGATCAATTAACTAAATCACACACATTAAAATATTCATCACATCATTCTAATGATGCTGAAAAGTGATTTCTGGCAAAAGTTACGACATTTTTTCTACAATCAGAGCAAGGGCAAGTCCCTATGATGCGCGTCCAGGTGCTAATCAATGGGTTAAGGCTGGAGCTAGAGGAGACCATTTGTCTCTTCCAAAAGGTCCCATTATAGGACTTTGGGCAAGCGATTCAATGAAGCACAAAATGGATTAAGAAAAGAGCATTAGGCTGATTATGGGAATGGAGAGACCGAAATAAGCCCACGTGCAGAGCAAGGCCTAATCTATGTGATCGGGGTAAAGCATCCACGACTCAGCATTTGTGAGGACCTTTGCCCATTATCAGATTTGAAAGCTTTTACACAACTTTTGAAGTTATCGTGCTTATCTCATGGCGTTCAATAATTCAAAACTTGTCTTGCTCGTGGTGCAGAGTTTCTTCACTTCGAAGTGTTGGTTCGTTCCAGATCTTGGTTACGTGTCAATCCTGAAACCGTGGTATTATCAATTCTGGCACTCTATCCATCGTTGTTCCTGGTTTCATAGCTTTTTGTCGATGTGGTTCGCCCTACTGTCAACGCAAAAAGTTTCAGACGCAACTCACATTTCGGACGACTTGATGTCGACCATGATCTTCCTGATAGCAATGAAGTGATTTCTGGCAAAAGTTATGACATTTTGACTACAGATCAGAGCAAGGGCAAGTCTGTCGGATGCACGTCCGGGTGGTAATCATCGGCTTAAGGCCAGAGCCAGAAGAGACCATTTGTCACTTCCGGAAGGTCCCATTATAGGACTTTGGTCAAGCGATTCAAGGAAGCACTAAATGGATTAATAAAAGAGCATTGGGCTGATTATGGGAATGGAGAGACCGAGATAAGGCCACGTGCAGAGCGAGGCCTAATCCATGTGATCGGACTAAAACATTCATGACTCAGCATTTGTGAGGACCTTTGCCCATTATCAGATTTGAAAGTTTTTACACAACTTTTGAAGTTATCGAGTTTATCTCATGGCGCTCAACAATTCGAAACTTGTCATGCTAGTGGTGCAGAGTTTCTTGACTTCGAAGTCTTGGTTCGTTCCAGATCTTGGCTACGTGTCAATCCTGAAACCCTGGTCTTCTCAATTCCGGTGTTCTATCCATCGTTGTTCCCAATTTCATAGCTTTTGTCATGGTAGTTCGTCCTACTGTCAACGCACAAAGTTTCAAACGCAACTTACATTTCGGATGACTTGATGTCGACCATGATCTTCGTGATAGCAATGAAGTGATTTCTGGCAAAAGTTACGACATTTTGTCTATAGATCAGAGCAAGGGCAAGTCCGTCTGATGCAAGTCTAGGTGCTAATCATTGGCTTAGGGCTGGAGCTAGAAGAGACCATTTGTCACTTTCGTAAGGTCCCATTATAGGACTTTGGGCAAGCGATTCAAGGAAGCACTAAATGGAATAATAAAAAAGCTTTGGGCTGATATAGAAATGGAGAGACCGAGATAAGCCCACGTGTAGAACAAGGCCTAATCCATGTGATCGAACTAAAACATCCATGACTCAGCATTTGTGAGGACCTTTGCCCATTATCAGATTTGAAAACTATTACACAACTTTTGAAGTTATCAAGTTTATCTCATGGCATTCAACAATTCAAAACTTGTCATGCTCGTGGTGCGGAGTTTCTTCACTTCAAAGTCTTGGTTCGTTCCAAATCTTGGCTACGTGTCAATCCTGAAACACTGGTCTTCTCAATTCTAGTGTTCTATCCATCGTTGTTCCCGGCTTCATAACTTTTGTCGGTGTGGTTCGTCCTACTGTAAATGCAGAAAGTTTGAAGCGCAACTTACATTTCGGACAACTTGATGTCGACCATGATCTTCGTGATAGCAACGAAGTGATTTCTGGCAAAAGTTACGACATTTTGTCTACAGATCAGAGCAAGGGCAAGTTCGTCTGATGCACGTCCAGGTGCTAATCATCAGCGTAAGGCCGGAGCTAGAAGTGACCATTTGCCACTTCCGGAAGGTCCCATTATAGGACTTTGGGAAAGCGATTCAAGGAATGACTAAATGCATTAATGAAAGAGCATTGGGCTGATTATGGGAATAGAGAGACCGAGATAAGCCCACGTGCAGAGCGAGGCCTAATCCATGTGATCGGACTAAAACATCCATGACTCAGAATTTGTGAGGACCTTTCCCCATTATCACATTTGAAAGCTTTTACACAACTATTGAAGTTCTCGAGTTTATCTTATGGCGTTCAACAATTCGAAACTTGGCATGCTCGTGGTGAGGTGTTTCTTCACTTGGAAGTCTTGATTCTGATGTGATCCAAAATACGAGCTTGAAGAATGAAATCAAAGTCTTTCAAGGTCCATTGACGAGAAGCTCAAGTAGGACGAAACGGAGGACATGAATATGTATTCAAGTGACAAGCAAGCTGAATGACTTAACATTATCCGTGATATTTCAAAAGGGGACAAATGAAGAAGGCCATATATTTCAGCTAAGTGTCAAGAATGCCAGTGTTTGAAGAAGTATATTTTGGTTGAATGTCAAGAGGGCAAATATTTCAAAGAAATATATCTTCCATAAGAGCAAGAATATTTTCAAGAAAAGAAGTTGAGAGAACTAAAGAGGCAAGAGAAACACAAGTTAATGCTGATATATTGAAGTTATCTACAGGAATATATCACTTTCCTCTTTTAGCAAGTGGAATATATTTCCTTCCCCTTTGCTTAGTTCTGAAGATATTGATAATATGATGCGATCCAAGATACGAGCTTGAAGCCTGCAATCGAAGTCTGTCATGATCCGATGATGAGAAGCTCGTGCACGACGAAGAAGCAGATATGGATATGCATACAAGTGATGAGCAAGCTAAATGAGTCAACATTATCCATAATATTTCAAAAATGGACAAATGATGAAGGCCACATATTTCAGCTAAGCATCAAGAGTGCAAGTGATTCGAGAAATATATTTCAGTTGAATGTCAAGAGGGCAAATATCTTCAAGAAATATATCTTAACAAGATGAAAGGGAAAGAATATTTTCAAGAAAGGCAATTGAGAGAACTAAAGAGGCAAGAGAAGCACAAGTTAATGCTGATATATTGAAGTTATCTACAAGAATATATCACTTTCCTCTTTTAGCAAGTAGAATATATTTCCTTCCCCTTTATTTAGTTCTGAAGATATTGTTAATATATTGTAATTTCTCTGGGATAGCACTTAGATTTGCTTTCTAATTAGTTTCCTATCCTATGAGAACCATTTAGGAAGTTTATTTTTGATGTAATATTGCACTTTGGCCTATTTAAAGGCTGGTGCTTGCCCTTGGACGAATTTGGATCAGTTTTATTCATTAATGAAGTGTGAGATTTTATTCTCTTTGGTTCTTTTAAGAACTATTCGAACTTATTGGAGTATTCCGTGGCGTTCATCCCCGACTTATCAATCAACCCTTCCATAGTTGATTGTGGCGTGTTCACTATACCAAGGTTCTTACCTCTCTATAGGTAATGGGTCAAGGTTCCACCTTTTGAGCTTGATAAGGACACGTTTCCTGGAGACTTTAGTCGTATACGGATTTCGTCACGAGTTGGTGAGGTTCATATCATACTTGATATCGGGTTTCATCACAGTGTTGGCGAGGTTCACATCATTTGGTATCAGAGCCAACGTTCTAAGTCAGGTTCAATCTATCCTTTTAGTTTCTCTTCGTTTTCTTTCATCTTCGTTTTTGTTTTTTTTTTCTTCTTCTTTTCTATTATCTTCTTCAGAAAAAGTAAAAAAAAAATAGTGGTGGGAGAAAAAAAAAGTAGCAGAAAGAAAAAACAAGCAAAAAAAAAGAAAGAAAAAGTTGCAAAAAAAAGGTAAAAAAAGAAGAATCAGCAAAAAAAAAAAAGTGAAGAAGTGAGACATTGAACAAGTCCAAGAATTATTTGACCATTCATAGAGCTATCAACATCTTCATACTCAAAGTTGTTTCTTTTCAATTGATCTGTCATTCTCTTATCCGTAATTCCCTTATTTGTCTTGATCTTCGTTACTTTGGAACTCGACCCTATTCTCTTCTTTCAAATCTTGGTGAAGTCGTGGTGGATTGTTGCGGGACATTTTGATTTTTGTTTGTTTTGTTCAAAAAGAACTGAAAGAGGATATATGAGTGGAAAAAGGCAAGAGTGGTGAGATTATTAGAGGGTTAAAGCCGTTTGAGTGCAAACACGAGTGAATTGAGTGAACATATTCTTGAGCGAAACACGTGAGGGAGTGCTTGTGAGGTCCTAATATCTGTTGCAGATTCTCATCATGTCACACTATCAAGAGGAAAGCACAATCAAAGATGTACACCTACAAGCATATGTACACGAGGTTGGGAGGATGATGAGAGCTGAATTCAAACAAATCCACAAGAAGATAGATCGAATTGAGGATGAAGCACAAAGAAAAAGCTTTCAGCTTCCATATGTAGATAAAGAATCAAGAAGACCAAGGCAAGACAATGATCTCCGTGACACAAAAGTTAAGTTTCCAACTTTCCAAGGCAAAAACGACCCCAAAGCTTATCTTTTGTGGGAGGAAGGAATGGAGATGGTCTTCAAACATCATATCTACTCCGAAAGGAAAAAGGTACAACTTGCTTCATTTCAATTCTGCGACTATGCTATTATTTGGTGGGATCGGATTATTACAAGTAGGAGACAGAATGGAGAGCGACCCATTGAGACATGGAGCAAGATGAAGTCAATAATGAGGCAACGATTCCTTCCAAGTTCGTATCGCTGGGAATTGCACAGCAAATTGCAACATCTCACTCAAGGATCCAAGAACGTTATTGACTATTACAAAGAGATGGAGGTTGCACTGACCCTAGCAAACATAGAGGAGGACATAGAAGTCACCATGGACAGGTTCGTACGTGGATTAAATGCTGAGATTATGGATGAAGTGGCGGTGCATTGTTATGAAGACTTCAAAGATATGTTGCCCTATGCCATGAAAGTTGAACGACGGTTGAAGCGAAGAAACATGGATGAATGGTCTTCAGGCATGGCTGCTACAAGCTCATGGAGGTCAGCCTATAAAGAACACAAAGTGCCATCGTCTAGTTCTGAGCTCTCCAAGGATGACAAAGAAGCTGTGAGTATTACACAAATTCATGAGAATCAAAAGAGTGATCAAGAAAAAGAGAGTGATAAAAAAGGAGAGAGTGTGCAAAAGAAAGAGCGTAATGAAGAGCAAGAGTATGAAAAAAACAATGTGAGAGTTGAGAATGAAGAAAAAGAGCTGGAACATGAGGGAAAAGAAAATGAGAGAAAAGAAATTACTAAGAGAGATGTTTCATTGGTGAGTGCAAGAGAGGAAAAAGACTGTGAGGTTGAGAGTTCTTTAATTTTACATCAGCCCCATATGATTAAGGAGCCCATTTTATTTACTAACAATCTTGTCGGATTCTTGCCGAGCAATATTATTTCTTATTTGCAGGAAGTCAAGGGAGTGCATCAAGGATCAAGTCCAAACCAACTAGCCATTAGAAGTAATCATAAGGAGATGAAGGAGATTCAACTACAGCCCAATGAGCAAGTGGTAAATCTACAAGCTAGTGAGTACATGAGTCCCTTTATTGTCTTAATGTTACCGGAGCATGAGGATCAAATATGGATAGGGTTTTCTGATTTTCAAGCCGTCAAAAACACCATGGCCATGTGCCCTAACTCTATTCCTCATTTAGATCACATGTTCGATGGATTTTATGATGCATGTTTGATTTCAAAGCCTAATGTGAAAAGTGAATTTCATCATGTTTGGTTGAAAGAGGGATATGAGTTCATCAATACATTCCAAATAAAACTTGATTTGTTTAACTGGTTGGTGATTCCTTTTGGATTAATTAATAGGCCTAACGTTTTCATGATACTTATGAGCCATTGTTTATATGCATTTATTTATGTTGACGGCATTCATCATGATAAGAGTCCAGATAATCATGATAAATACTCAAGACTTGTTTTAGAGGCCTTAAGCAAAGAATCGTTATTTGCTAAACTTGAAACCCGAACACTTTGTATGGATGAGATTGCGTTTATTGATTTGATTTTGAGTGCTACTGTTAATGAGAATCTTGTTGAAGAGGAAAAGGCAATCCAAGGTTGGCCAATATCTACTTTGGTAAGTCAGGTAAGTGGTTTCCATTGCTTATCTAGCTTATATTGGTACTATATTCCATGTCATATAATGGATGATGCCACACATGATGATTTGATCTTTGGAATGATTTTGAGGTTACATACTGTGTTCATTTTGAGTAAAGAAGTTATGTTTTTGAACTACACTTGGAAAAATTTGAGAGACCTTGGAAACAAATTATTGTTTTTTACTTGCTATGCAAAAATTGACGCTAAAGCATGTGAAGAATATTTACCACATATTGTCTTTTCTTACTATAGGTTTGACTACTCTATCACAAGATTTTCATCTTTGAAAATTTCATATGAGTTTGTTACATATATTTATCATTTGTTTGATTTATGTTTCTTTGAGTTTATTAATTTTTATGGACAGAACAAAGTTGAAGTTGTTGAGCAAATTCATGAGAGAAAAGTACTTAGAATTGAGATGAAAGTGAAGCATTATGAGAAACATTCAATCATTAGGCGAAAGAAGAAATTTGATTTTGATCCAAGAGGTTATGATTCATGGCACATGAGGAAGAAGAGGTTTCACGCTCAACGACGTTCAAAGCGACTTTCTCGTGGAGACGGATTATTCCAAGTCATTGAGTGCATTAATAATGATGCCTACAACTCTGAACAACGAGAGTATAATGATATTGATAATTTCAAAATTAGTAATTTATTTTCTTTTCATGTAGGTCATGATTTGAGGACAAATCCTTTTCAAGAGGAGGGGAATGATGCGATCCAAGATACGAGCTTGAAGCCTGCAATCGAAGTCTGTCATGATCCGATGATGAGAAGCTCGTGCACGACGAAGAAGCAGATATGGATATGCATACAAGTGATGAGCAAGCTAAATGAGTCAACATTATCCATAATATTTCAAAAATGGACAAATGATGAAGGCCACATATTTCAGCTAAGCATCAAGAGTGCAAGTGATTCAAGAAATATATTTCAGTTGAATGTCAAGAGGGCGAATGTCAAGAAATATATCTTAACAAGATGAAAGGGAAAGAATATTTTCAAGAAAGGCAATTGAGAGAACTAAAGAGGCAAGAGAAGCACAAGTTAATGCTGATATATTGAAGTTATCTACAAGAATATATCACTTTCCTCTTTTAGCAAGTAGAATATATTTTCTTCCCCTTTATTTAGTTCTGAAGATATTGTTAATATATTGTAATTTCTCTGGGATAGCACTTAAATTTGCTTTCTAATTAGTTTCCTATCCTATGAGAACCATTTAGGAAGTTTATTTTTGATGTAATATTGCACTTTGGCCTATTTAAAGGCTGGTGCTTGCCCTTGGACGAATTTGGATCAGTTTTATTCATTAATGAAGTGTGAAATTTTAATCTCTTTGGTTCTTTTAAGAACTATTCGAACTTATCGGAGTATTCCGTGGCGTTCATTCCCGACTTATCAATCAACCCTTCCATAGTTGATTGTGACGTCTTCACTATACCAAGGTTCCTACCTCTCTATAGGTAATGGGTCAAGGTTCCACCTTTTGAGCTTGATAAGGACACGTTTCCTGGAGACTTTAGTCGTATACGGGTTTCGTCACGAGTTGGTGAGATTCATATCATACTTGATATCGGGTTTCATCACAGTGTTGGCGAGGTTCGCATCATAATATTTTCTAATTTCCCTGAGGAAACACTTAGATTTGCTTTCTAATTAGTTTCCTATCCCATGAGAACCATTTAGGAAAGTTATTTCTGATGTAATATTGCACTTTGGCCTATTTAAAGGCTGGTGCTTGCCTTTGGACGAAATTGGATCAGTTTATTCATCAATAAAGTGTGAGATTTTTATTCTCTTTGGTTCTTTGAAGAATTATTCGAACTTATCGGAGTATTCCGTGGCGTTCATCCCCGACTTATCAATCAACCCTTCCATAGTTGATTGTGGCATCTTCACTATACCAAGGTTCTTACCTTTCTATAGGTAATGGGTCAAGGTTCCACCTTTTGAGCTTGATAAGAACACGTTTCCTGGAGACCTTAGTCATATGCGGGTTTCGTCACGAGTTGGTGAGGTTCATATCATACTCGATATCGGTTTCATCACGGTGTTGGCGAGGTTTGCATCATTTGGTATCGGAGCCAACGTTCTAAGTCAAGTTCAATCTATCCTTTTTGTTTATCTTTGTTTTCTTTCATCTTCATTGTCTTTCTTTATCTTCTTTCTTTTCTATTATCTTCTTCGTAAAAAGTAAAAAAAAAAAGGTAGTGGGAGAAAAAAAAAGGTAGCAGAAAAAAAAAAGAGAAGCAAAAAAGAAAGAAAGAAAAGTTGCAAAATAAAAAAAAGTAAAGAAGAATCAGCAACAAAAAAAAGCAGAAAAAAAGTAGAAGAAGTGAGACATTAAACAAGTTGAAGAATTATATGTCAATTCATAGAGCTATCAACATCTTTGATGCGATCCATGATACGAGCTCGATGCCTGCAATCAAAGTCTCTCATGATCCGATGATGAGAAGCTCGTGCACGACGAAGAAGTGGATATGGATATGCATACAAGTGATGGGCAAGCTAAATGACTCAACATTATCCATAAATGGACAAATGATGAAGGCCACATATTTCAGCCAAGCATCAAGAGTGCAAGTAATTCAAGAAATATATTTCAGTTGAATGTCAAGAAGGCAAGTATCTTCAAAAAATATATCTTAACAAGATGAAAGGGATCAGTTTTATTCATTAATGAAGTGTGAGATTTTATTCTCTTTGGTTCTTTGAAGAACTGTTCGAACTTATCGGAGTATTCCGTAGCGTTCATCCCCGACTTATCAATCAACCCTTCCATAGTTGATTGTGGCGTCTTCGTTATACCAA
Organism: Lagerstroemia speciosa; assembly: GCA_037672795.1. Lineage (NCBI taxonomy): Eukaryota > Viridiplantae > Streptophyta > Magnoliopsida > Myrtales > Lythraceae > Lagerstroemia > Lagerstroemia speciosa. Next base: position 8,801,261 of record CM075304.1, on the reverse strand, counting down.
GGTTCTTACCTCTCTATAGTTAATGGGTCAAGGTTCCACCTTTCGAGCTTGACAAGGACACGTTTCCTGGAGACCTTAGTCGTATACGGGTTTTGTCACTTGTTGGTGAGGTTCTTATCATACTTGATATTGGGTCTCATCACGGTGTTGGCGAGGTTCGCATCATTTGGTATCAGAGCCAACGTTCTAAGTCAGGTTCAATCTATCCTTTTAGTTTATCTTCATTCTCTTTCATCTTCGTTGTTTTTCTTTATCTTCTTCAGAAAAAGTAAAAAAAAAATTAGTTGGAAAAAAAACAAGTAGCAGAAAAAAGAAAGAAAAAGTTGCAAAATTTAAAAAAAAAAGAAAAAAAAAGAATCAACTGTGAAAAAAGGTAGAAAAAAGTGAAGAAGTGAGACATTGAACAAGTCCAAGAATTATTTGACCATTCATAGAGCTATCAACATCTTCATACTCAAAGTTGTTTCTTTTCAATTGATCTATCATTCTCTTGTCCATAATCCCCTTATTTGTCTTGATCTTCATTGCTTTGGAACTCGACCCTATTCTCTTCTTTCAAATCTTGGTGAAGTCGTGGTGGATTGTTGCGGGACATTCTGATTTTTGTTTGTTTAGTTCAAAAAGAACTAAAAGAGGATATACGAGTGAAAAAAGGCAAGAGTGGTGAGATTATTAGAGGGTAAAAACCATTTGAGTGCAAACATGAGTGAATTTAGTGAACATATTCTTGAGCGAAACACGTGAGAGAGTGCTTGTGAGGTCCTAATATCTGTTGCAGATTCTCATCATGTCACACTATCAAGAGGAAAGCGCATTCAAAGATGTACAACTACAAACATATGTACACGAGGTTGGGAGGATGATGAGAGCTGAATTCAAACAAATCCACAAGAAGATAGATCGAATTGAGGATGAAGCAAAAAGAAAAAGCTTTCAGCTTCCATAAGTAGATAAAGAATCGAGAAGACCAGGGCAAGACAATGATCTCTGTGACACAAAAGTGAAGTTTCCAACTTTGCAAGGCAAAAACGAACCCAAAGCTTATCTTTTGTGGGAGGAAGGAATGGAGATGGTCTTCAAACATCATATCTACTCCGAAAGGAAAAAGGTACAACTTGCTTTATTTCAATTCTGCGACTATGCTATTATTTGGTGGGATCGGATTATTACAAGTAGGAGACAGAATGGAGAGCGACCCATTGAGACATGGAGCAAGATGAAGTCAATAATGAGGCAACGATTCCTTCCAAGTTCGTATCGCAGGGAATTGCACAACAAATTGCAACATCTGACTCAAGGATCCAAGAGCGTTATTGATTATTACAAAGAGATGGAGGTTGCACTGACCCGAGCAAATATAGAGGAGGACATAGAAGTCACTATGGACAGGTTCTTACGTGGATTAAATCGTGAAATCGCTGATGAAGTGTCGATGCATTATTATGAAGAGTTCAAAGATATGTTGTTCCATGCCATGAAAGTTGAACGACGGTTGAAGCAAAGAAACACGGATGAATGGCGCACAAGCATGGCTGCAACAAGTTCTTCAAGATCAACGTCTCAGCAAGTTGAGGTCCCCTCAATGAAGATCTGTTCTAAGCCATCTATGGAAGTCAAACAAGCTGTGAGTATTACACAAATTCATGAGAACCAAAAGAATGCTCAAGAAAAAGAGTGTGATAAAAAAAAGAGAGAGTGAGAAAAAGAAACAGTGTGATAAAAAGAACGATGAGTGTTAAGAAACAGAGAGCAATAAAAAAGAGAGAGAGATTGAAGTACTGGAAAAAGAAAATGAGAGAAAAGAGATTGACGAGAGAGAAAATAAGAGAGATGTTTCATTGGTGAGTGCAAGAGAGGAAAAAGACCGTGAGATTGAGAGTTCTTTAATTTTACATCAGTCCCTTATGATTAATGAGCCGATTTTATTTACTAACAATCTTGTCGGATTCTTGCCGAGCAATATTATTTCTTATTTGCAGGAATTCAAGGGAGTGCATCAAGAATCAAGTCTAAGCCAACTAGCCATTCAAAGTGATCATAAGGAGATGAAGGAGATTCAACTACAGCCCAGTGGACTAGTGGTAAATATACAAGTTAGAGAGTATATGACTCTTTTCATGGTTTTTATGTTACTAGAGCATGAGGATCAAACATGGAGAGGGTTTGCTAAGTTTCAGCCCATCAACATCATGGTAATATATTTCAATCCTATTCCTTATATGAATGATATGTTAGTTGTATTGAACAATGCATATATGATTTCAAAGATTGATCTTAAAGGTGAATTCCATCATGCTAGGGTGAGAGAAAATCATGAGTTAAACATTGAATGCAAAAAGCCATGTGATTTATATAAGATGTTTAGTGCTTTCATGGGATTTATGAGTCATAATTTGTATGCTTTTATCTACTTTGATGATATTCATTATAGCAAGAGTCTAGATGATCATGCTGAACATCCAAGACTTATTTTAGAGGCCTTAAGGAAAGAATGGTTACTCATTAAACTTAAAATTAGTACCATTTGCATGGATAAGGTAATTTATCTTGTGAATGCTATCGAGATTGAGAATCTTGTTGAAGAGAAAAAGACAATGCAAGATTGGCAATCATCTACTTTGGTAAGTCAGGTAAGTGGTTTTCATTACTTATCTAATTTATATTGTTACTATATTCCATGTCATATAATGGATGATGCCACTCATGATGATTTGATATTTGGAATGATTTTGAGGATACATAGTGTGTTTATTTTGAGAAAAGAAGTTATGTTTTTGAATTACACTTGGAAAATTTTGAGAGAACTTGGAAATAAACTATTGTTTTTGAGTTGTTATGCAAGAATTGATTTTAAAGCATGGGAATATTGTTTTCCCAATGATAAGGTTGCTTATTCTAGTTTTATTCCATCTACCACTAAGTCTTCTCATTCAGAGCAAGTATATAGCGTCACTTTGTTAATTCTTATGAATTTAACATCTTTACCTTTAAGTGGCTGTGCTTACTTAGGTGGAATAATAAAAGGTGAATTTGTTAAGGAAAACCATGTGAAAGCCATGCACCCTAATAGTGGCAGCAAGAATTTTGTGTTTGATCCAGGTGGTTGTAATTCATTGCGCATGAGGAAGAAGAGGATTCACATTCAAATGCATTCAAAGCGACATCCTCATGGAGAAGGACTATTCGAGTTCTCGAGCGGATTGCTAATGATACTTACAAATTTGAACAGCAAGGTGAGTGTAAAGATAATGATAATTTCCAAGTTTGTAATTTATCTTCATTTAATGCAGGGCAAGATTTGAGGACAAATCCTTTTCAAGAGGAGGGGAATGATGCGATCCATGATACGAGCTCGATGCCTGCAATCAAAGTCTCTCATGATCCGATGATGAGAAGCTCGTGCACGACGAAGAAGTGGATATGGATATGCATACAAGTGATGGGCAAGCTAAATGACTCAACATTATCCATAAATGGACAAATGATGAATGCCACATATTTCAGCCAAGCATCAAGAGTGCAAGTAATTCAAGAAATATATTTCAGTTGAATGTCAAGAAGGCAAGTATCTTCAAGAAATATATCTTAACAAGATGAAAGGGATCAGTTTTATTCATTAATGAAGTGTGAGATTTTATTCTCTTTGGTTCTTTGAAGAACTGTTCGAACTTATCGGAGTATTCCGTGGCGTTCATCCCTGACTTATCAATCAACCCTTCCATAGTTGATTGTGGCGTCTTCGTTATACCAAGGTTCTTACCTCTCTATAGGTAATGGGTCAAGGTTCCACCTTTCGAACTTGACAAGGACACGTTTCCTGGAGACCTTAGTCGTATACGGGTTTTGTCATTTGTTGGTGAGGTTCTTATCATACTTGATATTGGGTCTCATCACGGTGTTGGCGAGGTTCGCATCAATCTTCGTACTCAAAGTTGTTTCTTTTCAATTGATCTATCATTCTCTTGTCCATAATCCCCTTATTTGTCTTGATCTTCGTTACTTTGGGACTCGGCCCTATTCTATTCTTTCAAATCCTGGTGAAACCGTGGTGGATTGTTGCAGGACATTTTGATTATAGTTTGTTTAGTTCGAAAAGAACTAAAAGAGAATATACGGGTGGAAAAAAGCAGGAGTGGTGAGATTATCAAAGGGTAAAAGCCATTTGAATGCAAACACGAGTGAATTGAGTGAACATATTCTTGAGAGAAACACGTGAGAGAGTGCTTGTGAGGTCCTAATATCTGTTGCAAATTCTCATCATGTCACACTATCAAGAGGAAAGCGCATTCGAAGATGTACAATTACAAGCATATGTACACGAGGTTGGGAGGATGATGAGAGCTGAATTCAAACAAATCCATAAGAAGATAGACCGAATTGAGGATGAAGCAGAAAAAAAAGCTTTCAGCTTCCATATGAAGATAAAGAATCAAGAAGACCAAGGCGGAACAATGATCTCCGTGACACAAAAGTGAAGTTTCCAACTTTCCAAGGCAAAAACGACCCCGAAGCTTATCTTTTGTGGGAGGAGGGAATGGAGATGTTCTTCAAACATCATATCTACTCTGAAAAGAAAAAGGTACAACTTGCTTCATTTCAATTCTCTGACTATGCTATTATTTGGTGGGATCGGATTATTACAAGTAGGAGACAGAATGGAGAGCGACCCGTTGAGGCATGGAACGAGATGAAGTCAATAATGAGGCGACGATTCCTTCCAAGTTATTGTCACTGGGAATGGCACAACAAATTCCAGTGTCTCACTCAAGGATCAAAGAGCATTCTCGATTATTACGAAGAGATGGAGGTTGCAATGACCTGAGCGAACATAGAGGAGGACATAGAAGTCACCATGGTCAGGTTCGTATGTGGATTAAATCCTGAGATTGTGGATGAAGTGTCGGTGCATTGTTATGAAGAATTCAAAGATATGTTGCCCTATGCCGTGAAAGTTGAACGATGGTTGAAGCGAAAAAACATGGATGAATGGTCTTCAGGCATGGCTGCTACAAGCTTATGGAGGTCAGCCTATAAAGAACACAAAGTGCCATTGTCTAGTTCCGAGCTCTCCAAGGATAACAAAGAAGCTACGAGTATTGCAGAGATTCAAGAGAACAAAAAGAACAATAAAGAAAAAGAGTGATAAAAAAAGAGAGAGTGAGAAAAAGAAACAGTGTGATAAAAAGAAAAATGAGTGTCAAGAAACAGAGAGCAATAAAAAAGAGAAAGAGATTGAAGTTGTGGGAAAAGAAAATGAGAGAAAAGAAATTAAGAAGAGAGACTGTGAGAGTGATATGTCATTAGTGAGTGCAAGAGAGGAAAAATACCATGAGATTGAGAGTTCTATAATTTTATATCAACCCCTTATGATTAAGGAGCCGATTTATTTACTAACAATCTTGTCGGATTCTTGCCGAGCAATATTATTTCTTATTTGCAAAAATTCAAGGGAGTGCATCAAGGATCAAGTCCAAACCAACTAGCCATTACAAGTAATCATAAGGAGATGAAGGAGATTCAACTACAACCCAATGAGCTAGTGGTAAATCTACAAGTTAGAGAGTATATGAGTCTTTTTATGGTTTTAGAGCATGAGGATCAAACATGGATAGGGTTTTCTGATTTTCAAGCCATCAAAAACACCATGGTCATGTGCCCTAATTCTGTTCTTCATTTAGATCGCATGTTGGATGGATTTCATGATGCATGTTTGATTTCAAAGCCTAATCTTGAAAGTGAATCTCATCATGTTTGGTTGAAAGAGGGATATGAGTTCATCAACATATTCCAAATAAAACTTGATTTGTTTGACTGGTTGGTGATTCCTTTTGGATTGATTAATAGGCCTAACGCTTTCATGAGACTTATGAACCATAATTTACATGCATTTATTTATATTGACGGCATTCGTTATGATAAGAGTCCAGATAATCATGATAAATACTCAAGACTTGTTTCAGAGGCCTTAAGCAAAGAATCGATATTTGCTAAACTTGAAACCCGAACTCTTTGTATGGATAAGATTGTGTTTCTTGATTTGATTTTGAGTGTTATAGTTAATGAGAATCTTGTTGAAGAGGAAAAAGCAATCCAAGATTGGCCAATATCTACTTTGGTAAGTCAGGTAAGTGGTTTCCATTGCTTATCTAGCTTATATTGGTACTATATTCCATGTCATATAATGGATGATATCACACATGATGATTTGTTCTTTAAAAAGATAGAGAGAATACATGTTATACATATTTTACACAAAATTGCTAACTTCTTGAACAACTCTTGAGAAAATATGAGAGAACATGAAAACAAATTATTGTTTTTGAATTGCTATGCAAAAATTGATTTTAAATCATGGGAATATTGTTTTCCCAATGTTGAGGTTGCTCATTCTAGTGTCATTCCTTCTACTACTAAGTTTTCTCATTCAAAGCAAGTATATAGCGTCACTTTATTAATTCTTATGAATTTAACATCTTTACCTTTAAGTGGCTGTGCTTACTTAGGTGGAATAATAAAAGGTGAATTTGTTAAGTCAAATCATGTGAAAGCCATGCACCCTAACAGTGGCAGCAAGAATTTTGTGTTTGATCCAGGTGGTTGTAATTCATTGCGCATGAGGAAGAAGAGAATTCACATTCAAATGCATTCAAAGCGACATCCTCATGGAGATGGACTATTTCGAGTTCTTGAGCAGATTGCTAATGATGCTTACAAATTTGAACAGTAAGGTGAGTGTAAAGACAATGATACGTTCCAAGTTTGTAATTTATCTCCATTCAATGCAGGGCAAGATTTGAGGGCAAATCCTTTTCAAGAGGAGGGGAATGATGTGATCCAAGATAGGAGCTTGAAGAATGAAATCAGTCTTTCAAGGTCCATTGACGAGAAGCTCAAGTAGGACGAAATGGAGGACATGGATATGTATACAAGTGACAAGCAAGCTGAATGACTCAACATTATCCATGATATTTCAAAATGGGACAAATGAAGAAGGCCATATATTTCAGCTAAGTATTAAGAGTGCCAGTGTTTGAAGAAGTATATTTTGGTTGAATGTCAAGAGGGCAAATATTTTGAAGAAATATATCTTAGCTAGATGAAAGAGCAAGAATATTTTCAAGAAAAGAAGTTGAGAGAACTAAAGAGGCAAGAGAAACACAAGTTAATGCTGATATATTGAAGTTTTCTACAAGAATATATCACTTTCCTCTTTTAGCAAGTAGAATATATTTCCTTCCCCTTTGCTTAGTTCTGAAGATATTGGTAATATTTTCTAATTTCCCTGAGAAAACACTTAGATTTGCTTTCTAATTAGTTTCCTATCCCATGAGAACCATTTAGGAAAGTTATTTCTGATGTAATATTACACTTTGGCCTATTTAAAGGCTGGTGCTTGCCTTTGGACGATATTGGATCAGTTTATTCATCAATAAAGTGTTAGATTTTTTTATTCTCTTTGGTTCTTTGAAGAACTATTCGAACTTATCGGAGTATTCCGTGGCATTCATCCCCGACGTATCAATCAACCATTCCATAGTTGATTGGGGCGTCTTCACTATACCAAGGTTCTTACCTCTCTATAGGTAATGGGTCAAGGCTCCACCTTTCGAGCTTGATAAGAACACTTTTCCTAGAGACCTTAGTCGTATACAGGTTTCGTCACGAGTTGGTGAGGTTCATATCACACTTGATATCGGGTTTCATCGCGGCGTTGGCGAGGTTCGCATCAGGTTCGTTCCAGATCTTGGCCACGTGTCAATCCTCAAACCCTGGTCTTCTCAATTCTGGTGTTCTATCCATCGTTGTTCTCGGTTTTATAGCTTTTGTCGGGGTGGTTCGTCCTACAGTCAATGGATAAAGTTTCAAACGCAACATACATTTCGAATGACTTGATGTTGACCTTGATCTTCGTGGTAGCAATGAAGTGATTTCTAGCAAAAGTTACGACATTTTGTCTACGGATCAGAGCAAGGGCAAGTCCGTCTGATGCACGTCCAGGTCCTAATCATCGATTAAGGCCAGAGCTACAAGCGACCTTTTGTCACTTCCGAAAGGTCCCATTATAGGACTTTGGGCAAACGATTCAAGGAAGCACTAAATGGATAAATAAAAGAATATTAGGCTGATTATGGGAATGGAGAGACCGAGATAAGCCCACATGCAGAGCGAGGCCTAATCCAGGTCATCGGACTAAAACATCCATGACTCAGCATTTGTAAGGACCTTTGCCCATTATCAGATTTGAAAGATTTTACACAACTTTTGAAGTTATCAAGTTTATCTCATGTCGTTCAACAATTCGAAACTTGTCATGCTCATGGTGCGGAGTTTCTTCACTTCGAAGTTTTGGTTTGTTCCAGATCTTGGCTATGTGTCAATCCTCAAACACTGGTCTTCTCAATTCTGGTGTTCTATCCATCGTTGTTCCCGGTTTCATAGCTTTTGTCGGTGTGGTTCATCCTACTGTCAACCCACAAAGTTTCAAACGTAACTTACATTTCGGACGACTTGATGTCGACCATGATTTTCGTGATAGCAATGAAGTAATTTCTGGCAAAAGTTACGACATTTTGTCAACAGATCAAAGCAAGGGCAAGTCCATCTGATGCACGTCCAGGTGCTAATCATCGGCTTAAGGCCGGAGCTAGAAGAGACCGTTTGTCACTTCTAGAAGGTCCCATTATAGGACTTTGGTCAAGCGATTCAAGGAAGCACTAAATGGATTAATAAAAGAGCATTGGGCTGATTATGGAAATGGAGAGACCGAGATAAGCCCACGTGCAGAGTGACGCCTAATCCATGTGATCGGACTAAAACATCCATGACTCAGCATTTATGAGGACATTTGCCCATTATCAGAATTGAAAGCTTTTACACAACTTTTGAAGTTATGGAGTTTATCTCATGGCCTTCAACAATTCGAAACTTGTCATGCTCGTGGTGCGGATTTTCTTCACTTCGAAGTTTTGGTTCGTTACAGATCTTGGTTACGTGTCAATCCTCAAACCCTGGTCTTCTCAATTTTGGTGTTCTACCCATCATTATTCCCGGTTTCATAGCTTTTGTAGGTGTGGTTCGTTCTACTGTCAATGCAAAAAGTTTCAAATGCAACTTACATTTCGGACGACTTGATGTCGACCATATTCTCCGTGATAGCAATGATGTGATTTCTGGCAAAAGTTACGACATTTTGCCTATAAATCAGAGCAAGGGCAAGTCCATCTGATGCAAGTCCAGATGCTAATCATCGGTTTAAGGCCGGAGCTAAAAGAGACTGATGCGTCCCACATCGGCCGTGGAGTGCCTCTTGGGCTGGAATATAAGGCTAGGGCCAACCCTCCACTCCTGAGCTAGCTTTTGGGTAGAGTTAGGGCTTGGGTCCTTATCATATGGTATCAGAGCTCAAGGTTTACACGGTAGGTTATCTATCCCTCAATATATCGTCGTTCCGTCGTTCTTGTCATTCTCTCATTTAGTTTATCTTACAGTAAAAAAAAAAAAAGAAGTCTGCAAAAGAAAAAGAAGGAAAAAAAATAATTCTGCAAAAAAAAAAGGAAACGAAAAAAAAAAGAGGTTGTTCTTCTTCAAGTCTGATCTCCTTATATTTGCAAATTGCAAATTGCATCTCTATTACAATTTCTTTCCAAGTCTATTCATCCATTATTGTTATTTTCTGTTCCCTTTGAAAAAAAAATTCCGTATCCATTGAAATCCCAATCCCTTTTAGCTATCAAATTGTGATCTTCTTTGGGAAAAAAAAAGTCCTTTGTCTGCACGTTTACGGGATCACCCACCATCACTTATCTGGTAGAGCTGAGAATTGGCCATATTTGAATCACCGATACAAGGTTAGATTGCATAAGAGCTTAGGAAGAGATTTGAGTGATTTTTTTTTTGTGTGTTTGAAAGTGAGCTCATCAAGAGTGGAGTGAAACACGAGGTAAGAAACGAGTGAAACATTCTAAGTGTGGTGAGATTTTTATTTGGTGAGGTCCATACAAACTTCTAACATGACAGATCGCACAAAGGCAACTGGTAGTTCCGGTGAAGGCGATAAGAGGGAAGATGCTCAACAACAAGGCCTAGCACCCTTCCAAATGCAGGCTTTGGTGAATCATTTTGAAAGATTGCTTGATCAGAAGTTGGAGGGAATCCATGATCGATTGGATCGAGTGGAGGGTCAAGCAGCGAGCAGAACCATCCCGACCCCCGGGAGGCAAACTCGAGCCCCATGACCCTACCCCGTGGGAAAAGTTGAGGATCTGCAGAGCTGGGATGAAGTCGAGCGTGATGACTTCCAGCCACGAAGGAGGCCACGTAACTGGTCTAGGGGAGGACCGAGGATACCCAGAAATGGAGAAGAAGACTTTGGGGGGGATCAAAATCAAGATTCCTTCTTTCCAAGGAAAGAGTGATCCCGAGGCATTTTTAGAATGAGAGATGCGAGTCGAGCAAATCTTTGGGTGCCACAACTCTTCGAGGGTAAGAAAGTAAAACTTGCTGCTCTTGAGTTTACTGATTACGCTCTTGTTTGGTGGGACCAGACACGAAGGGAAAGGATGAGACATGGCGAACATCCTATTATCACATGGGAAGAAATGAAGGCAGTGATGAGGAGGCGCTTCATTCCATCTCACTTCCATAGAGAGCTTCACAATAAGCTCCAACTCCTCACACAAGGTTCCAAGAGTGTTGATGAGTACCACAAGGAAATGGAGATCGCACTGATTCGAGCCAATGTGGAGGAAGATAGGGAAGCAACCATGGCTCGGTTTCTGCATGGTCTCAATCGGGATATTGCCGACATTGTCGAGATGTAACACTACGTGGAGCTTCAAGATATAGTGCACCAAGCCGTCAAGGTGGAGCAACAGCTCAAGAGAAGGAATTTGCTGAGAAGAAATGACAGGTCTACCATATCTAGTTCGTGGAAGAGTAACCCAAAAAGAGACCTCTCCTTTACATCAGGAAGCAAAGAGTCTGATACGAAGAAAGGAGAGAAATCGACTTTCCCTTCAAGGAAAGCTCTAGTTGAATCGAGTTCAAAAAAATCGTGACATTATATGCTTCAAGTGCCATGGAAGAGGAAACATCTCAAGTGAGTGCCCTAACAAGCGCACCATGATTGTCAATCAGCATGGTGATTGGGAGACCGAGGAAGAAGCATTCGAGGAGGAACCACCATTAAACGATGACGAAGAACAAGCAGAAGAAGGGGAGCTCCTGGTAGCTCGAAGGATACTCAGTGCTCAAATGGTCGAGGAAAAGGATGATCAACGAGAAAACCTATTCCATACACGATGCCAAGTTCAAGGCAAGGTATGTAGTGTCATCATTGATGGAGGAAGTTGCAGCAACGTTGCCAGCACCGAGCTAGTGGAGAAGCTAGGGATTCAAACCTTCAGGCATCATCGACCATACAAACTACAATGGCTCAATGATTGTGGTGAGCTGAAGGTAACAAAACAAGTTAAGGTGTTGTTTAGCATAGGAAAGTATAAAGATGAGATTTTATGTGATGTTGTTCCTATGAAGACATGTCATCTTTTGCTTGGTAGGCCATGGCAGTTTGATAGGCATGTTACTCATGACGGTTTCCTAAACCGTTATTCTTTTGTACTATGGGGGGAACCCATAACCCTCATTCCATTGTCTCCAAAGCAAATATTGGAAGATCAAATAAAACGAGAAAAGAAAGGAGCAAGTGGAGAGGAAAAACAGAGTGAAGAGAGAAAAGAAAGAGAGCAATCGAGAGGAAAAAGAGAAAAAGATGAAAAGAATATGAGCAAAAAAAAAGAGATTGAGAGGAAAAATGAGAAAACAATATTAGTGGCAAGAAAAAGTGAGGTTAAGCGAGCTCTTTTATCTCAACAGAACCTCTTAGTACTTGTGTACAAAGAGGCAATGTTAGCTACTAACAACATAATCCCTACCTTGCCAAGTGTTGTTGTATCTCTCTTGCAGGAATTCGAGGACGTGTTTCCCGAAGATGTACCGCCGGGTTTACCACCGCTAAGAGGGATCGAGCATCAGATCGGCTTCATCCCCGTGCGTCCATACCTAATCGTCCTGCATACCGCACCAACCCTTAAGAGACGAAGGAGATTGTGAGACCAAACCAAATATTTACTATTATTATTATTATTATTATATTTTATTCCTTCTTCCGCCCAAACCCCATGTAGTTATCCAAACAAAAAAAAAAAGAAAAGAGAGAATATATATAAGACAAAAGGCAGACGCTTTTCCTTCCATTCCACCCATTCCTTCAGCCATTTCCGAGAAGAGCAGCGAGAGCGAGAGGAGGAGAACGGAGACAGAGACGGAGACGGAGATCGGGAGACAAGGTAAGGGAAATTAAAATAGGATGTAAATCATATCTATTTCAAGTTAGTAGATTTTATTTCTTGATAGTATATTATAGTTTGTATGATTTGAGTATAGAAATACAGTTAATACTATATGTGAAAGAAATATGATTGATCATTATAGAACAGATTAGATCCATCAGTGTATATATATCAAGATTGTTACGAAAAAAAAAAGAGAGGAGATTTGGGTGAAAGCACAGAGAGCAGACGAGGAAATCGTGAAGGAGTGGAATGCAATTGGGGTTCAATTCGAATCAAATAAATTATATTACTCAATGTGATATATATAATTTAGTAGGATTTAGTTAGCACGATGTATCCCCATGAGTTTTAACATGATAGGTGAAAGTCGTAGGATCAATAAAAATACAATGAATAACGTCCTAGAATAATTTTTGGGATTCTTTTCGATATAAATATGTACGGAGCCAATAAAAGTAGAATAAATAATGTCCCAGAATAATTTTTGGGTTCCTTTTCGATATAAATATGTATAATATATTTTGATTTGTTGTGAATGATATTATAGGAACCGAAGAGACTGAAACTAGATATGTTGGAGACTCGGCTTAGCAACGGAATTACACGAAGGGGGTTGTGAGTACTCTTTTCCATCGTAGAATAATATCTATAGTATATTATATATATACTGCTCATGAATATGTATGTATATATGTTAGAATGCATGGTGGAATGCATGCAGTTGCATGCTGATTGCCTCTGTGTGTGTATATATATGGTAAAGGTAGTAGATTATATTAACGGTATTAAAAATCGATACGTATGAATGAGAATATTTTTAATTACTATGAAATTTCTATGTCAATGTGTGCATTATTATACGTATTCTGCATTATTGATTGTGATTGTAAATAGCCATGGTGACCCCTAAGCCGGCGGACTAGAAATGGGCCAAAAAAAAAAAAAGAAAGAAAATATAAAGATAAAGTGGAAAGAGAGAGATTTAATGTACTGCTGATGTCCATCGAGGTAATTTACCTTTGGTTTCCAGCGAGTGCTGATGTCCATTGAAGTGATTTACCTCTGGTTTCCAGCGAGAAATAAAAAAAAAAAGATAATTTAAAATTGTTCTTACCGTCGGAAATGGACGGCCCCCGCGGGTGTGAGGTGTGTAGACGAAGGGCACCGGGAGATGGGAGGAAGATTGATATTGATTATTTCGCGGGATCACGGTATCGTCGGAGAGCGGAGTATCGATACCGTCATAACTCTGTCGCAGAGGGAATGCGACCCCATGGCTATTGTTTGTATTGATTGAGTGTTTGCATTACATATATGATATTGTTGAGTATAATATGATTTGATACTCTTATTGTGTTGTGAATATATATGTTTATGGATTTTTAAGAAATTGTATTATGATGTTATTCTACTTTAGAAATTTGTACTCACTGGGCCCGCAGCTCACCCCCTGCGAAATCTTTCTTTTCAGCTAAGTTAGAGAAGGCCGAGCAACCTGGATAGCAGTTTTGGTTTTCGGGGATCGGCGTGAGACTTCTTATAGGTAGATATTGGTTATGAAAGTTAGATATATAATAGTTTTGTTTATACTGTTACGACTCGAATTTTTGGTAGAGATGATTTTTGGATGGTGGAAAGATGGTGTATGGTTGCGAATATACTGCTGGAATATATATATAGTTTCAATGAATATTATAGCAGGTTTTGTCTGGTCTGGGATGTAACAAAAACAAAGGGAAACTCTGCCAAAATTTTGGGTCGTGACAATTTTGGTATCAGAGCATAGGTTATAGATTCTGTAGACTCTAGTCGATCCCCGATATATTTTTAGGGAGAGTTCAATAGTTTTCACTAAGTGTTTGATGAATGTTATACTCTTTCGAATTTTTGATATAGTTTGAAACTTATTATTGAATAACTATATGATTATATGGTTAAGGAAAAAAAAAAAAAAAAGAAGAAGCAGAAGGAGAAGGAAAAATTGATTGATTTGCGCTGAAGTGAGATTGTGATAGTTTAGCTAATTTTATAGTTGAGAAGTTGAATATAAGGATTGTGTGAATAATACTAGCACAAAAAAAAAATCTCTTTATTGATGGATTCGAAAATAGTCAATGCTACTTTGAATTTTATTTAATAATATATGATAATTGATTGTTAATTGTATGATTTATTCATTGAAAAAAAAAAGAAATTTTTGGTGATCAAGAATTCTTGTCCTCGGTTTCAATGCACACTAATAAGTTAATAACTTAATGAACTTTTGCATTTTGCCTCAAGAATTGAGGTGAATACATGTACGTGTGTGAAAAGAATGGCATATCTATATTATTAGACTTAGTGGTGTTTTATTCTATAGGAATCTCATTAGAAAGTACTATTTGTCTATCTTTCCAATCATATAATTGAATTTCCTATTTCGAGAAGTTTATATGATGGTATGTTAATTGATCTAGACTAATGAAGTTCTAAAATAACTCTTTTTTTAAGGAACTAACCTACTTCGATATAAAGTTTTATAGCAATCCAATATGGACTTTCCAATTTTAAATAAATGAATGATCAGCTTTATTGTTATTCAGATTAAGAATTTGTGGCTAAATATATGATAATTATTTGTATTAGATGTAAGAGTTATGGAATATTAAGAATTAGAGATGAGAGTGCTAAATTAAATTGTTCATTAGTATTCAATGCATAGAAGAAACTGAATTACCGAGTCGTTAGCTTTTAAATTTATAATTTGGCAGTCGACAGGGTGTAATGTCGACTAGTTATGTTCTTAAGGGAACTGAATAACGAACTTGCTTATATCATGAGTACGATATAAGAGTTAAAAAAAAATGTAAATAATCAAGTAAGGGATGTGAATTAAAGTGAGATAAGATATATACTATAACTGATATATGTTAAGTTATAATTATTAATATTGAGATGATTTTGCATGTTACGTATATATATATGTGATCGTAAAGTCTAAATAGAAGTAAATTTTATTTAATTTGAATTAATTAAATTGGGTCGTCAATATTGTAGTGGAGATTTATACTCGATAGAATATTTTTAAAAAAAAAAAAAAACGCATGAAGAAAGCGGGATGAGTTACTGGCAAATTTTTATAGTGGAAGGAATGGAAGGAATCGGTTTTTGTAACCAAAGCAAAAGGATAAGGAAAACATGAGAATGTTGGAGAAAGTTTAGGAAGAGAGGCAACATGAGGGAGGGATACGTGGGATATTTTTTCTTTTTTCTAGAAAATATGTTATGCAGTTTTTCCCGTGGAAAAAGGTTATGCAAATTTTAAATTCCATCGCTTTTCCTTTTCTACTTAAATTTTCAAAAAAAAAATTTACGTCAATGAAATATGAATAAATAGCATATTAACTATAAATTTATATTATTTTTATTTATAATTAATGGAATACAAGACAGTATCTTGTATACTATAAATTAAGAATGTATAATTCTGTAAACAAACTGAACGTTGTCATTGAACCATTTTATAATTAGTGGTAAAACTTGCAATTGTCACTAAAATAATTCTTGCGCTAAAAGATATCTTGGGGCCAATTTTATTATATTTTAGTAACAACTTTTTAGTGACAAGTTTATATTTAGTCACAAACAATATGAAATTAGTGACTATCTTGAGATCTGTCACAAAATATTTGATCAGACATATCATTAGTGATAATATTACTTTTTCATCTCTAAACATGAAGCCTTCAGTGAGTGCCTATAAGATGGTCGCTAATATTTCGTCACTTAAAACTCATTTTCTTGTAGTGTATGCTAGGAAAAACAAAAAAAAAAAAACAATAATAACTTTCTTCTTGAGATTGATGGCTCATTACTGATAAAAACATGTGGGAAAGCGGGTAAAGTATTTGGGGATATTTAATAAGTTTAATAGATAACATTAGTAGTGGAAGCGAAATATTAAAACATTTTTAATGATTTTAGCCAATTAAGATTATTTTGGATTATAATTATGTTTATTAAATCGGATGAGCACCAGTATTATTTAATAATTGTTGAATATTAGGATGGGGAGGTGTAGTATTACTGGTATGTTTAATAAAATATCTATATATAGTAGTACTTTCGACTGAAATTGTCATTTATTAAAATTGACTCTATTAGAAGTGATGAGTGGTAGAAATCCTAAAGTAATTATTTATAACTTGGTTTCTTCTTATTTAAGGATTGTAAAATTTAGTACTTGACACATGTGGACCAAGCTCCTTGAATTTATAAGAACAATGGAATAAAATTATGATTATGTAGGTTATTATTCTAATGAAACAAAATATGTGAAAATAAGAAATTGATTTATTATTAGGATATGTATGGTGGTGCGCATACCAAACGAGTCCATTTGACAAGAAGCCTGCTAATATTCTAGAATTTAGATATGATTTCATTTTTACACGTGGCACATAGTTTATGGATATGGGGTGTTCAGAGGTAACTCGAGTTCCAATAGGAATCAAGATTATCAAGTTCAATACTGGCTTCTCAAGCAAATTCTCAAAGCAGTGAGACATTTTTAGACAGGCTAAATTAATTTAGTTATTGGCTTTCTATATCCATGGTCTTCCCATGTGTTGGCAATAGCAGCGATACTTACTACTGGAATTCTTAAGAGGTCATCTTGATTTCATCTGCAATAAGAGTGAGTATGTTTTCTTATACTCAGAGTAGAAGTACAAGCAAGATTCCATCATGAGGGGATTATCACTATTTTATGTTATTAGCTCAGTTAACCTGCAGTATAAGAGAAAATTTTGGGATTATCTTGATAGAGAATTGCATGAAGGACATGTTTGATTTGAGGGCTAATCTATGTACGAGACCTTCTTCCGCATTTATTGACAATTGGTGGATTATTCGAGAATTGGTTCTTTTACATCTATAATAAGATGGGAGGTTATGCTACATCGTGAGGCCGTTACGGAAGTATTTGATAGAGATGTTATTTGACATGGATATTCTTCATCGAATGGTGATTGTCTATTACAACTACTGTTCCTGTTCCTGGGTTTCGCATCTAATAGTGGCAAGTACAGAAGACGGTAGAAGCAAACATTTAACAATATTGCAGTTAATGGAAGTTTATTATGAATCCCATATTTGGTATTTGGAAGTGTGGGGGATAACAGAAGCAGGGTTGAAAAATATATTGGGTTAATTATTCTCAGGCTTCATGTTATTATGGGAGTTTATCGAGAATTCTTATGTTCTGTGTATACATTTATATCAATCTCCAATCAACTGGATTTATTCAAGATCTCTGTAGTAAATAAGAGTCGTATTACGACGATGTTAGCTTCCTTAAAGCAGGAGTACGGTAATGGGGCTAGTTAAGTGGCTGATGTTTAATCTCGTGGTTCGGCAATTACTTAAGATCAGTTATAGTGTATCAAAGAATTTTCAAGAGCTTGAGGCACCAAGAGGTTCTGCATGTATGTCAAGTAATTAGAGGATATGGACAATCTAAAGCATAATGGGATTCTCTATTATCAAGTTCTCAGCATGTGGTTCAGAACTATTTTACAAGTTTGATTTTAATTTCCAATTGCCGTTGAGGGGTATGGTGCAGTTGTCAGATCTTATTGAATATTCGGCATACATAATATTCAACTTGGATATTCAATATTAAGTGGTTTCAGTGCACAAATTGGAAGGATAATATCTGCTCGATATTGTCGTATTATTCAATGACGTAGGAGATGAGGATTGGAAGTACAAGAGATAACAGAGGTGTTAAGATATATTGTTGTGGTTGTACTTTGGCTTTGAGTTTCTATTGGAATTCTTCCGAGAATCATTGAAAAGTGCATATTATATCACACCTTCAGCTTGTTGGGTTGATTGAGGATTTTCTCCACTAAGTATATATGTCACAAAGAAAATGGGAACCCCTGCATCCAAGCTATATTGTATGTTTCTATATGGATAATCATTGAAATGCAAGTTTGGTATCAGCAAGTTCTACTGGATAGACTTATGATGTAACCAGACAGGTTATCAGAGTGGTGCAGCGGAAGTATTGTAATCCATGTAAGTCGAAGGATAAGTATATGGGAACTTGATTATGCTCTGAGTATAATATATTTTAATTCTTAGTATCAAATAAAGAAATTTCGGGACGAAATTTTAATTAGTGGGGAAGAATTGTGAGACCAAACCAAATATTTACTATTATTATTATTATTATTATTATTATTATTATATTTTATTCCTTCTGCCGCCCAAACCCCATGTAGTTATCCAAACAAAAAAAAAAAAAAGAAAAGAGAGAATATATATAAGACAAAAGGCAGATGCTTTTCCTTCCATTCCACCCATTCCTTCAGCCATTTCCGAGAAGAGCAGCGAGAGCGAGAGGAGGAGAACGGAGACAGAGACGGAGACGGAGATCGGGAGACAAGGTAAGGGAAATTAAAATAGGATGTAAATCATATCTATTTCAAGTTAGTAGATTTTATTTCTTGATAGTATATTATAGTTTGTATGATTTGAGTATAGAAATACAGTTAATACGATATGTGAAAGAAATATGATTGATCATTATAGAACAGATTAGATCCATCAGTGTATATATATCAAGATTGTTACGAAAAAAAAAAAAGAGAGGAGATTTGGGTGAAAGCACAGAGAGCGGACGAGGAAATCGTGAAGGAGTGGAATGCAATTGGGGTTCAATTTGAATCAAATAAATTATATTACTCAATGTTATATATGTAATTTAGTAGGATTTAGTTAGCACGATGTATCCCCATGAGTTTTAACATGATAGGTGAAAGTCGTAGGATCAATAAAAATACAATGAATAACGTCCTAGAATAATTTTTGGGATTCTTTTCGATATAAATATGTACGGAGCCAATAAAAGTAGAATAAATAACGTCCCAGAATAATTTTTGGGTTCCTTTTCGATATAAATATGTATAATATATTTTGATTTGTTGTGAATGATATTATAGGAACCGAAGAGACTGAAACTAGATATGTTGGAGACTCGGCTTAGCAACGGAATTACACGAAAGGGGTTGTGAGTACTCTTTTCCATCGTAGAATAATATCTATAGTATATTATATATATACTGCTCATGAATATGTATGTATATATGTTAGAATGCATGGTGGAATGCATGCAGTTGCATGCTGATTGCCTCTGTGTGTGTATATATATGGTAAAGGTAGTAGATTATATTAACGGTATTAAAAATCGATACGTATGAATGAGAATATTTTTAATTACTATGAAATTTCTATGTCAATGTGTGCATTATTATACGTATTCTGCATTATTGATTGTGATTGTAAATAGCCATGGTGACCGCTAAGCCGGCGGACTAGAAATGGGCCAAAAAAAAAAAAGAAAGAAAATATAAAGATAAAGTGGAAAGAGAGAGATTTAATGTACTGCTGATGTCCATCGAGGTAATTTACCTTTGGTTTCCAGCGAGTGCTGATGTCCATCAAAGTGATTTACCTCTGGTTTCCAGCGAGAAATAAAAAAAAAAAAGATAATTTAAAATTGTTCTTACTGTCGGAAATGGACGGCCCCCGCGGGTGTGAGGTGTGTAGACGAAGGGCACCGGGAGATGGGAGGAAGATTGATATTGGTTATTTCACGGGGTCACGGTATCGTCGGAGAGCGGAGTATCGATACCGTCATAACTCTGTCGCAGAGGGAATGCGACCCCATGGCTATTGTTTGTATTGATTGAGTGTTTGCATTACATATATGATATTGTTGAGTATAATATGATTTGATACTCTTATTGTGTTGTGAATATATATGTTTACGGATTTTTAAGAAATTGTATTATGATGTTATTCTACTTTAGAAATTTGTACTCACTGAGCCCGCAGCTCACCCCCTGCGAAATCTTTCTTTTCAGCTAAGTTAGAGAAGGCCGAGCAACCTGGGATAGCCGTTTTGGTTTTCGGGGATCGGCGTGAGGCTTCTTATAGGTAGATATTGGTTATGAAAGTTAGATATATAATAGTTTTGTATATACTGTTACGACCTGAATTTTTGGTAGAGATGATTTTTGGATGGTGGAAAGATCGCGTATGGTTGCGAATATACTGCTGGAATATATATATAGTTTCAATGAATATTATAGCAGGTTTTGTCTGGTCTGGGATGTGACAAAAACAAAGGGAAACTCTGCCAAAATTTTGGGTCGTGACAGAGATCCAACGACAAGTCCACGAGCTGATGGACAAGGTGTATGTGAGGGAAAGTCTCAGTCCCTGTGCAGTACCAGTTTTGCTCGTGCCCAAGAAGGATGGTACATGGAGGATGTGTGTTGATTGCCGGGCCATCAATAACATAATGGTAAGATATCGACACCCTATTCCTAGGCTAGATGATATGCTTGATGAACTGAATGGCTCAACTATCTTCTCAAAAATTGACCTAAAGTGTGGCTACCACCAGATTAGAATGAAAGAAGGAGATGAATGGAAAATGGCATTTAAGACTAAACATGGACTTTATGAATGGTTAGTAATGCCCTTTGGTCTAACAAATGCACCTGGCACATTTATGAGGTTAATGAATCATGTCTTACGTGCCTATATTGGAAAATTTATGGTAGTTTATTTTGATGATATCCTTATATATAGTAGGACTTTACGAGAACATGTGGATCATCTTAGACAAGTCCTAGCGACGTTAAGGAAGGAGAAATTGTTTGGAAATCTGACGAAATGTGATTTTTGCACCAACAAAGTTATTTTTCTCGGCTTTGTTGTGAGTGGCGAGTGAATTGAAGTAGATGAAGAAAAGGTCAAGGCAATCAAAGAATGGCCAACTCCTGCTACCATTGGGCAAATGCGAAGTTTCCATGGGTTAGCGAGCTTCTACAGGAGGTTCGTGAAAGATTTCAGCACCATAGCAGCCCCATTGAACAAGTTAACCAAGAAGAACGTGTCCTTCAAGTGGGGAGAAGCACAAGAAAGGGCCTTCCAGCTTATTAAGGAGAAACTTCCACATGCACCTGTCCTTGCCCTCCCTAATTTTGGTAAGACTTTTGAAGTGGAATGTGATGCAAGTGAAATTGGTATCGGTGGGGTTCTCATGCAAGAAGGTAAGTCTATTGCTTATTTTAGTGAAAGATTAAATGGTCCAACTCTTAACTATTCTACATATGATAAAGAATTGTATGTCTTAGTTAGAGTTTTGGAGACTTGGCAACACTACTTATGGCCAAAAGAATTTGTTATACATTCTGATCATGAGGCTTTAAAGCATCTTAAAGGACAGAATAAGCTTAATCGAAGGCATGCCAAATGGATCGAATTCATTGAGTCATTCCCTTATGTGATCAAGCATAAGAAAGGTAAGGATAACATAGTTGCTGATGCACTTTCCCGAAGGTATGTTCTTATCTCTACCTTAGATGCTAAAATTCTTGGATTTGAGTTCATGAAGGAATTGTATGTTGGTGATGTGGATTTTTCTAAGAGTTATGGCAATTGTAAATCTGATTGTGGATGGGAGAAATTTTTCTTGCATGATGGATTTCTATTTCGGGTAGATAAACTTTGTATTCCCAATTGTTCCATACGCGTGTTATTGGTTAACGAAGCACATTCTGGTGGCCTAATGGGACATTTTGGCATTGCTAAAACTTTAAGCATATTGAGTGAACATTTTTATTGGCCTAAGATGAGAAGAGATGTTGAGAACTTTGTGGGAAAATGCATTACATGTCTTAAAGCTAAATCCACATGGTTTATACACCCCACTTCCTGTTCCTACTATGACTTGGGAAGATATTTCTATGGACTTTATTTTAGGTTTACCAAGGTCTCAAAGAGGTATGGATTCTATATTTGTTATTGTAGACCGATTTTCTAAGATGGCACATTTTATTGCATGTCGCAAAACTGATGATGCATCTTATATTTCTTCCTTGTTTTTTAGGGAAATCGTGCGACTTCATGGGATGCCGAGGACTATAGTTTCCGACCGGGATGCTAAGTTCCTTAGCTATTTTTGGAAGACCTTATGGAGAAAGATTGGAACCAAGTTGCTATTTTCAACTACATGTCATCCACAAACTGATGGGCAAACTGAAGTCGTGAATAGGACATTATCTACTCTACTTCGGACTCTAGTGAAGAAGAATTTGAAGAATTGGGAAGAATGTCTACCTCATGCTGAGTTCGCATATAACAGGGTCATTCATTCCACCACAAAATATTCTCCCTTTGAAATTGTCTATGGATTTAATCCCTTAGCACCTATTGATTTGATTCCATTGCCTGTACAGGAAAAAGTTAGCATGGATGGAGCAAAAAGAGCTGAGTTTGTAAAGCAAATCCATGAGAAGGCAAAACTCAATATTGAAAGGATGAATCAACAATATATGGAATGTGCAAACAAGGGTCGGAAGAAAGTCATTTTCGAACTAGGAGACTTAGTTTGGGTGCACCTTAGGAAAGAGAGATTTCCAGAAAAACGGAAGTCCAAGCTTATGCCAAGAGGAGATGGACCCTTCTGGGTTCTTGAACTGATCAACGACAATGCATATAAGATTGACTTACCAGGTGAGTATGGGGTAAGTGCCACTTTTAATGTCGCTGATCTGTCCCCTTTTCTTGATACAAACCTTGCAAAGTCGAGGACGACTCCTTTTCAAGAAGGGGAGAATGATGTAGACAAGGTTGCCAAACATGACCCTACCCATATCGAGAAGGACTTGATCTTGGATGGAGGAGGCCCAATGACAAGAGGCAGACTAAAGAAATGGCAAGATGCTATTGGAGCTCTAACAAATGGGTTGATAGCCCAAGAAGCTAAAGTTCAAGCTAGCTAGCAAACGACAAGAGACTTTAATCTTATTTGTTGAGGCCCGAACATCGGAGGTGTCAGCCCATGATGCAGCCCAAGCCCATCACACTCAATAAGGGAAGAAGGAATATTATGCCGAAAGATAGAAAATTCGTCCATATTGAAGCATCCACAAATAAATGAAGAATATATGGCCAGATTAGCTTAGTTATCTATATATTTAAGTTTCCATATTTAAATTATAGACAGAATATTATTTTGGCCATATATATATGGTCTTCTCTGCTCATGTATAGACAGATTAGTTTGAAATTGAATATCGAATTGAAGGTGTGTTCATCTTTGTGAGGTAAATCTCTCTTTTGCTCTTGTGAAATCTTGCTTTTGTCGAACTAATATTTTAGTTTGGTGATCCAAGTTTCCCAAAGCCCCCAATTCATGCCTCGACCCAGGTGAGTCGTGTGGATTGGTTCTGTGTTCGTGGTTAGGCAAGTGGTCTAAGTAGCAGGTCACGTTCCCTTCCGTTGGTTGGCTATTTGCACCCGCTTGGTTTCGAACCAACTCCTTTTTCCCTTTTCAACCTAGGCCGTGAGAATCAGGCCACCCCTTGAGTATCACATCATCGAATAATGGATCAATAAGAATGAGTTCTTATTTTATTTGGTTCTTTAGAACCGCCGAACTTATCGGAGTAATCCGTGGCGTTCATCCAGATGAACTTATCAGAGTAATCCGTGGCGTTCATCCAGATGAACTTATCAGAGTAATCCGTGGCGTTCACCCCGACTTATCAATCAACCCTTCCATAGTTGATTGTGGCGTCTTCACTATACCAAGGTTCTTACATCTTTATAGGTAATGGGTCAAGGTTCCACCATCTGAGCTTGACAAGGACACGTTCCCTGGAGACCTTAGTCGTATACGGGTTTCGTCATGTGTTGGTGAGGTTCTTATCACACTTGATATTGGGTCTCATCATGTTATTGGCGAGGTTCGCATCATTTGGTATCAGAGCCACCACTTTACTATTCCGCCGACGGATCACCGACCGAGGCGGTCGGGTCTCAAGGGGGTGGGGATGATGCGTCCCACATCGGCCGTGGAGTGCCTCCTGGGCTGGAATATAAGGCCAGGGCCAACCCTCCACTCCTGAGCTAGCTTTTGGGTAGAGTTAGGGCTTGGGTCTTTATCAGAGACCGTTTGTCACTTCTGTAAGGTCCCGTTATAGGACTTTGGGCAAGCAATTCAAGGAAGAACTAAATGGATTAATAAAAGAGCATTATGCTGATTATGGGAATCGAGAGACCGAGATAAGCTCACGTGCAGAGCGAGGCCTAATCCATGTGATCTCGGACAAAAACATCCATGACTCAGCATTTGTGAGGACCTTTGCCCATTATCAGATTTGAAAGCTTTTACACAACTTTTGAATATATCGAGTTTATCTCATGCCGTTCAACAATTCGAAACTTGTCATGTGGTGGCGCGGAGTTTCTTCACATCGAAGTCTTCGTTCGTTCCAGATCGTGGCTACGTGTCAATCCTCAAACCCTGGTCTTCTCAATTCCGGTGTTCTATCCATCGTTGTTCCCGGTTTCATAGCTTTTGTTGGTGTAGTTCGTCCTACTGTCAACCCACAAAGTTTCACACGCAACTTACATTTTGGACGACTTGATGTTGACCTTGATCTTCGGGGTAGCAATGAAGTGATTTCAGGCAAAAGTTACGACATTTTGTCTACGGATCAGAGCAAGGGCAAGTCCGTCTGATGCACGTGTAGGAGCTAATCATCGGCCTAAGGTCGGAGCTACAAGAGACCATATGTCAATTCCGGAAGGTCCCATTATAGGACTTTGGGCAAGCGGTTTATGGAAGCACTAAATGGATTAATAAAAGAGCATTGCGCTGATTATGGGAATGGAGAGACCGAGATAAGCCCACGTGTAGAGCGAGCCCTAATCCATGTGATCGGACTAAAACATTAATGACTCAGCATTTGTGAGGACCTTTGCCCATTACCGATTTGAAAGCTTTTACACAACTTTTGAAGTTATCGAGTTTATCTCATGGCGTTCAACAATTTGAAACTTGTCATGCTCATGGTGCGGAGTTTCTTCACTTCAAAGTCTTGGTTCGTTCTCGATCTTGGCTACGTGTCAATCCTCAAACCCTAGTCTTCTCAATTCTGGTGTTCTATCCATCGTTGGTCCCGATTTCATGGCTTTTGTTGGTGTGGTTCGTCCTACTATCAACGCACTAAGTATCAAACGCAACATACATTTTGGATGACTTGATATCGACCATGATCTCCGTGATTGCAATGAAGTGATTTCTGGTAAAAGTTACGGCATTTTGTCCACAGATCAAAGCAAGGGCAAGTCCGTCTAATGCATGTCCAGGTGCTAATCATCGGATTAAGGCCGGAGCTAGAAGAGACCATTTGTCACTTCCGAAAGGTCCCATTATAGGACTTTGGGCAAGCGATTAAAGGAAGAACTAAATGGATTAATAAAAGAGTATTGAGCTTATTATGGGAATGGAGGGACCGCGATAAGCCCACGTGCAGAGCGAGGCCTAATCCATGTGATCGGACTAAAACATCCATGACTCAGTATTTGTGAGGACCTTTGCCCATTATCACATTTGAAAGCTTTTACACAACTTTTGAAGTTATTGAGGTTATCTCATGGCGTTTAACAATTCGAGACTTGTCATGCTCATGGTGCGGAGTTTCTTCACTTCGAAGTCTCGGTTCGTTCCAGATCTTGGCTACGTGTCAATCCTCAAACCCTGGTCTTCTCAATTTTGGTGCTCTATCCATCGTTGTTCCCAGTTTCATAGCTTTTGTCGATGTGGTTCGTCCTACTGTCAACGCACAAAGTTTCAAACGCAACTTACAATTCGAACGACTTGATGTCGACCATGATCTTTGTGACAGCAATGAAGTGATCTCTGGCAAAAGTTACGACATTTTGTCTACGGATCAGAGCAAGGGAAAGTCCGTCTGATGCACATCCAGGTGCTAATCATAGGCTTAAGGCCAGAGCTAGAAGAGACCATTTGTCACTTCCGGAAGGTCCCATTATAGGATTTTGGGCAAGCAATTCAAGGAAGCACAAAATGGATTAATAAAAGAGTATTGGGCGGATTATGGGAATGGAGAGACCGCGACAAGCCCACGTGCTGAGCGAGGCCTAATCCATGTGATCGGACTAAAACATCCATGACTCAGCACTTGTGAGGACATTTGCCCATTATCGCATTTGAAAGCTTTTACACAACTATTGAAGTTATCGAGTTTATCTTATGGCGTTCAACAATTAGAAACTTGTCATGCTCGTCGTGCGGAGTTTCTTCACTTGGAAGTCTTGGTTTGTTCCAGATCTTGGCTATGTGTCAATCCTCAAACCTTGGTCTTCTCAATTCCGGTGCTCTACCCATTGTTGTTCCCGGAATCATAGCTTTTGTCGGTGTGGTTCATCCTATTGTCAACGCACAAAGTTTCAAACGCAACATAAATTTCGGACGACTTGATGTCGACCTTGATCTTCGTGATAGCAATGAATTGATTTCTGGCAAAAGTTATGACATTTTGTCTACAAATCAGAGCAAGGGCAAGTCCGTCTGATGCACGTCCAGGTGCTAATAATAGGCTTAAGGCCAGAGCTAGAAGAGACCATTTGTCACTTCCGGAAGGTCCCATTATAGGACTTTGGGCAAGCGATTCAAGGAAGCACTAAATGAATTAATAAAAGAGCATTGGGCTGATTATGGGAAAGGAGAGACCGAGACAAGCCCACGTGCAGAGGGAGTCCCAATCCATGTGATCGGACTAAAACATCCAAGACTCAGCATTTGTGAGGACATTTGCCCATTATCAGATTTGAAAGCTTTTACACAACTATTGAAGTTATCGAGTTCATCTCATGGCGTTCAACAATTCGAAACTTGTCATGCTCGTACTACGGAGTTTCTTCACTTGGAAGTCTTGGTTCGTTCCAGATCTTGGCTACGTGTCAATCCTCAAACCCTGGTCTTCCCAATTCGGGTGCTCTATCCATCGGTGTTCCCGGTTTCATAGCTGTTATCGGTGTGGTTTGTCCTACTGTCAACGCACAAAATTTCAAATGCAACTTACATTTCGGACGACTTAATGTCGACCAAGATCTTCGTGATAGAAATGAAGTGATTTCTAGCAACAGTTACAACATTTTGTCTACACAGCAAGGGCAAGTCTGTTTGATGCACGTCCAGGTGCTAATCATCGGTTTAAGGCCTGGGCTAGAATGGACCATTTGTCACTTCTGGAAGGTCCCATTAGTGGACTTTGGGCAAGCGATTCAAGGAAGCACTAAATGGATTAATAAAAGGGCATTGGGCTGATTATGGGAATGGAGTGACCGAGATAAGCCCACGTGCAGAGCGAGGCCTAATCCATGTGATCGGACTAAAACATCCATGACTTAGCATTTTTTAGGATGTTTGCCCATTATTAGATTTGAAAGCTTTTACACAATTTTTGAAGTTATCAAGTTTATCTCATGAAGTTCAACAATTTGAAACTTGTCATGCTCGTGGTGCGGAGTTTCTTCACCTCGAAGTCTTGGTTCGTTCCAGGTCTTGGCTGCATGTCAATCTTCAAATCCTGGTCTTCTCAATTCTGGTGTTCCTGGTTTCATAACTTTTGTCGGTGTGGTTCGTCCTGCTGTCAACGCACAAAGTTTCAAATGCAAGTTACATTTCGGATGACTTGATGTCAACCATGATCTTCGTGATAGCATTGAATTGATTTCTGGTAAAAGTTAAGACATTTTGTCTACAGATCAGAGTAAGGGCAAGTCCGTCTGATGCATGTCCAGGTGCCAATCATCGGCTTAAGGCCGGAGATGGAAGAGACCATTTGTCACTTCCGCAAGGTCCCATTATAGGACTTTGGGCAAGCGATTCAAGGAAGCGCTAAATGGATTAATAAAAGAGCATTGGGCTGATTATGGGAATGGAGAGACCGAGATAAGCCGACGTGCAGAATGAGGCCTAATCCATGTGATCGGACTAAAACATCCAAGACTCAGCATTTGTGAGGACATTTGCCCATTAGCAGATTTGAAAGCTTTTACACAACTATGGAAGTTATCGAGTTTATCTCTTGGCGTTCAACAATTCGAAACTTGTCATGGTCGTGCTGCGATGTTTCTTCACTTCGAAGTCTTGGTTCATTCCAGATCTTGGCTACGCGTTAATCCTCAAACCCTGGCCTTCCCAATTAGGGTGTTCTATCCATCATTGTTCCCAGTTTCATATCTTTTATCGGTGTAGTTCGTCCTACTATCAACGCACAAAGTTTCAAATGCAACTTACATTTCGGACGATTTAATGTCGACCAAGATTTTGTTTACAGAGCAAGGGCAAGTCCGTCTGATGCACGTCCAGGTGCTAATCATCGGTTTAAGGCCGGGGCTAGAATAGACCATATTTCACTTCTAGAAGGTCCCATTATAGGACTTTGGGCAAGCGATTCAAGGAAGCACTAAATGGATTAATAAAATAGCATTGGGCTGGTTATGGGAATGGAGAGACCGAGATAAGCCCACGTGCAGAGCGAGGCCTAGTCCATGTGATCGGACTAAAACATCCATGGCCCAGTATTTTTGAGGACCTTTGCCCATTATAAGATTTGAAAGCCTTTACACAACTTTTGAAGTTATCGAGTTTATCTCATGGCGTTCAACAATTCGAAACTTGTCATGCTCGTGGTGCGGAGTTTCTTCACTTCGAAGTCTTGTTTCGTTCCAGATCTTGGCTACGTGTCAATCCTCAAACCCTAGTCTTCTCAAATCTGGTGTTCTATCCATCGTTGTTCCCAGTTTCATAGCTTTTGTCAGTCTGGTTCGTCCTACTGTCAATGCATAAGGTTTCAAACGCAACATACATTTCAGACGGCTTGATGTCTACCATGGTCTTCGTGATGGCAATGACGTGATTTCTGGCAAAAGTTATGATATTTTGTCTACAGATCAGAGTAAGGGCAAGTCCGTCTGATGCACGTCCAGGTGCTAATCATAGGTTTAAGGCCAGAGCTAGAAGAGACCATTTGTCACTTTCGGAAGGTCCCATTATAGGACTTTGGGCAAGCAATTCATGGAAGCAGTAAATGGATTAATAAAAGAGCATTGGGCTGATTATGGGGATGGAGAGACCGAGATAAGCCCACGTGCAGAGCGAGGCCTAATCCATGTGAGTGAACTAAAACATTCATGACTCAGTATTTGTTAGGACCTTTGCCCATTATAAGATTTGAAAGCTTTTACGCAACTTTTGAAGTCATCGAGTTTATCTCATGGCGTTCAACAATTCGAAACTTGTCATGCTCGTGGTGCGGAGTTTCTTCACTTCGAAGTCTTGTTTCATTCCAGATCTTGGCTCTGCATCAATACTCAAACCCTGGTCTTCTCAATTCTGGTGTTCTATCAATCGTTGTTCCCAGTTTCATAGCTTTGGTCGGTGTGGTTCGTCCTACTGTCAATGCACAAAGTTTCAAACGCAACTTACATTTCGGACGACTTGATGTCGACCATGATCTTCGTGAAAACAATGAAGTGATTTCAGGCAAAGGTTACGACATTTTTTCTACAGATCAGAGCAAGGGAAAGTCCGTCTGATGCACGTCCAGGTGCTAATCATCGACTGAAGGCAGGAGCTAGCAGAGACCATTTTTGACCTCCGGAAGGTCCCATTATAGGACTTTGGGCAAGCGATTCAAGGAAACACTAAATGGATTAATAAAAGAGCATTGGGCTTATTATGGGAATGGAGAGACCGAGATAAGCCCACGTGCAGAGCGAGGCCTAATCCATGTGATTGGACTAAAATATCCATGACTCAGTATTTGTGAGGACCTTTGCCCACTATAAGAATTGAAAGCTTTTACACAACTTTTGAAGTTATCGAGTTTATCTCATGGCGTTCAACAATTCGAAACTTGTCATGCTCGTGGTGTGGAGTTTCTTCACTTTGAAGTCTTGTTTCATTCCAGATCTTGGCTACGTGTCAATAGTAAAACCCTGGTCTTCTCAATTCTGGTATTCTATCAATCGTTGTTCCCGGTTTCATAGTTTTTGTTGGTGTGGTTCGTCCTACTGTCAACGCACAAAGTTTCAAATGCAACTTACATCTCGGATGACTTGATGTCGACCATGATCTTCGTGAAAACAATGAAGTGATTTCGGGCAAAAGTTACGACATTTTGTCTACAGAGCAACGGCAAGTCCGTCTGATGCATGTCCAGGTGCGAATCATCGGCTTAAGGCTGGAGCTAGAAGAAAACATTTATCACTTCCGGAAGGTCCCATTATAGGACTTTGGGCAAGCGATTCAAGGAAGCACTAAATGGATTAATAAAAGAGCATTGTGCTGATTATGGGAATGAAGAGATCGAGATAAGCCCACATGCAGAGCGAGTCCTAATCCTTGTGATCGGACTAAAACATCCGTGGCTCAGCATTTGTGAGACATTTGCCCATTATCAGATTTGAAAGCTTTTGCACAACTTTTGAATTTCTCGAGTTTATCTCATGGCGTTCAACAATTCGAAACTTGTCATGCTCATGGTGCGGAGTTTCTTCACTTCGAAGTCTTGGTTCGTTCCTGATCTTGCCTATGTGTCAATCTTCACACCCTGGTCTTCTGAATTCTTGTGTTCTATTCATCGTTGTTCCAGGTTTCATAGCTTTTGTCAGTGTGGTTCGTCCTACTGTCAAGGCCCAAAGTTTCAAACGCAACTTATATTCCAGACGACTTGATGTCGACCATGATCTTTGTGGTGGCAATGAAGTCATTTCTAGCAAATGTTACGACATTTTGTCTACAGATCAGAGCAAGGGCAAGTTTGTCTCAAGCATATCCAAGTGCTAATCATCGGCTTAAGGCCGGAGCTAGAAGAGACCATTTGTCACTTCCGGAAGGTCCCATTATAGGACTTTGGGCAAGCGATTCACGGAAGGACTAAATGGATTAATAAAAGAGCATTGGGCTGATTATGGGAATGGAGAGACCGAGATAAGCCCACGCGCAGAAAGAGGCCCAATTCATGTGATCGGACTAAAACATCCATGACTTAGCATTTGTGAGGACATTTGCCCATTATCATATATGAAAGCTTTTACACAACTTTTGAAGTTATCGATTTTATCTCATGGCGTTCAATAATTGGAAATTTGTCATGCTCGTGGTGCGGAGTTTCTTCACTTTAATGTCTTGGTTCGTTCCAGATCTTGGCTACGTGTCAATACTCAAACCCTGGCCTTCTCAATTCTGGTGTTCTATCCATCGTTGTTCCCGGTTTCATAGCTTTTGTCGGCGTGGTTCGTCCTACTATCAATGCACAAGGTTTCAAACGCAACATACATTTCAGACGGCTTGATGTCGACCATGGTCTTCGTGATAGCAATGAAGTGATCTCTGGTAAAAGTTATGACATTTTGTCTACAGATCAGAGCAAGGGCAAGTCCGTCTGATGCACGTCCAGGTGCTAATCATAGGCTTAAGGGCAGAGCTAGAAGAGACCATTTGTCACTTCTGGAAGGTCCCATTATAGGACTTTGGGCAAGCGATTCAAGGAAGCACTAAATGGATTAATAAAAGAGTATTCGGCTGATTATGGGAATGGAGAGACCGAGATAAGCCCACGTGCAGAGCGAGGCCAAATCCATGTGATCGAACTAAAACACCCATGACTCAGTATTTGTGAGGACCTTTGCCCATTATAAGATTTGAAAGCTTTTACACAACTTTTGAAGTTATCGAGTTTATCTCATGGCGTTCGACAATTCGAAACTTGTCATGTTCGTCGTTCGGAGTTTCTTCACTTCGAAGTCGTGTTTCATTCGAGATCTTGGCTACGTGTCAATCCTCAAACCCTGGTCTTCTCAATTCTGGTGTTCTATCCATCGTTGTTCCCAGTTTCATAGCTTTTGTCGGTGTGGTTCATCCTACTGTCAACCCACAAAGTTTCAAAGGCAACTTACATTTCGGACGACATGATGTCGACCATGATCTTCGTGATAGCAATGAAGTGATTTCTGGCAAAAGTTATGACATTTTGTCTACAGATCAGGGCAAGGGCAAGTCCGTCTGGTGTGCGTCCAGGTGCTAATCATCGGCTTAAGGCCGGAGCTAGAAGAGACCATTTGTCACTTCTGGAAGGTCCCATTATAGGACATTGGGCAAGCGATTCAGGGAAGCACTGAATGGATTAATAAAAGAGCATTGGGCTGATTATGGGAATGGAGAGACCGAGATAAGCCCACGTGCAGAGCGAGTCCTAATCCTTGTGATCGGACTAAAACATCCATGACTCAGCATTTGTGAGGACATTTGCCCATTATTAGATTTGAAAACTTTTACACAACTTTTGAATTTCTCGGGTTTTTCTCATGACGTTCAATAGCTCGAAACTTGTCATGCTCGTGGTGCGGAGTTTCTTCACTTCGAAGTCTTGATTCGTTGCAGATCTTGGCGACGTGTCAATCTTCAAACCCTTGTCTTCTGTGAGCCCAGCCCATGGGCTTAGCCCATGAAGAAGCCCTAAGGAAGTTTTTTGCCTGATTGGGAACTTGCTGCCTCACTTTTCCACCGCCACAGAACCCCACATATTTATCTAAAACAAACCATTCATCGCTTTTGCATTTTCTGTCATTTCTTTCCCCTAAGCACCACTGAAACAAAGATAGAGAGAGAGAGAGAGAGAGGTGAAGATGAAGAAAAATGGAGACGGAGAAGACGGAGACAGAGAGTTCAAAGGAGGAATTGGTAAGGAAAAATATGATGTCAAGAATGCCTATTTCAAGTTTAGTAGATCTTATATTACATGATAGTATATTATAGTTGGTATGATTTGGGTATAGAAGTACGAATAATAGGATATGTAAATGTAATAGAGTTGAATATTGTAGAACATATTTATTGCATAAGCGTGGGTGTGTGTGTGTATATATATAGAAGAAACAGAGAGGGCGAGACAGAGCACGTAGACGAAGGAAATGGGAGAAAAATTGGATGTAAATGAGGCTTGATTCGAATTAAATAAATTATATTACTCAATTATATATATATAGTTTAGTACAATTTAGTTAGCACGATTTATTCCCATGAGTTTTAACATGATAGGTGAAAGTCGTATGATTAATAAAAATACAATGAATAACGTCCTAGAATAATTTTTGGGATTCTTTTCGATATAGATATGTACGTGGCCAATAAAAGTAGAATTAATCATGTACTAGAATAGTTTTTGAGATCATTTTCTATGTAAATATGTATGATATATTTTAAATTACTGTGAATGATATTATAGGAACAAAGGAGGCCGAAACTAGATATGTTGGAGACTCAGCTCAGCAATGGAATTGCTCGAAGGGGAGCTGTGAGTACTCTTTTCTCTGGTAGAATAATATATAGAATGTTATATATATATTTGCAAATTCTGCATATAATGAGAATATATATCTATATATATTGACGTGTATGTATTAGACTGCATGCATTATTAGATATGTATATAAATTGCATGCAAAATTATTTATAATAAGTAAGCATGCGTATATAATTACAGGTTAGTGAATCGTATAAACTATATTAGTGATCTATACATACAAATGAGATTGATGTTATAAAATTTGTAAATCAGCGTATGCATTATCATATGTGTTTTGCATTATTGTATGTGATTGTAAATAGCCATGGTGACTGCTAAGCCGGCGGACTAAAAATGGGCAAAAAAAAATAGAGAGAGAGAGAGAGAGAGAGAAAGAGAAAGATGAGAAAAGAAAATATAAATGAAAGAGGAAAGAGAGAGATTTAATGTATTGCTGATGTCCATCGATGTAATTTATCTCTGGTTTCCAGCGAGTGCTGATGTCCATTGAGGTAATTTACATCTGGTTCCCAGCGAGATATAAAAAAAAAGATAATTTAAAATTGTTCTTACCGCCGGAAATGGGCGGCCCCTGTGGGTGTGAGGTGTGTAGATGAAGGACACCGGGAGATTGGGAGGAAGATTGATATTGATTAGTTCACGGGGTCACGGTATCGTCGAAGAGCGGAGTGTCGATATCGTCATAACTCTGTCACAGAGGGAGTGCGACCCCCATGGCTATTGTTTGTATTGATTGAGTGTTTGCATTCATATATGATATTGTTGAATATAATATGATTTGATATTCTTATTGTGTTGTGAATATATATATATGTCTATGGATTTTTAAGAAATTATATTATGATGTTATTCTACTTTAAAAATTTGTACTCACTGAGCTCGCAGTTCACCCCCTGCAAAATCTTTCTTTTCAGCTAAGTTAGAAAAGGCCGAGTAACCTGGGATAGCTGTTTTGGTTTTCGGGGGTCGACTTGAGGCTTCTTGTATGTAGATATTGGTTATGAAAGTTAGATATGTAATAGTTTTGTATATACTGTTACGACCTTAATTTTTGTTTGGAGATGATTTTCGGATGGGGAAAGATGGCGTATGGTTGCGAATATGCTGCTAGAATATATATAGTTTCAATGAATATTATAGCAGGTTTTGTCTGGTTTGGGATGTGACAAAAACAAAGGGAAACTCAGCCAAAATTTCGGGTCGTGACATCTTCTTAATTCTGGTGTTCTATCCATCGTTGTTCTAGGTTTCATAGCTTTTGTCGGTGTGGTTTGTCCTACTGTCAACGCACAAAGTTTCAAACGCAACTTATATTTCGGACAACTTGATGTCGACCATGATCTTCGTGGTGGCAATGAAGTGATTTCTAGCAAAAATTACAACATTTTGTCTACAGATCAGAGCAAGGGCAAGTCCGTCTGATGCATGTCCAGGTGCTAATCATCGGCTTAAGGCCGGAGCTAGAAGAGACTATTTGTCACTTCCGGAAGGTCCCATTATAG
Organism: Lagerstroemia speciosa; assembly: GCA_037672795.1. Taxonomy (NCBI): domain Eukaryota; kingdom Viridiplantae; phylum Streptophyta; class Magnoliopsida; order Myrtales; family Lythraceae; genus Lagerstroemia; species Lagerstroemia speciosa. Next base: position 8,766,155 of record CM075304.1, on the reverse strand, counting down.
GACTTTGGGCAAGCGATTCAAGGAAGGACTAAATAGATTAATAAAAGAGCATTGGGCTGATTATGGGAATGGAGAGACTGAGATAAGCCCACATGCAAAGTGAGGCCCAATCCATGTGATTGGACTAAAACATCCATGACTTAGCATTTGTCAGGACCTTTGCCCGTTATCAGATTTGAAAGCTTTTACACAACTTTTGAAGTTATCGAGCGTATCTCATGGTGTTCAACAATTGGAAACTTGTCATGCGCGTGGTGCGGGGTTTCTTCACTTTGAAGTCTTGGTTCGTTCCAGATCTTGGCTACGTGTCAATACTCAGACCCGGGTCTTCTCAATTCTGGTGTTCTATCCATCGTTGTTCCTGGTTTCATAGCTTTTGTTGGTGTGGTTCGTCCTACAGTCAACGCACAAGGTTTCAAACGCAACATACATTTCGGACGACTTGATGTCGACCATGATCTTCGTGATAGCAATGAAGTGATTTCTCGCAAAAGTTACAACATTTTGTCTAAAGATCAGACCAAGGGCAAGTCCATCTGATGCACGTCCAGGTGCAAACCATCGGCTTAAGACCGGAGCTAGAAGAGGCCGTTTGTCACTTCCGGAAGGTCCCATTTTAGGACTTTGGGCAAGCGATTCAAGGAAGCACTAAATGGATTAATAAAAGAGCATTGGGCTAATTATGGGAATACAGAGACTGAGATAAGTCCACGTGCAGAGCGAGGCCTAATCCATGTGATCGATCTAAAACATCCATGAGTCAGCATTTGTGAGGACCTTTACTCATTATCATATTTGAAAGCTTTTACACAACTTTTGAAGTGATTGAGTTTATCTCATGGCGTTCAACAATTCGCAACTTATCATGCTCGTGGTGCGGTGTTTCTTCACTTCGAAGTCTTAGTTCGTTCCAGATTTTGGCTACGCGTCAATCCTCAAACCCTAGTCTTCTCAATTCTGGTGTTCTATGCATCGTTGTTCCCGGTTTCATAGCTTTTGCGGTGTGGTTCGTCCTACTGTCAACGCACAAAGTTTCAAACGCAAGTTACATTTCAGACGACTTGATGTCTACCATGATCTTCGTGATAGCAATGAAGCGATTTCTGGCAAAAGTTACGACATTTTGTCTACTGGGGATGGGCAAATACGTCTGATGCACATCCAGGTGCTAATCATCGGCTTAAGGCCGGAGCTAGAAGAGACCGTTTGTCACTTCCGGAAGATCCCAATATAAAACTTTGGGCAAGCGATTCAAGGAAGCACTAAATGGATTAATAAAAGAGCATTGGGCTGATTATGGGAATGGAGAGAACGAGATAAGCCCACGTGCAGAGCGAGGCCTAATCCATGTGATGGGACTAAAACATCCATGACTCGGCATTCTTGAGCACATTTGCCCATTATCAGATTTGAAAGCTTTTACACAACTTTTGAAGTTATCGAGTTTATCTAATGGCGTTCAACAAGTCGAAACTTGTGATGCTCATGGTGTGGAGTTTCTTCACTTCAATGTCGTGGTTCGTTCCAGATCCTGACTACGTGTCAATCCTCAAACCCTGGGCTTCTCAATTCTGGTGTTCTATCCACCGTTATTCTCGGCTTCATAGCTTTTGTCGGTGTGGTTCGTTCTACTGTCAATGAACAAAGTTTCAAACGCAACATACATTTTGGAAAACTTGATGTCGACCATGATCTTCGTGATAGCGATGAAGTGATTTCTGGCAAAAGTTACAACATTTTGTCTACAGATCAGGGCAAGCGCAAGTCCGTCTGATGCGCGTCCAGGTGTTAATCATCGACTTAAGGCCGGAGCTAGAAGAAACCGTTTGTCACTTCCGGAAGGTCCCATTGTAGGACTTTGGGCAAGTGATTTAAGGAAGTACTAAATGGATTAATAAAAGAGGATTGGGCTGATTATGGGAATGGAGAGACCGAGATAAGCCCACGTGCAGAGCGAGGCCTAATCCATGTGATCGGACTAAATTCATGACTCAACATTTGTGAGGACCTTTGCCAATTATCATATTTGAAAGCTTTTACACAACTTGTTAAGTTATCGAGTTTATCTCATGGCGTTCAACAATTCAAAACATGTCATGCTCGTGATGCGGAGTTTCTTCACGTCGAAGTCTTGGTTCATTCCAGATCTTGGCTACGTGTCAATACTCAAACCCGGGTCTTCTCAATTCTGGTGTTCTATCCATCATTGTTCCCGGTTTCATAGCTTTTGTCGGTGTGCTTCGTCCTACTGTCCACACACATTTCAAACGCAACTTGTATTTCGGACGACTTGATGTCGACCATGATCTTCATGAAAACAATGAAGTGATTTCTGGCAAAAGTTATGACATTTTGTCTACAGAGCAACGGCAAGTCCGTCTGATGCACGTCCAGGTGCGAATCATCGGCTTAAGGCCGGAGCTAGAGGAGACCGTTTGTCACTTCCGGAAGGTCCCATTATAGGACTTTGGGCAAGCGATTCAAGGAAGCACTAAATGGATTAACAAAAGCGCATTGGGCTGATTATGGGAATGGAGAGACCAAGATAAGACCACGTGCAGAGCGAGGCCTAATCCATGTGATTGGACTAAAACATCCATGACTCAGCATTTGTGAGGACCTTTGCCCATTATAGGATTTGAAAGCTTTTACACAACTTTTGAAGTTATCGAGTTTATCTCATGTTGTTCAACAATTCGAAACTTGTCATGCTCGTGGTGCGGAGTTTCTTCACTTCGAAGTCTTGGTTCGTTCCAGATCTTGGCTACGTGTCAATCCTCAAACCCTGGTCTTCTTAATTCCGGTGTTCTATCTATCGTTGTTCCCGGTTTCATAGCTTTTGTCGGTGTGGTTCGTCCTACAGTCAACACACAAAGTTTCAAACGCAAGTTACACTTCGGACGACTTGATGTTGACCATGATCCTCATGATAGCAATGAAGTGATTTCTGGCAAAAGTTATAACATTTTGTTTACAGAGCAAGGGCAAGTCCCTCTCATGCATGTCCAGGTGCTAATCATCGGCTTAAAGCCGGAGCTAGAAGAGACCCATTATCACTGCCTGAAAGTCACATTATAGGACTTTGGGCAAGCAATTCATGGAGCACTAAATGGATTAATAAAAGAGCATTGGGCTGATTATGGGAATGGAGAGACCGAGATAAGCCACGTGCAGAGCGAGTCCTAAACCATGTGATCAGACTAAAACATCCATGACTCAACATTTGTGAGGACATTTGCCCATTATCAGATTTGAAAGCTTTTACACAACTTTTGAAGTTATCGAGTTTATCTCATGGCGTTCAACAATTCGAAACTTGTTATGCTCGTGGTGCGGAGTTTCTTCACTTCGAAGTCTTGGTTCGTTCCAGATCTTGGCTACGTGTCGATCTTCAAATGCTGGTCTTCTCAATTCTAGTGTTCTATCCACTGTTGTTCCTGCTCTCATAGCTTTTGTCCATGTGGTTCGTACTACTGTCAATGCACAAAGTTTCAAACGCAAGTTACATTTCGGATGACTTGATGTCGACCATGACCTTCGTGATAGCAATGAAGTGATTTCAGGAAAAAGTTACGTCATTTTGTCTACAGATCAGAGCAAGGGCAAGTCCGTCTGATGCACGTCCAGGTGCTAATCATCGGCTTAAGGCCGGAGCTAGAAGAGACCGTTTGTCACTTTCGGAAGGTCCCATTGTAGGACCTTGGGCAAGCAATTCAAGGAAGCACTAAATTGATGCGAACCTCGCCAACACCGTGATGAAACCCAATATCAAGTATGATATGAACCTCACCAACTCGTGACGAAACCCGTATACGACTAAGGTCTCCAGGAAACGTGTCCTTATCAAGCTCGAAAGGTGGAACCTTGACCCATTACCTATAGAGAGGTAAGAACCTTGGTATAGTGAAGACGCCACAATCAACTATGGAAGGGTTGATTGATAAGTCGGGGATGAACGCCACGGAATACTCCGATAAGTTCGAATAGTTCTTCAAAGAACCAAAGAGAATAAAATCTCACACTTCATTAATGAATAAAACTGATCCTAATTCGTCCTAAGGCAAGCACCAGCCTTTAAATAGGCCAAAGTGCAATATTACATCAAAATAACCTTCCTAAATGGTTCTCATAGGATAGGAAACTAATTGGAAAGCAAATCTAAGTGCTATCCCAGAGAAATTACAATATATTAACAATATCTTCAGAACTAAATAAAGTGGGAAGGAAATATATTCTACTTGCTAAAAGAGGAAAGTGATATATTCTTGTAGATAACTTCAATATATCAGCATTAACTTGTGCTTCTCTTGCCTCTTTAGTTCTCTCAATTGCCTTTCTTGAAAATATTCTTTCCCTTTCATCTTCAAGAAAATATTTCTTGAAGATATTTGCCCTCTTGACATTCAACTGAAATGTATTTCTTGAATCACTTGCACTCTTGATGCTTAGCTGAAATATGTGGCCTTCATCATTTGTCCATTTTTGAAATATTATGGATAATGTTAAGTCATTTAGCTTGCTCATCACTTGTATGCATATCCATATCTGCTTCTTCGTCGTGCACGAGCTTCTCATCGTCGGATCATGACAGACTTTGATTGCAGGCATCGAGCTCGTATCTTGGATCACATCATAAATGGATTAATAAAAGAGCATTGGGCAGATTATGGCAATGGAGAGACCGAGATAAGACTACGTGTAGAGCGATGCCTAATTCATGTGATCGGACTAAAACATCCATGACTCAGCATTTGTGAGGACATTTGCCCATTATCAGATTTGAAAGCTTTTACACAACTTTTGAAGTTATCGAGTTTATCTAATGGCGCTCAACAAGTCGAAACTTGTCATGCTCGTGGTGCGGAGTTTCTTCACTTCAATGTCTTGGTTCGTTCCAGATCCTGGCTACATGTCAATCCTCAAGCCCTGGTCTTCTCGATTCTGGTGTTCTATCCATCGTTGTTGTTGGTGTCATAGCTTTTGTCGGTGTCGTTCGTCCTACTGTCAATGCACAGAGTTTCAGACGCAACGTACAATTCGGACGACTTGATGTCGACCATGATCTTCGTGATAGCAATGAAGTGATTTCTGGCAAAAGTTACAACATTTTTTCTACAAATCAGAGCAAGGGCAAGTCCGTCTGATGTACGTCCAGGTGCTAATCATCGGCTTAAGGCCAAAGCTAGAAGAGACCGTTTGTCGCTTTCGGAAGGTCCCATTATAGGACTTTGGGCAAGCGATTCACGGAAGTACTAAATGGATGACTAAAAGAGGATTGGGCTGATTATGGGAATGGAGAGAACGAGATAAGCCCACGTGCAGAGCGAGGCCTAATCCATGTGATCGGACTAAATCGATGAATCAGTATTTGTGAGGACCTTTGCCCATTATCAGATTTGAAAGCTTTTACACAACTTTTGAAGTTATCGAGTTTATCTCATGGAGTTCAACAATTCGAAACTTGTCATGCTCGTGGTGTGGAGTTTCTTCACTTTGAAGTCTTGGTTCGTTCCAGATCTTGGCTATATGTCAATGCTCAAACCCTGATCTTCTCAATTCCGGTGTTCTATCGATCGTTGTTCCTGGTTTCATAGCTTTTGTTGGTCGTCCTACTGTCAACGCACAAAGTTTCAAACGCAACTTACATTTCGAATGACTTGATGTCGACCATGATCTTCGTGAAAACAATGAAGTGATTTCTAGCAAAAGTTACGACATTTTGTCTACAGAGCGAGGCCAAGTCCGTCTGATGCACGTCCAAGTGCGAATCATCGGCTTAAGGCCAGAGCTCGAGGAGACCATTTGTCACTTTCGGAAGGTCCCATTATAGGACTTTGGGCAAGCGTTTCAAGGAAGCACTAAATGAATTAATAAAAGAGCATTGGGCTGATTGTGGGAATGGAGATACCGAGATAAGCCCACGTGCAAAGCGAGGCCTAATCCATGTGATCGGTCTAAAACATCCATGGGTCAGCATTTGTGAGGACCTTTGCCCATTATCAGATTTGAAAGCTTTTACACAACTTTTGAAGTCATCGAGTTTATCTCATGGCGTTCAACAATTCGAAACTTGTCATGCTCGTGGTGCGGGGTTTCTTCACTTCGAAGTCTTGGTTCGTTCCAGATCTTGGCTACGTGTCAATCCTCAAACCCTGGTCTTCTTAATTCCGGTGCTCTATCCATCGTTGTTCCCGGTTTCATAGCTTTTATCGGTGTGGTTCGTCCTACAGTCAACACACAAAGTTTCAAACGCAAGTTACACTTCGGATGACTTGATGTCGACCATGATCTTCGTGATAGCAATGAAGTGATTTCTGGCAAAAGTTACGACATTTTGTCTACAGAGCAAGGGCAAGTCCGTCTGATGAACGTCCAGGTGCTAATCATCTGCTTAAGGCCGGAGCTAGAAGTGACCCTTTGATGTGATCCAAGATACAAGCTGGAAGAATGAAATCAAAGTCTTTCAAGGTCCAATGACTTGAAGCTCAAGTGAGATGAAATGGAGGACATGGATATGCATACAAGTGACGAGCAAGCTCAATAACTCAACATTATCCATAGTATTTCAAAAATGGACAAATAATGAAGGCCACATATTTCTGCTGAATGTCAAGAGTATAAGTGATTCAAGAAACATATTTCAGCTGAATGTCAAGAGTATAAGTATTTGAAGAAATATATCTCAACTAGATATAATGAGGAAGAATATCATCAAGAAAGAAAGTTGAGAGAACTAAAGAGGCGAGAGAAGTACAAGTTAATACTGATATATTGAAGTTATCTACAAGAATAACTTTCCTCTTTTAGCAAATAGAATATATAGCCTTCCCCTTTGCTTAGTTCTGAAAATATTGGGAATATTTTCTAATTTCCCTGAGGAAACACTTAGATTTGCTTTCTAATTAGTTTCCTATCCCATGAGAACCATTTAGGAAAGTTATTTTTGATGTAATATTGCACTTTGGCATATTTAAAGGCTGGTGCTTGCCTTTGGACGAATTGGGATCAGTTTATTCATTAATAAAAGTGTGAGATTTTATTCTCTTTGGTTCTTTGAAGAACTATTCGAACTTATCGGAGAATTCCGTGGCATTCACCCCTGACTTATCAATCAACCTTTCCATAGTTGATTGTAGCGTCTTCACTATACCAAGGTTCTTACCTCTTTATAGGTAATGGGTCAAGGTTCCACCATTCGAGCTTGACAAGGACACGTCTCCTGGAGACCTTAGTCGTATACGGGTTTCGTCACGAGTTGGTGAGGTTCATATCATACTTGATATCGGGTTTCATCACGGTGTTGGCAAGGTTCCATCATTTGGTATCAGAGCCAACGTTCTAAGTCAGGTTCAATCTATCCTTTTTGTTTTTCTTTGTTTTCCTTTGTTTTCTTTCATCTTCGTTGTCTTTCTTTATCTTCTTTCTTTTCTTTTATCTTCTTGAGAAAAAGTAAAAAAAAGCAAAGAAAAAGTAGTGGGAGAGAAAAAAAAAGGTAGCAAAAAAAAAAAAGAAGCAAAGAAAAAGAAAGAAAAGTTGCAAAATAAAAAAAGTAAAAAAAAAAAGAAGAATCAGCAACAAAAAAAAAAGCAATAAGAAAAAAGTAGAAGAAGTGAGACATTAAACAAGTTGAAGAATTATTTGTCCATTCATAGAGCTATCAACATCTTCGTACTCAAAGTTCTTTCTTTTCAATTGATCTATCATTCTCTTGTCCATAATCCCCTTATTTCGCTTGATCTTCGTTACTTTGGAACTTGACCCTATACTCTTCTTTCAAATCCTGGTGAAGTTGTGGTGGATTTTTGCGGGACATTCTGATTATAGTTAGTTTAGTTCAAAAAGAACTGAAACAGGATAGACGAGTGGAAAAAGGCAAGAGTGGTGAGATTATTAGAGGGTAAAAGCCGTTTGAGTGCAAACACGAGTGAATTGAGTGAACATATTCTTGAGTGAAACATGTGAGAGAGTGCTTGTGACGTCCTAATATCTGTTGCAGATTCTCATCATGTCACACTATCAAGAGGAAAGCGCATTCAAATACGTACAACTACAAGCATATGTACACGAGGTTGGGAGGATGATGAGAGCTGAATTCAAACAAATCCACAAGAAGATAGATCGAATTGAGGATGAAACAAAAAGAAAAAGCTTTCAGCTTCCATATGAAGATAAAGAATTGAGAAGACCAAGGTGGAACAATGATCTCCGTGACACAAAAGTGAAGTTTCCAACTTTCCAAGGCAAAAAAGACCCCGAAGCTTATCGTTTGTGGGAGGAAGGTATGGAGATGGTCTTCAATCATCACAATTACTCTGAAAGGAAAAAGGTACAACTTACTTCATTTCAATTCTTCGACTATGCTATTATTTGGTGGGATCGGATTATTACAAGTAGGAGACAGAATGAAGAACGACCCATTGAGACATGGAGCGAGATGAAGTCAACAATGAGGCAATGCTCCTTCCAAGTTCATATCGCTGGGAATTGCATAACAAATTGCAACATCTCACTCAAGGATCAAAGAGCGTTATCGAATATTACCAAAAGAGATGGAGGTTGCAATGACCCGAGCGAACATAGAGGAGGACATAGAAGTCACCATGGACAGGTTCGTACGTGGATTAAATCTTGAGATTGTGGATGAAGTGGCGGTGCATTGCTATGAAGACTTCAAAGATATGTTGTCCTATGCCATGAAAGTTGAACGACAGTTGAAGCGAAGAAACATGGATGAATGGTCTTCAGGCATGGCAGCTACAAGCTCATGCAGGTCAGCCTATAAAGAACACAACTGTCATCGTCTAGTTCCGAGCTCTCTAAGGATGATAAAGAGGCTGTGAGTATTACACCGATTCAAGAGAAAAAAAAAGAACAATCAAGAAAAAGAGTCTGATAAAAAAAGAGAGAGTGAGAAAAAGAAACAGTGTGATAAAAAGATAGATGAGTGTCAAGAAACAGAGAGCAGTAAAAAAGAGAAAGAGATTGAAGTTGTGGAAAAAGAAAATGAGAGAAAAGAGATGGAGGAGAGAAAAAATAAGAGAGATGTTTCATTGGTGAATGCAAGAGAGGAAAAAGACCGTGAGATTCATAGTTCTTTAATTTTACATCAGCCCCTTATGATTAAGGAGCCAATTTTATTTACTAACAACTCATGAAAGCATTAGGCCTATTAATCAATCCAAAAGGAATCACCAACCAATCAAACAAATCAAGTTTTATTTGGAATGTATTGATGAACTCATATCCCTCTTTCAACCAAACATGATGAAATTCACTTTCAAGATTAGGCTTTGAAATCGAACATGCATTTATTTATGTTGACAACATTTGTTATGATAAGAGTCTAGATAATCATGATAAATACTTAAGACTTGTTTCAGAGGCCTTAAGCAAAGAATCGTTATTTGCTAAACTTGAAACCCGTACTCTTTGTGTGCATGAGATTGTGTTTCTTGATTTGATTTTGAGTGTTATAGTTAATGAGAATCTTGTTGAAGAGGAAAAGGCAATCCGAGATTGGCCAATATCTACTTTGGTAAGTCAGGTAAGTGGTTTTCATTACTTATCTAATTTATATTGTTACTATATTCCATGTCATATAATTGGTGATGCCACTCATGATGATTTGATCTTTGGAATGATTTTGAGGTTACATAGTGTGTTTATTTTGAGAAAAGAAGTTATGTTTTTGAATTACACTTGGAAAAACTTGAGAGAACTTGGAAATAAACTATTGTTTTTGAGTTGTTATGCAAAAATTGATTTTAAGGCATGGGAATATTGTTTTCCCAATTATAAGGTTGCTTATTCTAGTTTTATTCCATCTACCACTAAGTTTTCTCATTCAAAGCAAGTATATGGCTTTAGTTTATTAATTCTTATGGATTTAACATCTTTACCTTTAAGTGGATCTGCTTACTTAGGTGGAATGATGAAAAGTGAATTGGTTAAGTCAAATCATGTGAAAGTCATGCACCCTAACAATGGCAGCAAGAATTTTGTGTTTGATCCAGGTGTTTGTAATTCATTGCGCATGAGGAAGAAGAGGATTCACATTCAAATGCATTCAAAGCGACATCCTCATGGAGATGGACTATTTCGAGTTCTTGAGCGGATTGCTAATGATGCTTACAAATTTGAATAGTAAGGTGAGTGTAAAGACAATGATACATTCCAAGTTTGTAATTTATCTTCATTCAATGCAGGGCAAGATTTGAGGGCAAATCCTTTTCAAGAGGAGGGGAATGATATGACCCAAGATACAAGCTGGAAGAATGAAATCAAAGTCTTTCAAGGTCCAATGACGAGAAGCTCAAGTGAGATGAAATGGAGGACATGGATATGCATACAAGTGACGAGCAAGCTCAATAACTCAACATTATCAGTATTTCAAAAATGGACAAATGACGAAGGCCATATATTTCAACTAAATGTCAAGAGTATAAGTGATTCAAGAAACATATTTCAGCTGAATGTCAAGAGGGAAAGTATCTGAAGAAATATATCTCAACTAGATATAATGAGGAAGAATATCATTAAGAAAGGAAGTTGAGAGGACTAAAGAGGCAAGAGAAGCACAAGTTAATGCTGATATATTGAAGATATCTACAAGAATATTTCACTTTCCTCTTTTAGTAAGTAGAATATATTACCTTCCCCTTTGCTTAGTTCTGAAGATATTGGTAATATTTTCTAATTTCCCTGAGGAAACACTTAGATTTGCTTTCTAATTAGTTTCCTATCCCATGAGAACCATTTAGGAAGGTTATTTTTGATGTAATATTGCACTTTGGCCTATTTAAAAGCTGGTGCTTGCCTTTGGACGAATTGGGATCAGTTTATTCATGAATAAAAGTGTGAGATTTTATTCTCTTTGGTTCTTTCAAGAACTATTCGAACTTATCGGAGAATTCCGTGACGTTCATCCCCGACTTATCAATCAACCCTTCCAAAGTTGATTGTGGCGTCTTCACTATACCAAGGTTCTTACCTCTTTATAGGTAATGGGTCAAGGTTCCACCATTCGAGCTTGACAAGGACACGTTTCCTGGAGACCTTAGTCGTATACAGGTTTCGTCACGAGATGATGAGGTTCATATCATACTTGATATCGGGTTTCATCGTGGCGTTGGCGAGGTTTGCATCACCATTTGTCACTACCGGAAGGTCCCATTATAGGAATTTGGGCAAGGAATTCAAGGAAGCACTAAATGGATTAATAAAAGAGCATTGGGCTGATTATGGGAATGGAGAGACCGAGATAAGCCAACGTGCAGAGCGAGTCCTAATCCATGTGATCGAACTAAAACAACCATGACTCAACATTTCTAAGCACATTTGCCCATTATCAGATTAGAAAGCTTTTACACAACTTTTGAAGTTATCGAGTTTATCTCATGGCGTTCAACAATTCAAAACTTGTTATGCTCATGGTGCGGAGTTTCTTCACTTCGAAGTCTTGGTTCGTTCTAGGTCTTGGCTACGTGTCAATCTTCAAACGTTGGTCTTCTCAATTCTGGTGTTCTAATTGAAGAACATTGGGCTAATTCTCGGAAAGGAGAGACCGAGATAAGTCCAGGTGCGGATCGAGGCACAGTCCTCATGATTGGAATCATATATCCATGACTGAAGTTTGCATGTGCACAGTTGCAATTTAGGGATTCTAAGTAGTTTACATGTGGAGGAGTTGTTTCTTATGAGATGCTGAATTGTTTTCATTAGTATTTCATGCATTGTCTCTTTTAAATAATTGCTCCCATTATATAAGGGAGGGAGCAACGAATTTGTAAGAAAACCTTTTATCATTCTCAGAATTGAAAGCTTTATGCTCACTTTTGGTTCTTGAAATAACTTCCGAACTTATCGAGTTTTATCTCATGTTACTCAAATAATCGAAACTTATAAACCTCGTGCTGTGGCGTTCCTTGTCCTCGCAGTCTTGGTTCATTCCAGATCTGGGTTACGAGTCAAGCGTCAAACCCTTGTCTTATCGTTCTTGGGGTTTTATCCATCATTGTTCCCAGGTTTCGTCGCTGTTGTCGGTGGATTTTTCGTCATCCGATGCACATCAAGGTGCTTGCTGATCATCGACTTTAGGTTAGGGCTACAACAGTCCAATTGTCAAATCTAGAAGGTTCGGTTGCAAGACTTAGGGGCGAAGCGATTCAAGAAAGCACTAAATGGACTAATTGAAGAACATTGGGCTGATTCTCGGAAAGGAGAGACCGAGATAATCCCGGGTGCAGAACGAGGCACAGTCCTCATGATTGGAATCATATATCCATGACTGAAGTTTGCACGTGCACAGTTGCTTATTTAGGGATTATGAGTAGTTTACATGTGGGGGAGTCGTTTATTATGAGATGCAGAACTGTTTTCATTAGTATTTCAACCATTGCCTCTTTTAAATGATTGCTCCCATTATATAAGGGAGGGAGCAACGAATTTGTAAGAAAACCTTTGATAATTCTCAGAATTGAAAGCTTTATGCTCTCTTTTGGTTCTTGAAATAACTTCCGAACTTATCAAGATTTATCTCATGTTACTCAAAAAATTGAAACTTATAAACCTCGTGGTGCGGCGTTTCTTGGCTTCATAGTCTTGGTTCGTTCCAGATCTGGGTTACCAGTCAAGCGTCAAACCCTTGTCTTCGCGTTCTTGGGGTTTTATCCATCATTGTTCTCGGGTTTCGTCGTTGTTGTCGGTGGGGTTTTCATCATCCGATGCACATCAAGGTGCTGATCATCGGCTTTAGGTTAGGGCTACAACAGTCCAATTGCCAAATCTAGTAGGTTCGGTTGCAAGATTCAGGGGCGAAACGATTCAAGAAAGCACTAAATGGACTAATTGAAGAACATTGGCCTGATTCTAAGAAAGGAGAGACCGAGTTAAGTCCAGGTGCAGATCAAGGCACAGTCCTCATGATTGGAATCATATATCCAAGACTGAAGTTTGCAGGTGCACAGTTGCAATTTAGGGATTCTGAATAGTTCACATGTGGGGGAGTTGTTGATTATGAGATGTTGAATTGTTTTCATTAGTATTTCATGTATTGCCTCTTTTAAATAATTGCTCCCATTATATAAGGGAGGGAACAACGAATTTCTAAGAAAACCTTTGATCATTCTCAGAATTGAGAGCTTTATGCTCTCTTTTGGTTCTTAAAATAACTTCCGAACTTATCGAGTTTTATCTCGTGTTACTCAAACAATCAAAACTTATAAACCTCATGGTGTGGCGTTTCTTGTCTTCGTAGTCTTCGTTCGTTCCAGATCTGGGTTACGAGTCAAGCATCAAACCCTTGTCTTCTCGTTCTTGGGGTTTTATCCATCATTGTTCCCGTGTTTCGTCGCTGTTGTCAGTGGGTTTTTCATCGTCTGATGCACATCAAGGTGCTGATCATCGGCTTTAGGTTAGGGTACAACAGTCCTATTGTGAAATTTAGAAGGTTCGGTTGCAAGACTTAGGGGCGAAGCGATTCAAGAAAGCACTAAATGGACTAATTGAAGAACATTGGGCTGATTCTCGGAAGGGAGACACCAAGATAAGCACTGGTGCAGATCGAGGCACAGTCCTCATGATTGGAATCATATATCCATGACTAAAGTTTGTACGTGCACAGTTGCTTATTTAGGGATTCTGAGTAGTTTACATGTGGGGGAGTTATTTATTATGAGATACCGAATTGTTTTCATTAGTGTTTGATCCATTGCCTCTTTTAAATGATTGCTCCCATTATATAAGGGGGTGATTAACGAATTTGAAAGAAAACCTTTGATCATTCTCCGAATTGAAACTTTTATGCTCTCTTTTGGCTCTTGAAATAACTTCCGAACTTATCGAATTTTATCTCGTTTTACACAAACAATCGAAACTTATAAACCTCGTGGTGTGGCGTTTCTTGTCTTCGTAGTCTTGGTTCGTTCCAGATCTGGGTTACGAGTCAAGCGTCAAACCCCTGGCTTCTCGTTCTTGGGGTTTTATCCATCATTGTTCTCGGGTTTCGTCGCTGTTGACGGTGGGTTTTTCGTCATCCGGTGCACATCAAGGTGTTGATCATTGACTTTAGGTTAGGGCTACAACAGTCCAACTGTCAAATCTGGAAGGTTCGGTTGTAGGACTTAGGGGGGAAGCGATTCAAGAAAGCACTAAATGGACTAATTGAAGAATATTGGGCTGATTCTCGGAAAGGAGAGACCGAGAAAAACCGAGGTTCAGAGTCCTAATGAATGGGATCATATATCCATGACTGAAGTTTGCACGTGCACAGTTGCTTATTCAGGGATTCTGAGTTGTTTACATGTGGGGGACTTGTTTATTATGAAATGCTGAATTGTTTTCATTAGTATTTCATCCATTGCCCCTTTTAAATGACTGCTTGCATTATATAAGGGAGGGAGCAACGAATTTGTAAGAAAACCTTTGATCATTCCCAGAATTGGAAGTTTTATGCTCTCTTTTGGTTCTTGAAATAACTTCCGAACTTATCGAGTTTTGTCTCGTGTTACTCAAACAATCGAAACTGATAAACCTCGTGGTGCGGAGTTTCTTGTCTTCGTAGTCTTGGTTCATTCCAGATCTGGGTTACGAGTCAAGCGTCAAACCCTTGTCGTCTGGTTCTTCGGGTTTTATCCATAATTCTTCCCAGGTTTCGTTGCTATTGTCGGTGGGTTTTTCGTCATCAGATGCACATCAAGGTGCTAATCATCGGCTTTAGGCTAGGGCTACAACAATCCAATTGTCCAATCTAGAAGGCTCCGTTGCAAGTCTTAGGGGCAAAGCTATTCAAGAAAGCGCTAAATGGACTAATTGAGGAACATTGGGCTGATTCTCGGAAAGGAGAGACCGAGATAAGCCCAGGTGCAGATCGAGGCACAGTCCTCATGATTGGAATAATATATCCATGACTGAAATTTGCACGTGCACAATTGCAATTTAGGGATTCTGTGTGGTTTACATGCGGGGGAGTTGTTTGTTATGAGATGCTGAATTGTTTTCATTAGTAGTTCATGCATTGCCTCTTTTAAATGATTGCTCCCATTATATAAGGCAGGGAGCAACGAATTTGTTAGAAAACCTTTGATCATTCTCCGAATTGAAAGCTTTCTGCTCTCTTTTGGTTCTTGAAATAACTTTCGAACTTATCAAGTTTTGTCTCGTGTTTCACAAACAATCGAAACTTATAAACCTCATGGTTTGGCGTTCCTTGTCTTCGTAGTCTTGGTTCGTTCTAGATCTGAGTTACAAGTCAAGCGTCAAACCCTTATCTTCTCGTTCTTGGGGTTTTATCTATCATTGTTCCCGGGTTTCGTGGCTGTTGTCGGTCGGTTTTTCGTCATCCGATGCACGTCAAGGTGCTAATCATCGGCTTTAGGTTAGGGCTACAGCAGTCAACAGTCCAACTATCAAATCTAGAAGGTTCGGTTGCAGGACTTAGGGGCAAAGCGATTCAAGAAAGCACTAAATGGACTAATTGAAGAACATTGGGCTGATTCTCGGAAAGGAGAGACGGAGATAAGCCTACGTGCAGATCGAGGCACAGTCCTCATGATTGGAATAATATATCCATAACTGAAGTTTGCACGTATACAGTTGCTTGTTTAGGGATTCTGTGCAGTTTACATGTGGGGGAGTTGCTGAATTGATTTCATTTGTATTTCATCCGTTGCCTCTTTTAAATGATTCCTCCCATTATATAAGGGAGGGAGTAACGAATTTTTAAGAAAACCTTTGATCATTCTCCGAATTGACAGCTTTATGCTCTTTTTTGTTTCTTCAAATAACTTCCGAACTTATCGAGCGTTATCTCGTGATACTCAAACAATCGAAACTTATAAACCTCGTGGTGTGGCGTTTCATGTCTTCATAGTCTTGGTTCGTTCCAGATCTGGGTTACCAGTCAAGCGTCAAACCCTTGTCTTCTCGTTCTTGGTGTTTTATCCATCATTGTTCCCGGGTTTCGTCGCTGTTGTCGGTGGGTTTTTTGTCATCCGATGCACATCAAGGTGCCGATCATCGGCTTTAGGTTAGGGCTACAACAGTCCAATTGTCAAATCTAGAAGGTTCGGTTGCAGGACTTAGGAGCGAAGCGATTCAAGAAAGCACTAAATGGACTAATTGAAGAACATTGGGCTAATTCTCGGAAAGGAGAGGCCGAGATAAGCCCAGGTGCAGATCGAGGCACAGTCCTTATGATTGGAATCATATATCCATGACTGAAGTCTGCACGTGCACAGTTGCTTATTTAGGCATTCTGAGTAGTTTACATGTGGAGTTGTTTATTCTGAGATGCTGAATTGTTTTCATTAGTATTTCATCCATTGCCTCTTTTAAATGATTGCTCCCATTATATAAGGGGGGAGCAACGAATTTGTAAGAAAACCTTTGATCATTGTCAGAATTGAAAGTTTTATGCTCTCTTTTGGTTCTTGAAATAACTTCCGAACTTATCGAGATTTATCTCGTGTTAGTCAAACAATCGAAACTTATAAACCTCGTCGCTTGGCGTTTCTTGTCTTCGTAGTCTTGGTTCGTTCCAGATCTGGGTTACGAGTCAAGCGTCAAACCCTTGTTTTCTCATTCTTGGTGTTTTATCCATAATTGTTCTCGGGTTTCGTTGCTGTTGTCGGTGGGTTTTTCGTCATCCGATGCACATCAAGGTGCTGATCATCGGCTTTCGATTAGGGCTACAACAGTCCAACTGTCAAATCTGGAAGGTTCGGTTGTAGGACATAGGGGCGAAGAGATTCAAGACAGCACTAAATGGACTAATTGAAGAACATTGGGCTGATTCTCGGAAAGGATAGACCGAGATAAGCCCAGGGGCAGATCGAGGCACAGTCCTCATGATTGGAATAATATATCCATGACTGATGTTTGCACGTGCACAGTTGCAATTTAGGGATTCCGTGTAGTTTACATGTGGGGGAGTTGTTTGTTATGAGATGCTGAATTGTTTTCATTAGTATTTCATGCATCGCCTCTTTTAAATGATTGCTCCCATTATATAAGGGAGGGAGCAACGAGTTTGCAAGAAAACCTTTGATCATTCTCCGAATTGAAAGTTTTATGCTCTCTTTTGGTTCTTGAAATAACTTCCGAACTTATCGAGTTTTATCTCGTGTTACTCAAAAAATTGAAACTTATAAACCTCGCGGTGTGGCGTTTCTTGTCTTCGTAGTGTTGGTTCGTTCCAGATTTGGGTTACGAGTCAAGCGTCAAACCCTTGGCTTCTCGTTCTTGGGGTTTTATCCATCATTGTTCCCTGGTTTCATCACTGTTGTCGGTGGGTTTTGCGTCATCCGATGCACATCAAGGTGCTGATCATCGGCTTTAGGTTAGGGCTGCAACAGTCTAACTATCAAATCTAGAAGGTGTTGGTCATCGGCTTCAGGACTTAGGGGCGAAGCGATTCAAGAAAGCACTAAATGAACTAATTGAAGAACATTGGGCTGATTCTCGGAAAGGAGAGACCGAGATAAGCCCAGGTACAAATTGAGGCACAGTCCTCATGATTGGAATCATATATCCATGACTAAAGTTTTCACTTGCACAGTTATTTATTTAGGGATTGTGAGTAGTTTACATGTGGGGGAGTTGTTTATTATCAGATGTTGAATTGTTTTCATTAGTATTTCATCCATTGCCTCTGTTAAATGATTGCTCCCTTTATATAAGGGAGGGAGCAAAGAATTTGTAAGAAGACCTTTGATCATTCTCAGAATTGAAAGCTTTATGCTCTCTTTTGGTTCTTGAAATAACTTCCGAACTGATCGAGTTTTATCTCGTGTTATTCAACCAATCGAAACTTATAAGCCTCGTGGTGTGGCGTTTCTTATCTTCGTAGTCTTGGTTCACTCCAGATCTGGGTCACAAGTCAAGCGTCAAACCCTTGCCTTCTCGTTCTTGGGGTTTTATCCATCATTGTTCCCGGGTTTCGTCGATGTTGTCGGTGGGTTGTTCGTCATCCGACGCACATCAAGGTGCTCATCATTGGCTTTAGGCTAGGGATACAACAGTCCAATTGCCAAATCGAGAAGGTTCGGTTGCAAGACTTCGGGGCGAAGCGATTCAAGGAAGCACTAAATGGACTAATTGAAGAACATTGGGCTGATTCTCGGAAAGGAAAGGCCGAGATAAGCCCAGGAGCAGATCGAGGCACTGTCCTCATAATTGGAAAAATATATCCATGACTGAAGTTTCCACGTGCACAGTTGCAATTTAGGGATTCTGAGTAGTTTACATGTGGGAGAGTTGTTTATTATGAGATGCTGAATTGTTTTCATTAGTATTTCATCCATTGCCTCCTTTAAATGATTGCTCCCATTATATAAGGGAGGAAGCAACGAATTTGTAAGAAAACCTTCGATTATTCTCAGAATTGAAAGCTTTATACTCTCTTTTGGTTCTTGAAATAACTTCCGAACTTATCGAGATTTATCTCGTGATACTCAAAGGATTGAAACCGATAAACCTAGTGGTGTGGCGTTTCTTGTCTTCGTAATCTTGGTTAGTTCCAGATCTGGGTTACAAGTCAAGCATCAGACCCTTGTCTTCTCGTTCTTGGGTTTTTATCCATTATTGTTCCCGGGTTTTGTCGCTGTTGTCGGTGGGTTTTTCGTCATCGATGCACATCAAGGTGCTGATCATCGGCTTTAGTTTAGGTCTACAACAGTCCAACTGTCAAATGTAGAAGGCTCGGTTGCAGGACGTAAGGGAGAAGCGATTCAAGAAAGCACTAAATGGACTAATTGAAGAACATTGGGCTGATTCTCAGAAAGGAGAGACCGAGGTATGCCCAGGTGCAGATCGAGGCACGGTCCTCATGATTGGAATCATATATCCATGACTGAAGTTTGCACGTGTACAGTTGCTTATTTTGGGATTCTGAGTAGTTTACATGTGGGGGAATTGTTTATTTTGAGATGCTGAATTGATTTCATTAGTATTTCTTGCATTGCCTCTTTTAAATGATTCCTCCCATTATATAATGGAGGGAGCAACGAATTTGAAAGAAAACCTTTGATCATTCTCTGAATTGAAAGCTTTATGCTCTCTTTTGGTTCTTGAAATAACTTTCGAACTTGTCGTGATTTATCTCGTGGTACTCACAGAATCGAAACTGATAAACCTCGTGGTGTGGCGATTCTTGTCTTCATAGTCTTGGTTCGTTCCAGATCTGGGTTACGAGTCAAGCATCAAACCCTCGTCTTCTCGTCCTTGGGATTTTATCCATAATTGTTCCCGGGTTTCGTTGCTGTTGTCGGTGGGTTTTTCATCATCCGATGCACATCAAGGTGCTGATCATCAGCTTTAGATTAGGGCTACAACAGTCCAATTGTCCAATCTAGACGGTTCGGTTGCAAGTCTTAGGGGCGAAGCTATTCAAGAAAGTGCTAAATGGACTAATTGAAGAACATTGGGCTGATTCTCGGAAAGGAGAGACTGAGATAAGCCTAGGTGCAGATCGAGAGACAGTCGTCATGATTGGAATAATATATCCATGACTGAAGTTTACACGTGCACAGTTGCAATTTAGGGATTCTGTGTAGTTTACATTTGGGGGAGTTGTTTGTTATGAGATGCTGAATTGTTTTCATTAGTATTTCAGCCATTGCCTCTTTTAAATGATTGCTCCCATTATATAAGGGAGGGAGCAACGAATTTGTATGAAAGCCTTTCATCATTCTCCGAATTGAAAGCTTTATGCTCTATTTTGGTTCTTGAAATAACTTCCGAACTTATCGAGTTTTATCTCGTGTTACTGAAACAATCGAAACTTATAAACCTCGCGGTGTGGTGTTTCTTGTCTTCATAGTCTTGGATCGTTTTAGATTTGGGTTACGAGTCAAGCGTGAAACCCTTGCCTTCTCATTCTTGTGGTTTTATCCTTCATTGTTCCCGGGTTTCGTCGCTGTTGTCAGCGGGTTTTTCATCATCCGATGCACATCAAGGTGCTGATCATCCGCTTTAGGTTAGGGCTACAACAGTCCAACTGTCAAATCTGGAAGGTTCGGTTGCAGGACTTAGGGGCAAAGCGATTCAAGAAAGCACTAAATGGACTAATTGAAGAACATTAGGCTGATTCTCGGAAAGGAGAGACCTAGACAAGCCGAGGATCAGATCGAGGCAGAGTCCTTATGATTGGAATCATATATCCATGACTGAAGTTTGCACGTGCACAATTGCTTATTTAGGGATTCTGAGTAGTTTACATGTGCGGGAGTTGTTTATTATGAGATGCTGAATTGTTTTCATTTGTATTTCATCCATTGCCTGTTTTAAATGCTTGCTCCGATTATATAAGGGAGGGAGCAACGAATTTGTAAGAAAGCCTTTGATCATTCTCAAAATTGAAAGCTTTATGCTCTCTTTTGGTTCTTGAAATAACTTCTGAACTTATCGAGTTTTATCTCGTGTTACTCAAACAATCGAAACTTATAAACCTCGTGGTGTGGTGTTTATTGTCTTCGTAGTCTTGGTTCGTTCCAGATCTGGGTTATGAGTCAAGCATCAAACGCTTGACTTCTCGTTCTTGGGGTTTTATCCATCATTGTTCCCGGGTTTCCTCGCTGTTCTCGGTGGGTTTTTCGTCATCCGGTGCACATCAAGGTGCTGATTATTGGTTTTAGGTTAAGGCTACAGCAGTCCAATTGTCAAATCTAGAAGGTTCAGTTGCAGGACTTAGGGGCGAAGCGATTCAAGAAACCACCAAGTGGACTAATTGAAGAACATTTGGTAGATTCTCGGAAAGGAGAGACCGAGATAAGCCCAGGTGCAGATCGAGGCACAGTTCTCATGATTGGAATCATATATCCATGACTGAAGTTTGCACATGCACGGTTGCTTATTTTGGGATTCTGAGTAGTTTACATGTGGGGGAATTGTTTATTTTGAGATGCTGAATTGTTTTCATTAGTATTTCTTGCATTGCCTCTTTTAAATGATTCCCCCCATTATATAAGGGAGGGAGCAACGAATTTGTAGGAAAACCTTTAGTCATTCTCAGAATTGAAAGCTTTATACTCTATTTTGGTTCTTGAAATAACTTCCGAACTTATCGAGTTTTATCTCGTGTTACTCAAAGAATCGAAATTTATAAACCTCATGGTGTGGAGTTTCTTGTCTTCGTAGTCCTGGTTCGTTCCAGATCTGGGATACGAGTCAAGCGTCAAACCCTTGTCTTCTTGTTCTTGGGGTTTTATCCATAATTGTTCCTGGGTTTTGTCGCTGCTGTCGGTTGATTTTTCGTCATCACATGCGCATCAAGGTGCTGATCATCAGCTTTAGGTTAGGGCTACAACAGTCCAACTGTCAACTCTAGAAGGTTCGGTTGCAGGACTTAGGGGCGAAGCGATTCAAGAAAGCACTAAATGGATTAATTGAAGAACATTAGGCTGATTCTCGGAAAGGAGAGACCGAGATAAGCCCAGGTGCAGGTCGAGGCACAGTCTTCATGATTGGAATCATATAACCATGACTGAAGTTTGCAGGTGCACAGTTGCAATTTAGGGATTCTGAGTAGTTTACATGTGGGGGAATTGTTTATTTTGAGATGCTGAATTATTTTCATTAGTAGTTCTTGCATTGTCTCTTTTAAATGATTGCTCCCATTATATAAGGGAGGGAGCAACGAATTTGTAAGAAAACATTTAATCATTCTCCGAATTGAAAGCTTTATGCTCTCTTTTGGTTCTTGAAATAACCTCCGAACTTATCGAGTTTTATCTCGTGTTACTCAAGCAATCAAAACTTATAAACCTCATGGTGTGTCGTTTCTTGTCTTCGTAGTCTTGGTTCGTTCCAGATCTGGGTTACGAGTCAAGCGTCAAACCCTTGTCTTCTTGTTCTTAAGGTTTTATCCATCATTATTCCTGGGTTTCATTGCTATTGTCGGTGGGTTTTTCGTCATCCAATGCACATCAAGGTGTTGGTCATCGGCATTAGGTTCCGGCTACAACAGTCCAACTGTCAAATCTAGAAGGTTCAGTTGCAGGACGTAGGGGCGAGGCGATTCAAGCAAGCACTAAATAGACTAATTGAAAAACATTGGGCTGATTCTCGGAAAGGAGAGACCGAGATAAGCCCAGGTGGAGATCGAGGCACAGTCCTCATGATTGGAATCATATGTCCATGAGTGAAGTTTGCACGTGCACAGTTGCTTATTTAGGGATTCTGAGTAGTTTACATGTGGGGGAATTGTTTATTATGAGGTGCTGAATTGTTTTCATTAGTATTTCATCCCTTGCCTCTTTTAAATGATTGCTCCCATTATATAAGGGAGGGAGCAACGAATTTGAAAGAAAACCTTTGATTATTCTCAGAATTAAAAGCTTTATGCTCTCTTTTGGTTATTGAAATAACTTCCGAGCTTATCGAGTTTTATCTCATGTTACTCAAACAATCGACACTTATAAACCTCGTGGTGTGGTGTTTCTCGTCTTCGTAGGATTGGTTCATTCTAGATCTGGGATACGAGTGAAGCGTCAAGCCCTTGTCTTCTCGTTCTTGGGGTTTTATCCATGATTGTTCGCGGGCTTCGTCGTTGTTCTCGGTGGGTTTTTCGTCATGTGATGCACATCAAGGTGCTGATCATCGGCTTTAGGTTAGGGCTACAACAGTCCAACTGTCAAATCTAGAAGGTTCGATTGCAGGACTTAGGGGCGAAGCGATTCAAGAAACCACTAAATGGACTAATTGAAGAACATTGGGCTGATTCTCGGAAAGGAGAGACCAAGAGAAGCCCAGGTTCAGATCGAGGCACAGTCCTCATAATTGGAATCATATATTCATGACTGAAGTTTGCACGTGCACAGTTGCTTATATAGGGATTCTGAGTAGTTTACATGTGGGGGAGTTGTTTATTACGAGATGCGGAATTGTTTTTATTAGTATGTCATCCATTGCCTCTTTTAACTGATTGCTCCATTTATATAATGGAGGGAGCAACAAATTTGTAACAAAACCTTTGATCATTCTCATAATTGAAAGCTTTATGCTCTCTTTTGGTTCTTGAAATAACTTCCGAACTTATCGAGTTTTATCTCGTGTTACTCAAACAATCGAAACTTATAAACCTCATGGTGTAGCGTTTCTCGTCTTCGTAGTCTTGGTTCGTTCCAGATCGGCGTTACGAGTCAAACGTCCAACCCTTGCCTTCTCGTTCTTGGGGTTTTATCTATCATTGTTCTCGGGTTTTGTCGTTGTTGTCGGTGGGTTTTTCGTCATCTGACGTACATCAAAGTGCTGATCATCGGCTTTAGGTTAGGGCTACAACAGTCCAACTATCAAATCCAGAAGGTTCGGTTGCAAGACTTAGGGGTGAAGCGACACAAGAAAGCACTAAATGGACTAATTGAAGAACATTGGGCTGATTCTAGGAAAGGAGAGACCGAGATAAGTCCAGGTGCAGATCGAGGCACAGTCCGCATGATTGGAATCCTATATCCATTATTGAAGTTTGCATGTGCACAATTCCTTATTTAGGGATTCTGAGTAGTTTACATGTGGAGGAGTTTTTTATTATGAGATTCTGAATTGTTTTCATTGGTATTTCATCCATTGCCTCTTTTAGATTACTGCTCCCATTATATACGGGAGGGAGCAACGAATTTGTAAGAAAACCTTTGATCATTTTCAGAATTGAAAGCTTTATGCTCTCTTTTGGTTCTTCAAATAACTTCCGAACTTATCGAGTTTTATCCCTTGTTACTCAAAAAATCGAAACTTATAAACCTCATGGTGTGGCGTTTCTTGTCTTCGTAGTCTTGGCTCGTTCCAGATCTGGTTTACTAGTCAAGCGTCAAACCCTTGTCTTCTCGTTCTTCGGGTTTTATCAATCATTGTTCCTGGGTTTCGTCGCTATTGTCGGTGGGCTTTTCGTCATCTAATGCACATCAAGGTGCTCATCATTAGCTTTAGGTTGGGGCTACAACAGCCCAATTGTAAAATCGAGAAGGTTCGGTTGCAAGACTTAGGGGCAAGGCGATTCAAGAAAGCACTAAATGTACTAATTGAAGAATATTGGGCTGATTATCGGAAAGGAGAGACCGAGAAAAGTCCAGGTGCAGCTCGAGGCATAATCCTCATGATGGGAATAGTATGTCCATGACTGAAGTTTCCTTGTGCATAGTTTCTTATTAAGGGATTTTGAGTAGTTTACATGTGGGGGAGTTGTTTATTATGAAATGCTAAATAGTTTCCATTAGTATTTCACCCATTGCCACTTTTAAATGATTGCTCCCCTATACGGGAGGGAGCAACGAATTTGTTAGAAAACCTTTGATCATTCTCAGAATTTAAAGTTTATGCTCTCTTTTGGTTCTTGAAATAACTTCTGAACTTTTCGAGTTTTATCTCGTGTTACTCAAACAATCGAAACTTATAAACCTCGTGGTGTGGCGTTTCTTGTCTTCATAGTCTTAGCTCGTTCCAGATCTGGATTACGAGTCAAGCGTCAAACCCCTGTGTTCTCGTTCTTGTGGTTTTATCCATCTTTGTTCCCGTGTTTCGTCGCTGTTGTCAGTGGGTTTTTCGTCATCTGATGCACATCAAGGTGCTGATCATTGGCTTTAGGTTAGGGTTGCAACAGTCCAATTGTCAAGTCCAGAAGGTTCGGCTGCAAGACTTAGAGCCGAAGCGATTGAAGAAAGCACTAAATGGACTAATTGAAGAACATTGGGTTCATTCTCAGAAAGGAGAGACCGAGATAAGTTCAGGTGCAGCTCGAGGCATAATCCACCTGATGGGAATAGTATATCCATGACTGAAGTTTTCAGGTGCATAGTTGCTTATTAAGGGACTGTGAGTAGTTTACATGTGGGGGAGTTGTTCATTATGAGATTCAGAATAGTTTCCATTAGCATTTCATGCATTGCCTTTTTTAAATGATTGCTCCCATTATAAAAGGGAGGGAGCAACGAATTTTTAAGAAAACCTTTGATCATTCTCAGAATTGAAAGTTTATGCTCTCGTTTGGTTCCTAAAATTACTTCCGAACTTATCGAGTTTTATCTCGTGTTACTCAAACAATCGAAACTTATAAACCTCATGGTGTGGCGTTTCTTGTCTTCGTAGTTTTGGTTCATTCCAGATGTGGGTTACGAGTCAAGGGTCAAACCCTTGTCTTCTCGTTCTTGGGGTTTTATCCATCACTGTTCCCGGGTTTCGTCGCTGTTGTCGGCGGGTTTTTCGTCATGTGATGCACATCAAGGAGCTGATCATTGGCTTTAAGTTAGGGCTAGAACTGTCCAATTGTCAAATCTAGAAGGTTCGGTTGCAAGACTTATGAGCGAAGTGATTCAAGAAAGTACTAAATGGACTAATTGAAGAGCATTGGGTTGATTCTCGGAAAGGAGAGACCGAGATAAGTCCAGGTGCGGTTCGAGGCATAATCCACATGATGGGAATAGTATATCCATGATTGAAGCTTCCATGTGCATAATTGCTTATTCAGGGATTGTGAGTAGTTTACATGTGGGGGAGTTGTTTATTAAGAGATTCTGAATAGTTTCCATTAGTATTTCATCCATTGCCTCTTTTAAACGATTGCTCCCACATAAGGGAGAGAGCAACGAATATGTAAGAAAACCTTTGATCATTCTCAGAATTGAAAGTTTATGCTCTCTTTTGGTTCCAAAAATAACTTCCGAACATATCGAGTTTTATCTCGTGTTACTCAAACAATCAAAACTAATAAACCTCGTGGTGTAGCGTTTCTTGTCTTCGTAGTCTTGGTTCGTTCCAAATCTAGGTTACGATCAAGCGTCAAACTCTTGTCTTCTCGTTTTTGGGGTTTTATCCATCAATGTTCTCGGGTTTCGTCGCTGTTGTCGGTGGGTTTTTCGTCATCTGACGCACATCAAGGTGCTGCTCATCGGCTTTAGGTTAGGGCTACAACAGTCCAATTGTCTAATCTAGAAGGTTCGATTGCAAGACTTAGGGGCGAAGCAATTCAAGAAAGCACTAAATGGACTAATTGAAGAACATTGGGCTGATTCTCCGAAAGAAGAGAACGAGACAAGTCCAGGTGCAGCTCAAGGCATAATCCACATGATGGGAATAGTATATCCTTGACTGAAGTTTCCATGTGCATATTTGCTTTTTAAAGGATTCTGAGTTGTTTACATGTGGGGCAGTTCTTTATTATGAGATGTTGAATAGTTTCCATCAGTATTTCATCCATTGCCTCTTTTAAATGATTGCTCCCTTATAAGGGAGAGAACAACGAATTTGTAAGAAAACCTTTGATCATTCTAAGAATTGAAAGTTTATGCTCTCTTTTGGTTCTTGAAATAACTTCCGAACTTAACGAGTGTTATCTCGTGTTACCCAAACAATCAAAACTTATAAACCTCGTGGTGTGGCATTTCTTGTCTTCGTAGTCTTGGTTCTTTCCAGATCTGGGTTATGAGTGGAGCGCCAAACCCTTGTCTTCTCGTTCTTGGGGTTTTATCAATCATTGTTCCCGGGTTTCGTCGCTGTTGTCGGTGGGTCTTTCGTCATCAAATGCACATCAAGGTGCTGATCATTGGCTTTAGGTTAGGGCTACAACAGTCCAATTGTCAAATCTAGAAGGTTTGGTTGCAAGACTTAGGGGTGAAGCGATTCAAGAAAGCACTAAATGGACTAATTGAAGAACACTGGGCTGATTCTCGGAAAGGAGAGACCGAGATAAGCCTAGGTGCAGCCTGAGGCATAATCCACATGATGGGAATAGTATATCCATGGTTGAAGTGTCCATTTGCATAGTTGCTTATTAAGGGATTCTGAGTTGTTTACATGTGGGGGAGTTGTTTATTATGAGATGCTGAATAGCTTCCATTAGTATTTCATCCATTGCCTCTTTTAAATGATTACTCCCATTATATAAGGGAGGGAGCAACGATTTTGTAAGAAAACCTTTTATCATTCTCAAAATTGAAAGTTTATGCTCTCTTTTGGTTCCTGAAATAACTTCTGAACTTATCGAGTTTTATCTCGTGTTACGCAAACAATCGAAACTTATCAACATCGTGGTGTGGCATTTCTTGTCTTCCTAGTCTTGGTTCGTTCCAGATATGGGTTACGAGTCAAGGGTCAAACCCTTGTCTTCTCGTTCTTGGGGTTTTATCCATCATTACTCACGGGTTTCGTCGCTGTTGTCGGTGGGTTTTTCGTCATCTGACGCACATCAAGGTGCGGATCATCGACTTTAGGTTAGGGCTACAACAGTCCATTTGTCAAATCCAGAAGGTTCGGTTGCAAGACTTAGGGGCGAAGCGATTCAAAAATGCACTAAATGAACTAATTTAAGAACATAAGGAGAGACCGAGATAAGTCCAGGTGCAGCTCGAGGCATAATCCACATGATGGGAATAGTATATCCATGACTGAAGTTTCCATGTGCATAGTTGCTTATTAAGGGATTCTGAGTTGTTTACATGTGGGGGAGTTATTTCTTATGAGATGCTGAATAGTTTCCATTAGTATTTCATCCATTGCCTCTTTTAAATGATTGCTCCCTTATGAGGGAGAGAGCAACGAATTTGTATGAAAACCTTTGATCATTCTAAGAATTTAAAGTTTGTGCTCTCTTTTGGTTCTTGAAATAACTTCCAAACTTATCGAGTTTTATCTCGTGTTACTCAAACAATCGAAACTTATAAACCTCGTGGTGTGGCGTTTCCTGTCTTCGTAGTATTTATTCATTCCAGATCTGGGTTACGAGTCAAGCGTCAAACCCTTGTCTTCTCCTTCTTGGGGTTTTATCCATCATTGTTCCCGGGTTTCATCACTGTTGTCGATGGGTTCTTCGTCATCTGACGCACATCAAGGTGCTGATCATCGGCTTTAGGTAAGGCTACAACAATCCAATTGTCAAATCCAGAAGGTTCGGTTGCAAGACTTAAGGGCGAAGCAATTCAAGAAAGTACTAAATGGACTAATTGGGCTTATTCTCGGAAAGGAGAGACCGATATAAGTCCAGGTGCAACTCGAGGCATAACCCGCATGATGGGAATAGTTTATCCATGATCAAATGATTGCTCCCTTATAAGGGAGAGAACAGCGAATTTGTAAGAAAACCTTTGATCATTCTAAGAATTGAAAGTTTATGCTCTCTTTTGGTTCTTGAAATAACTTCCGAACTTAACGAGTGTTATCTCGTGTTACTCAAACAAACGAAACTTATAAACCTCGTGGTGTGGCGTTTCTTGTCTTCATACTCTTGGTTTGTTCCAGATCTAGGTTACGAGTCAAGCGTCAAAGTCTTGTCTTCTCCCTTTTGGGGTTTTATCCATCATTGTTCCCGGGCTTCCTCGCTGTTCTCGGTGTGATTTTCGTCGTCTGATGCACATCAAGGTGCTGATCATTGGCTTTAGGTTATGGCTACAATAGTCTAATTGTCAAATCCCGAAGGTTTGGTCGCAAGACTTAGGGGCGAAGCGATTCAAGAAAGTACTCAATGGACTAATTGAATAGCATTGGGCTGATTCTCGGAAAGGAGAGACCGACATAAGTCCATGTGCAACTCCAGGCATAATCCATATGATGGGAATAGTATATGCATGACTGAAGTTTCCATGTGCATAGTTGCCTATTAAGGGATTCTGAGTTGTTTACATGTGGGGGAGTTGTTTGTTGTGAGGTGCTGAATAGTTTTGATGAGTATTTCATCCATTGCCTCTTTTAAATGATTGCTCCCTTATAAAGGTGAGAGCAACGAATTTGTAAGAAAACCTTTGATCATTCTAAGAATTGAAAGTTTATGCTCTCTTTTGGTTCTTGAAATAACTTCCGAACTTAACGAGTTTTATCTCGTGTTACTCAAACCATCGAAACTTATAAACCTCGTGGTGTGGCGTTTCTTGTCTTCGTAGTCTTGGTTCGTTCTAGATGTGGGTTACGAGTCAAGCGTCAAACCCGTGTCTTCTCGTTCTTGGGGTTTTATCCATCATTGTTCCCGGGTTTCGTCGCTATTGTCGGTGGGTTTTTCGTCATCAAATGCACATCAAGGTGCGGATCTTTGTCTTTAGGCTAGGGCTACAACAATCCAATTGTCAAACCCAGAAGGTTTGGTTGCAAGAGTTAGGGGCGAAGCGATTGAAGAAAGCACTAAATGGACTAATTGGAGAACATTGGGCCGATTCTCGGAAAGGAGAGGCAGAGATATGTCCAGGAGCAGCTCTAGGCATAATCCACATGATGGGAATAGTATATCCATGACTGAAGTTTCCATGTGCATAGTTGCTTATTAAGGGATTTTGAGTAGTTTACATGTGGGGGAGTTGTTTATTATGAGATGCTAAATAGTTTCCATTATTATTTCACCCATTGCCTCTTTTAAATGATTGCTCCCATATACGGGAGGGAGCAATGAATTTGTAAGAAAACCTTTCATCATTCTCAAAATTGAAAGTTTATGCTCTCTTTTGGTTCTTGAAATAACTTCTGAACTTATCGAGTTTTATCTCGTGTTACTCAAACAATTGAAACTTATAAATCTCGTGGTGTGGCGTTTCTTGTCTTCGTAGTCTTGATTCTTTCCAAATCTGGGTTACGAGTCAAGCGTCAAACCCTTGTCTTCCCGTTCCTGGGGTTTTATCCATCATTGTTCGGGTTTCGTCGCTATTGTCGGTGGGTTTTTCGTCATCTGATGCACATGATGGTGCTGATCATTGGCTTTAGGTTAGGGCTACAACAATCCAATTGTCAAATCCAGAAGGTTCGGTTGCAGTACTTAGGGGCGAAGCGATCAAAGAAAGCACTAAATGGACTAATTGAGGAACATTGGGTTGATTCTCGGAAAGGAGAGATCGAAATAAGTCCAGGTGCAGCTCGAGGCATAATCCACATGATGGGAATAGTATATCCATGACTGAAGTTTTCATGTGCATAGTTGCTTATTAAGGGATTGTGAGTAGTTTACATGTGGGGGAGTTGTTTGTTATGAGACTCTGAACAGTTTCCATTAGTATTTCATCCATTGCCTCTTTTAAATGATTTCTCCCTTCTAAGGGAGAGAGCAACGAATTTGTAAGAAAACCTTTGATCATTCTAAGAATTGAAAGTTTATGCTCTCTTTTGGTTCATCAAATAACTTCCGAACTTAATGAGTTTTGCCTCGTGTTACCCAAACAATCGAAACTTATAGACCTCGTGGTGTGGCGTTTCTTGTCTTCGTAGTCTTGGTTTGTTCCAGATCTGGGTTACGAGTCAAGCATCAAACCCTAGTCTTCTCGTTCTTGGGGTTTTATCCATCATTGTTCCTGGGTTTCGTCACTGTTGTTGGTGGGTTTTTTGTCATCTGATGCACATCAAGGTGCTGATCATTGGCTTTAGGTTAGGGCTACAACAATCCAATTGTCAAATCCAGAACGTTCGGTTGCAAGACTTAGGGGCGAAGCGATTGAAGAAAGCACTAAATGGACTAATTGAAGAACATTGGGCTGATTCTCGGAAAGGAGAGACCGAGATAAGTCCAGGTGCAGCTCGAGGCATAACCCGCATGATGGGAATAGAATATCCATGACTGAAGTTTCCATGTGCATAGTTGTTTATTATGGGATTCTGAGTTGTTTACATGTGGGGGAGTTGTTTATTATGAGATTCTGAATAGTTTCCATTAGTATTTCATCCATTGCCCCTTTTAAGTGATTGCTCCCATTATATGAGGGAGGGAGCAACGAATTTGTAAGACAACCTTTGACCATTCTCAGAATTGAAAGTTTATGCTCTCTTTTGGTTCCTGAAATGACTTCCGAACGTAACGAGTTTTATCTCGTGCTACTCAAATAATCGAAACTTATAAACCTCGTGGTGTGGCGTTTCTTGTCTTCGTAGTCTTGGTTCGCTCCAGATTTGGGTTACAAGTCAAGCGCCAAACCCTTGTCTTCTCGTTCTTGGGGTTTTATCTATCATTGTCCCTGGGTTTCCTCGTTGTTCTCGGTGGGTTTTTCGTCATCTGATGCACATAAAGGTGCTGATCATGGGCTATAGGTTAGGGCTACAACAGTCCAATTGTCAAATCCAGAAGGTTCGGTTGCGAGACTTAGGGACGAAGCGATTCAAGAAGGCACTAAATGGACTAATTGAAGAACATTGGGGTGATTCTCGAAAAGGAGAGACCGAGATAAGTCCAGGTGCAGCTCGAGGCATAATCCAAAGGTTGGGAATAGTATATCCATGACTGAAATTTCCATGTGCATAGTTGCTTATTAAGGGATTCTGAGATGTTTACATGTGGGGGAGTTGTTTATTATGAGATTCTGAATAGTTTCCATTAGTATTTCATCCATTGCCTCTTTTAAATGATTGCTCCCATTATATAAGGGAGGGAGCAATGAATTTCTAAGAAAACCTTTGATCATTCTAAGAATTGAAAGTTTATGCTCTCTTTTGGTTCGTGAAATAACTTCCGAACTTAACGAGCATTATCTCGTGTTACTCAAACAATCGAAACTTATAAACCTCGT
Organism: Lagerstroemia speciosa; assembly: GCA_037672795.1. NCBI lineage: Eukaryota > Viridiplantae > Streptophyta > Magnoliopsida > Myrtales > Lythraceae > Lagerstroemia > Lagerstroemia speciosa. The sequence continues at coordinate 8,734,704 of CM075304.1, read as the reverse complement.
GGTGTGGCGTTTCTTGTCTTCGTAGTCTTGGTTCGTTCCAGATCTGGGTTACAAGTCAAGCGTCAAACCCTTGTCTTCTTGGTCTTGGGGTTTTATCGATCATTGTTCCCGGGTTTCGTCACTGTTGTCGGTGGGTTTTTCATCATCTGACACAGATCAAGGTGCTGATCATCGGCTTTAGGTTAGGGTTACAACAGTCCAATTGTCAAATGCAGAAGGTTCGGTTGCAAGATTTAGGGGCGAAACGATTCAAGAAGGCACTAAATGGACTAATTGAAAGACATTGGGCTGATTCTCGGAAAGGAGAGACCGAGATAAGTCCAAGTGCAGCTCGAGGCATAATCCACATGATGGGAATAGTATATCCATGACTGAAGTTTCCATGTGCATAGTTGCTTATTAAGGGATTTTGAGTTGTCTGCATGTGGGGGAGTTGTTTATTATGAGATGTTGAATATTTTCCATTAGTATTTCATCCATTGCCTCTTTTAAATGATTGCTCCCATATACGGGAGGGAGCAACGAATTTGTAAGAAAACCTTTGACCATTCTCAGAATTGAAAGTTTATACTCTCTTTTGGTTCTTGAAATAACTTCTAAACTTATCGAGTTTTATCTCGTGTTACTCAAACAATCGAAACTTATAAACCTCGTGGTGTGGCGTTTCTTGTCTTCGTAGTCTTGGTTCGTTCCAGATCTGGGTTACGAGTCAAGCGTCAAACCCTTTTCTTCTTGGTCTTGGGGTTTTATCGATCATTGTTCCCAGGTTTCGTCGCTGTTGTCGGTGGGTTTTTCATCATCTGACGCAGATCAAAGTGCTGATCATCGGCTTTAGGTTAGGGTTACAACAGTCCAATTGTCAAATGCAGAAGGTTCGGTTGCAAGATTTAGGGGCGAAGCGATTCAAGAAGGCACTAAATGGACTAATTGAAAGACATTGGGCTGATTCTCGGAAAGGAGAGACCGAGATAAGTCCAAGTGCAGCTCGAGGCATAATCCACATGATGGGAATAGTATATCCATGACTAAAGTTTCCATGTGCATAGTTGCTTATTAAGGGATTTTGAGTTGTTTGCATGTGGGGGAGTTGTTTATTATGAGATGTTGAATATTTTCCATTAGTATTTCATCCATTGCCTCTTTTAAATGATTGCTCCCATATACGGGAGGGAGCAACGAATTTGTAAGAAAACCTTTGACCATTCTCAGAATTGAAAGTTTGTACTCTCTTTTGGTTCTTGAAATAACTTCTAAGCTTATCGAGTTTTATCTCGTGTTACTCAAACAATCAAAACTTATAAACCTCGTGGTGTGGCGTTTCTTGTCTTCGTAGTCTTGGTTCGTTCCAGATCTAGGTTATGAGTCAAGTGTCAAACCCTTGTCTTCTCGTTCTTGGGGTTTTATCCATCATTGTTCCTGGGTTTCGTCGTTGTTGTCGGTGGGTTTTTCATCATCTGATGCACATCAAGGTGCTGATCATTGGCTTTAGGTTAGGACTACAACAGTCCAATTGTCAAATCCAGAAGGTTCGGTTGCAAGACTTAGGGGCGAAGCGATTCAAGAAAGCACTAAATGGACTTATTGAAGAACATTAGGCTGATTCTCGGAAAGGAGAGACCGAGAGATAAGCCCAGGTGCAGATTGAGGCACTGTCCTCATGATTGGAATTATATATCCCTGACTAAAGTTTGCACATGTACAGTTGCTTATTTAGGGATTCTGAGTAGTATACATGTGGGGGAGTTGTTTATTATGAGATGCTGAATTGTTTTCATTAGTATTTCATCCATTGCCTCTTTCAAATGATTGCTCCCTTTATATAAGGGAGGGAGCAACGAATTTGTAAGAAAACCTTTGATCATTCTCAGAATTGAAAGCTTTATGCTCTCTTTTGGTTCTTGAAATAACTGCCGAACTTATCGTGTTTTGTCTCCTGTTACTCAAAGAATCGAAACTTATAGACCTCGTGATGTGGCGTTTCTTGTCTTCGTAGTCTTGCTTCGTTCCAGATCTGGGTTACGAGTCAAGCACCAAACCCTTGTCTTCTCGTTCTTGGGGTCTTATCCATCATTGTTCTCGGGTTTCGTCGCTGTTGTTGGTGGGTTTTTCATCATCTGACGCACATCAAGGTGCTGATCATCGGCTTTAGGTTAGGGCTATAGGAGTGCAATTGTCAAAGCCAGAAGGTTTGGTTGCAAGACTTAGGAGCGAAGCGATTCAAGAAAGCACTAAATGAACTAATTGAAGAACACTGGGCTGATTCTCGGAAAGAAGAGATTGGGATAAGTCCAGGTGCAACTTGAGGCATAATCCACATGATGGGAATAGCATATCCATGACTGAAGTTTCCATGTGCATAGTTGCTTATTAAGGGATTCTGAGTTCTTTACATGTGGGGAAGTTGTTTATTATGAGATGCTGAATAGTTTTCATTAGTATTTCATCCATTGCCTCTTTTAAATGATTGCTCCCTTGTAAGGGAGAGGCAACGAATTTGTAATGAAACCTTTGATCATTCTAAGAATTGAATGTTTATGCTCTCTTTTGGTTCTTGAAATAACTTCCGAACTTATCGAGTTTTATCTCGTGTTACTCAAACAATTCGTAGTCTTGGTTTGTTCCATATCAGGTTACGAGTCAAGTGTCAAGCCCTTGTCTTCTCGTTCTTGGGGTTTTATCCATCATTGTTCCCGGGTTTCGTCGCTGTTGTCGGTGGGTTTTTCATCATCTGACGCACATCAAGGGGATGATCATCGGCTTTAGGTTAGGGCTACAACAGTCCAATTGTCAAATTCAGAAGTGATGTGATCCAAGATACGAGCTCGAAGCCTGCAATTAAAGTCTCTCATGATCCGATGATGAGAAGCTCGTGCATGACAGAGAAGCGGATATGGATATGCATACAAGTGATGAGCAAGCTAAATGACTCAACATTATCCATAATATTTCAAAAATGGACAAATGATGAAGGCCACATATTTTAGCTGAATGTCAACAGTGAACGTACTTCAAGAAATATATTTCAGTTGATGTCAAGAGGGAAAGTATTTGAAGAAATATATCTCAGTTAGATATAATGAGGAAAAATATCATCAAGAAAGGAAGTTGAGAGAACTAAAGAGGCAAGAGAAACACAAGTTAATGCTGATATATTGAAGTTATCTACAAGAATATATCGCTTTCCTCTTTTAGCAAATAGAATATATTTCCTTCCCCTTTATTTAGTTCTGAAGATATTGTTAATATTTTGTAATTTCTCTGGGATAGCACTTAGATTTGCTTTCTAATTAGTTTCTTATCCTATGAGAACCATTTAGGAAGGTTATTTTTGATGTAATATTGCACTTTGGCCTATTTAAAGGCTGGTGCTTGCCTTTGGACGATTTTGGATCCGTTTTATTCATTAATGAAGTGTGAGATTTTATTCTCTTTGGTTCTTTGAAAAACTATTCGAACTTATCGAAGCATTCCGTGTCGTTCATCCCCGACTTATCAATCAACCCTTCCATAGTTGATTGTGGCGTCTTCACTATACCAAGGTTCTTACCTCTTTATAGGTAATGGGTCAAGGTTCCACCTTTCGAGCTTGATAAGGACACGTTTCCTGGAGACCTTAGTTGTATACGGGTTTCGTCACGAGTTGGTGAGGTTCATATCATACTTGATATCGGGTTTCATCACGGTGTTGGCGAGGTTCGCATCATTTGGTATCAGAGCCAACGTTCTAAGTCAGGTTCAATCTATCCTTTTAGTTTCTCTTCGTTTTCTTTCATCTTCATTTTTTTCTTTATCTTTTCTTTTCTATTATCTTCTTCAGAAAAAGTAAAAAAAAAAAAAGGTAGTGGGAGAAAAAAAAATCCAGTAGCAGAAAAAAAAAGAAGTTAAAAAAAAGAAAGAAAAAGTTGCAAAATTTAAAAAAAATAAAAAAAGAATCAGCAGTGAAAAAAAAGGTAGAAAAAAAGTGAAGAAGTGAGGCATTGAACAAGTCCAAGAATTATTTGACCATTCATAGAGCTATCAACATCTTCCTACTCAAAGTTGTTTCTTTTCAATTGATCTGTCATTCTCTTATCCGCAATTCCCTTATTTGTCTTGATCTTCGTTACTTTGGAACTCGACCCTATTCTCTTCTTTCAAATCTTGGTGAAATCGTGGTGGATTGTTGCGGGACATTCTGATTTTTGTTTGTTTAGTTCAAAAAGAACTGAAAGAGGATATACAAGCGGGAAAAGGCAAGAGTGGTGAGATTATTAGAGGGTAAAAGCCATTTGAGTGCAAACACGAGTGAATTGAGTGAACATATTCTTGAGCGAAACGCGTGAGAGAGTGCTTGTGAGGTCCTAATATCTATTGCAGATTCTCATCATGTCACACTATCAAGAGGAAAGCGCATTCAAAGATGTACAACTACAAGCATATGTACACGAGGTTGGGAGGATGATGAGAGCTGAATTCAAACAAATCCACAAGAAGATAGATCGAATTGAGGATGAAGCAAAAATAAAAAGCTTTCAGCTTCCATATGTAGATAAAGAATCGAGAAGACCAGGGCAAGACAATGATCTCCGTGACACAAAAGTGAAGTTTCCAACTTTCCAAGGCAAAAATGACCCCAAAGCTTATCTTTTGTGGGAGGAAGGAATGGAGATGGTCTTCAAACATCATATCTACTCCGAAAGGAAAAAGGTACAACTTGCTTCATTTCAATTCTCCAACTATGCTATTATTTGGTGGGATCGGATTATTACAAGTAGGAGACAGAATGGAGAGCGACCCATTGAGACATGGAGTAAGATGAAGTCAATAATGAGGCAACGATTCCTTCCAAGTTCCTATCGCAGGGAGTTGCACAACAAATTGCAACATCTGACTCAAGGATCAAGGAGCGTTCTCGATTATTACAAAGAGATGGAGGTTGCAATGACCCGAGCGAACATAGAGGAGGACATAGAAGTCACCATGGACAGGTTCGTACGTGGATTAAATCCTGAGATTATGGATGAAGTGGCAGTGCATTGTTATGAAGACTTCAAAGATATGTTGCCCTATGCCATGAAAGTTGAACGACGGTTGAAGCGAAGAAACATGGATGAATGGCCTTCAGGCATGGCTGCTACAAGCTCATGGAGGTCAGCCTATAAAGAACACAAAGTGCCATCGTCTAGTTCCGAGTTCTCCAAGGATGACAAAGAAGCTGTGAGTATTATACAGATTCAAGAGAACAAAAAGAACAATCAAGAAAAAGAGTCTGATAAAAAAAGAGAGAGTGAGAAAAAGAAACAATGTGATAAAAAGAAAGATGAGTGTCAAGAAACAGAGAGCAATAAAAAAGAGAGAGATTGAAATTGTGTCAAAAGAAAGTGAGAGAAAAGAGATTGAGGAGAGAGAAAATAAGAGAGATGTTTCATTGGTGAGTGCAAGAGAGGAAAAAGACCGTGAGATTGAGAGTTATTTAATTTTACATCAGCCCCTTATGATTAAGGAGCCGATTTTATTTACTAACAATCTTGTCGGATTCTTGCCGAGCAATATCATTTCTTATTTGCAGGAAGTCAAGGGAGTGCATCAAGGATCAAGTCCAAACCAACTAGCCATTAGAAGTAATCATAAGGAGATGAAGGAGCTTCAACTACAACTCAATGAGCAAGTGGTAAATCTACAAGCTAGTGAATACATGAGTCCTTTTATTGTCTTAATGTTACTAGAGCATGGGGATCAAACATGGATAAGGTTTTCTGATTTTCAAGCCATCAAAAACACCATGGTCATGTGCCCTAATTCTGTTCCTCATTTAGATCGCATGTTAGATGGATTTCACGATGCATATTTGATCTCAAAGCCTAATCTTGAAAGTCAATTTCATCATGTTTGGTTGAAAGAGGGATATGAGTTCATCAATACATTCCAAATAAAACTTGATTTGTTTGACTGGTTGGTGATTCATTTTGGATTGATTAATAGGTCTAACACTTTCATGATACTTATGAGCCATAATTTACATGCATTTATTTATGTTGATGGCATTTGTTATGATAAGAGTCCAGATAATCATGATAAATACTCAACACTTGTTTCAGAGGCCTTAAGCAAAGGATTGTTATTTGCTAAACTTGAAACCCGAACTCTTTGTATGGATGAGATTGTGTTTATTGATTTGATTTTGAGTGCTACTGTTAATGAGAATCTTGTTGAAGAGGAAAAGGCAATCCAAGGTTGGCCCATATCTACTTTGGTAAGTCAGGTAAGTGGTTTCCATTGCTTATCTAGCTTATATTGTTACTATATTCCATGTCATATAATGGATAATGCCACTCATGATGATTTGATCTTTGGAATGATTTTGAGGTTACATACTGTGTTCATTTTGAGTAAAGAAATTATGTTTTTGAACTACACTTGGAAAAATTTGAGAGACCTTGGAAACAAATTATTGTTTTTGAATTGCTATGCAAAACTTGATTTTAAATCATGGGAATATTGTTTTCCCAATGTTGAGGTTGCTCATTCTAGTGTCATTCCTTCTACCACTAAGTTTTCTCATTCAAAACAAGTATATGGCTTCACTTTATTAATTCTTACGAATTTAACATCTTTACCTTTAAGTGCCTGTGCTTACTTAGTTGGAACGATAAAAGGTGAATTTGTCAAGTCAAATCATGTGAAAGCCATGCACCCTAACAGTGGCAGCAAGAATTTTGCGTTTGATCCAGGTGGTTGCAATTCATTGCGCATGAGGAAGAAGAGGATTCACATTCAAATGCATTCAAAGCGACATCCTCGTGGAGAAGGACTATTTCGAGTTCTTGAGCGGATTGCTAATGATGCTTACAAATTTGAACAGCAAGGTGAGTGTAAAGATAATGATAATTTCCAAGTTTGTAATTTATCTTCACTCAATGCAGGGCAAGATTTGAGGACAAATCCTTTTCAAGAGGAGGGGAATGATGTGATCCAAGATACGAGCTTGAAGCCTGCAATTAAAGTCTCTCATGATCCGATGATGAGAAGCTCGTGCATGACAGAGAAGCGGATATGGATATGCATACAAGTGATGAGCAAGCTAAATGACTCAACATTATTCATAATATTTCAAAAATGGACAAATGATGAAGGCCACATATTTCAGCTGAATGTCAACAGTGAACGTACTTCAAGAAATATATTTCAGTTGATGTCAAGAGGGAAAGTATTTGAAGAAATATATCTCAGTTAGATATAATGAGGAAAAATATCATCAAGAAAGGAAGTTGAGAGAACTAAAGAGGCAAGAGAAACACAAGTTAATGCTGATATATTGAAGTTATCTACAAGAATATATCGCTTTCCTCTTTTAGCAAATAGAATATATTTCCTTCCCCTTTATTTAGTTCTGAAGATATTGTTAATATTTTGTAATTTCTCTGGGATAGCACTTAGATTTGCTTTCTAATTAGTTTCTTATCCTATGAGAACCATTTAGGAAGGTTATTTTTGATGTAATATTGCACTTTGGCCTATTTAAAGGCTGGTGCTTGCCTTTGGACGATTTTGGATCAGTTTTATTCATTAATGAAGTGTGAGATTTTATTCTCTTTGGTTCTTTGAAGAACTATTCGAACTTATCGAAGTATTCCGTGTCGTTCATCCCCGACTTATCAATCAACCCTTCCATAGTTGATTGTGGCGTCTTCACTATACCAAGGTTCTTACCTCTTTATAGGTAATGGGTCAAGGTTCCACCTTTCGAGCTTGATAAGGACGCGTTTCCTGGAGACCTTAGTTGTATAGGGGTTTCGTCACGAGTTGGTGAGGTTCATACCATACTTGATATCGGGTTTCATCATGGTGTTGGCGAGGTTCGCATCAAGAAGGTTCGATTGCAAGACTTAGGGGCGAAGCGATTCAAGAAAGCACTAAATGGACTAATTTAAGAACATTGGCCTAATTCTCGGAAAGGAGAGACTGAGGTCAGTCCAGGTGCAGCTCGAGGCGTAATCCACATGATGGGAATAGTTTATCCATGACTGAAGTTTCCATGTGCATAGTTGCTTATTAAGGGATTGTGAGTAGTTTACATGTGGGGGGGTTGTTTATTATGATATTCCGAATAGTTTCCAGTAGTATTTCATCCATTGCCTCTTTTAAATGATTGCTCCCTTATAAGGGAGAGAGCAACGAATTTGTAAGAAAACCTTTGATCATTCTAAGAATTGAAAGTTTATGCTCTGTTTTGGTTCTTGAAATAACTTCCGAGCTTATCGAGTTATATCTCGTGTTACTCAAACAATCGAAACTTATAAACCTTGTGGTGTGGCATTTCTTGTGTTCATAGTCATGGTTCGTTCCAGATCTGGGTTGCGAGTCAAGCGTCAAACCCTTGTCTTCTCGTTCTTGGGGTTTTATCCATCATTGTTCCCGGGTTTCGTCGCTGTTGTCGGTGGGTTTTTCGTCATCTGACGCTCATCAAGGTGCTGATCATCGTCTTTAGGTTAGGGCTACAGGAGTCCTATTATCAAATCCAGAAGGTTCGGCAGCAAGACTTTGGGGCGAAGCGATTAAAGAAAGCACTAAATGGACTAAATGAAGAACATTGGGTTGATTCTTGGAAAGGACAGACCGAGATAAGTCCAGGTGCGGCTCGAGGCATAATCCACATGATGGGAATAGTATGTCCATGACTGAAGCTTCCATGTGCATAGTTGCTTATTAAGTGATTTTGAGTAGTTTACGTGGTGGGGAGTTGTTTATTATGAGATGCTGAATAGTTTGCATTAGTATTTCATCCATTGCCTCTTTTAAATGATTGCTCCCATATACTGGAGGGAGCAACGAATTTGTAAGAAAACCTTTGATCATTCTCAGAAATGAAAGTTTATGCTCCCTTTTGGTTCTTGAAATAACTTCCGAACTTATCGAGTTATATCTCGTGTTACTCAAACAATCGAAACTTATAAACCTCGTGGTGTGGCGTTTCTTGTCTTCGTAGTCTTGCTTCGTTCCAGATCTGGGTTACGAGTCAAGCGTCAAACCCTTGTCTTCCCGTTCTTGGGGTTTTATCCATCATTGTTCCCGGGTTTCGTCGCTGTTGCCGGTGGCTTTTTTGTCATGTGATGAACATCAAGGTGCTGATCATTGGCTTTAGGTTAGGGCTAGAACAGTCCAATTGTCAAATGCAGAAGGTTCGGTTGCAAGACTTAGGGGCGAAGAGATTCAAGAAAGTACTAAATGGACTAATTGAAGAATATTGGGTTGATTCTCGGAAAGGAGATACCGAGATAAGTCCAGGTGCAGCTCGAGGCATAATCCACATGATGGGAATAGTATATCCATGACTGAAGTTTCCATGTGCATAGTTGCTTATTAAGGGATTGTGAGTAGTTTACATGTGGGGGAGTTGTTTATTATGAGATTCTGAATTGTTTCCATTAGTATTTCATCCATTGCCTCTTTTAAATGATTGCTCCCTTATAAGGTAGAGAGGAACGAATTTGTAAGAAAACCTTTGATCATTCTAAGAATTGAAAGTTTATGCTCTGTTTTGGTTCTTGAAATAACTTCCGAACTTATCGAGTTTTATCTCGTGTTACTCAAACAATCGAAACTTATAAACCTCGTGGTGTGGCGTTTCTTGTCTTCGTAGTTTTGGTTCATTCCAGATTTGGGTTACGAGTCAAGCGTTAAACCCTTGTCTTCCCGTTCTTGGGGTTTTATCCATCATTGTTCTCGGGTTTCGTCACTGTTGTCGGTGGGTTTTTCGTCATCTGACGCACATCAAGGTGCTGTTCACCGGCTTTAGGTTAGGACTAGAGGAGTCCAATTGTCAAATCCAGAAGGATCAGTTGCAAGACTTAGGGGCGAAGCGATTCAAGAGTCACTAAATGGACTAATTGAAGAACATTGGGTTGATTCTCGGAAAGGAGAGACCGAGATAAGCCCAGGTGCAGCTAGAGGCATAATCCACATGATGGGAATAGTATATCCATGACTGAAGTTTCCATGTGCATAGTTGCTTATTAAGGGATTCTGAGTTGTTTGCATGTGGAGGAGTTGTTTATCATGAGATGCGGAATATTTTGCATTAGTATTTCATCCATTGCCTCTTTTAAATGATTGCTCCCTTATAAGGGAGAGAGCAATGAATTTGTAAGAAAACCTTCGATCATTCTAAGAATTGAAAGTTTATGCTCTCTTTTGGTTCTTGAAATAACTTCCAAACTTATCGAATTTTGCCTCGTGTTAATCAAACAATCGAAACTTATAAATCTCGTGGTGTGGCGTTTCTTGTCTTCGTAGTCTTGGTTCGCTCCATATCTGGGTTACGAGCCAAGCATCAAACCCTTGTGTTCTCGTTCTTGGGGTTTTATCCATCATTGTTCTAGGGGTTCGTCGCTGCTGTCGGTGGTTTTTTGTCATCCGGTGCACATCAAGGTGCTTATCATCGGCTTTAGGTTAGGGCTACAACAGTCCAATTGTCAAATCCAGAAGGTTCAATTGCCAGACTTGGGGCCGAAGCAATTCAACAAAGCACTAAATGGACTAATTGAAGAACATTGGGCTGATTCTCAGAAAGGAGCGACCGAGATAAGCCCAGGTATAGATCGAGGCACAGTCCTCATTATTGGAATCTAATGTGAACTTTACCAACATGTGGCAAAACCGACGACAATATTTGGAAGAGAACCGAAAGATCTGCAACGAACAAGTTCCAGAGGCAAGTTTTGACCCACTACCTAGCGAGATAGGAACCAAAGCTACGGTTTGGAAAGGACGCCACACCCCGAGGATCGAAGTGGTAAGTCCGGTTGTAGAACGCCACAAGAAATCTTGAGAAGTTCTACGAGTCTTCTCAAGAACCAAGAAGAGCAAATTCCTCACAAAATTATGTATTGAATAACAAAAGAAGTCTGAAAAATTCGTCCATCCTCAGCCTTGACCTATAAATGGGCCGCAATTACAATATACGCGAAATATTGTATCTCCATATTGCCTCCTATGTAATAGGCAACAAAACCATTCTAAATATGCTTTAGGAAACAATGAAATATTACCCTAATATTCTGACTTAGAAAGGTAATATATTAATTAGCCATGTAATATTCTTCTTTGATCAGAATTATTCAACTTTGACTGGAATCTTCGAGAACTTCAATAATGTTGACATATGTTACTGGCACACGTGGACTTGCTTCAACATGCTTCATTGAGTTCGCTTGAGTCCAAATTCTCTGAACTAGCCCGTTCAAATCTTCTCTAAGCTTCTTGGCCCGTGCCCTCGTAGTTGGCCCGTTAGGAACTCTAATCGGATCTCTTGTACCATTCTGTTGATTTGCATCATTCTCCCCCTCTTTTAAAGTATTTGTCCTCAAATCTTCATCCGCATTAAACGAAGATAGATCAGAGACATTAAAACCTGCATTGACACCATACTCACCTGGTAAATCCAACTTGTAGGCATTATCATTTATTCGCTCTAGCACTTGGAAAGGTCCGTCACCCCTTGGAAGGAATTTTGAACATCGTCTTTCGGGAAACCGCTCCTTCCTCATGTGCAACCACACCCAATCTCTAGGTTCAAACACCACTTGCTTACGTCCCTTGTTTGCTTGTTTGATATATTGCTCAGTCCTCCTTTCTTTGTTCAAGCGTGCCTTCTCATGGATTTGCTTTACAAATTCAGCTTTCTTCTTTCCATCTAAGTTAGCACGTTCACTCAAAGGTAAAGGAGATAAATCCAAGGGTGTAAGTGGATTAAAAGCATAAACAATCTCAAATGGTGAAAACTTGGTTGCAGAATGAACGCTCCTATTGTAAGCAAATTCGACATGTGGCAAACAATCTTCCCATGATTTCAAATTCTTCTTCATAATAGCACGTAACAAAGTAGATAAAGTCCTATTCACTACTTCGGTTTGACCATTAGTTTGTGGGTGACAAGTTGTAGAGTACAATAATTTGGTGCCTAACCTTCCCCACAATGTCTTCCAAAAGTAACTCAAGAACTTTGTATCTCTATCGGTCGGAAACAATGCTTCTAGGCATGCCATGCAGCCTAACAATCTCCTTGAAAAATAGATCAGTTATATGAGATGCATCATCAGTCTTGTGACATGCAATGAAATGTGCCATTTTAGAGAATCTATCAACAACCATGAAGATTGAGTCTCTTCCCCTCTTAGACCTAGGTAACCCTAAAACAAAATCCATGGAAATGTCAATCCAAGGCTCTCTAGGAATAGGCAATAGTGTATATAATCCATGTGGCTGTAACTTAGATTTAGATTGTCTACATGTAATGCACTTTTCACAAATCCTCTCAATATCCCGTTTCGTATGGGGCCAAACAAATGATCATGCAACATAGCCAATGTTTTAGCTACCCCAAAATGACCCATCAAATCACCACTGTGTGCTTCCCTAACTAGTAACTCATGCAAAGAAGAATGGGGAATGCAAAGCTTATTTTCTCGAAATAGAAACCCATCAAGCAAGTAATACTTGTCATGAGATCTTTTTGCACATTCTTTAAACACATCACCAAAATCAGAATCTAATGCATACAAATCCTTAATGTAGTCAAATCCAAGCAACTTAGCATCAAGTGTGGAAAGTAGAGCATACCTTCGAGATAGTGCATCCGCAACTATATTTTCCTTACCTTGCTTGTATTTGATCACGTATGGAAATGTCTCGATGAACTCCACCCACTTAGCATGGCGTTTGTTCAGCTTGTGCTGCCCCTTCAGTGCTTCAACGATTCGTGATCTGTGTGGATCACAAATTCTTTTGGCCAAAGGTAATGTTGCCATGTCCTTAATGTCCGAACTAATGCATACATCTCCTTATTGTATGTTGGATAGTTTAGAGCTGCTCCACTTAGCTTTTCGCTGAAATATGCGATTGGTCTTCCTTTCTGCATTAAAACTCCACCAACTCCAATACCTGAAGTATCACACTCAATTTCAAAAGTTTTAGTAAAGTTAGGTAAAGCAAGTAAAGGTGCATTTGTTAACTTCTCCTTAATCACTTTGAATGCCCTTTCTTGTTCCTCTCCCCACATAAATGGAGCATTCTTCTTGATCACTTCAGTTAAAGGTGTAGCAAGACTACTAAAATTCTGAACAAAACGTTCATAAAAACTAGCTAACCCATGGAAACTTCTTACTTGACCAATAGTTGTAGGAGTTGGCCAATCTTGAATTGCTTTCACCTTTTCATGGTCAACTTGAATACATTGGGCACTCACAACAAATCCAAGAAACACAAGCTTATCCGTGCAAAACATACACTTCTTCAGATTTGCATACAACTTTTCTTTTCTTAAAATATCTAAAACAAGTTTTAAATGTTCCACATGGTCATTCAAATTTTTGCTATAAATAAGAATATCATCAAAGTAGACAACCACAAATTGTCCAATGTAAGCACGCAAAACATGGTTCATAAGTCTCATGAAAGTTCTCGGTGCATTAGTTAATCCAAAAGGCATAAATGACCATTCATATAATCCATGTTTTGTTTTGAATGTAGTTTTCCACTCATCACCTTCTTTCATCCTAATTTGATGATATCCACTCTTAAGATCAATCTTAGTAAAAACACAAGAACCATGCAATTCATCAAGCGCATCATCTAATCTAGGGATGGGACGTCGCTACTTTACTATGATATTGTTGATTGCACGACAATCAACACACATCCTCCATGTCCCGTCCTTAGGTACTAGCAGCACCGGAACCGCACAAGGACTCATGCTTTCTCGTACATACCCCTTTTCCAATAACTCACCTACTTGCCTTTGAAGTTCCTTTGTTTCCGCGGGATTACTCCGGTAGGCTGGTCGGTTTGGGTTTGATGCACCGGGTATGAAGTCAATTTGATGCTCAATTCCTCGAATTGCGGGTAAACCTGAAGGCAACTCCTTAGGAAACACATCATCGAACTCCTGCAAAAGGGAAATAACATTGCTCAGCAAAGAACCAACAAGATCATTAGTGTTTAAAAGGACCTCCTTGTACATAAGTACTATAAGGGGTTGATCAGAAAATAATACTCTCTTGATCTCTCTTTTCTTTGCAATGAAACTTAATTTTTCTTCTCTTGCTCTCCCTATGGCTGAAACTCTCTCTTCTTCTCTTTCACTCTTTTTCTTTTTCTTTCCTCTTTCTTTTTCTTTCCTCTTTCTTTTTCTTCTCTCATACTTTCTTTTCTCTCAGTTTCTTTTCTCTCAATTTCAAATTTTGTCCTTGTTTTCTTTTCACTTGCTCTTTTCAGCTTCATTTGATCATCAAGAACTTGTTTTGGAGTTAATGGCATAAGAGCTATGGGCTGCTTATTCATTACAAAGGAGTACCTATTGGTAAAACCATCATGTGTAGCCCTCCGATCATATTGCCATGGCCTTCCCAATAGTATATGGCATGCATGCATGGGAACTACATCACAAAGCACCTCATCCACATATTTTCCAATAGAAAAAGCAACCAGAACTTGTTTTGTCACCTTGATGTCTCCACTACCATTTAACCATTGGAATCGATGAGGTCGTGGATGCTTCAAGGTGGGTAATGCCAATTTCTCCACCAATTCTGTGCTAGCCACGTTGGTGCGACTCCCTCCATCAATTATGACGCTGCACACTTTGTTGTTCACAAAACATCGAGTATGGAACAAGTTCTCTTTTTGTTTATGTTCTTCCTCCTTAACCTGCACGTTGAGAGCTCGTCTTGCTACCAATATCTCTCCTTCAGCAACATACTGCCCATCATAAGCATCTTCTAAGGGTGGCATGTCGGGATCGTCTTCTTCATCTTCCGACTCTAGCTCTCCTTGGGCATTTATAACCATCACCCTCTTGTTTGGGCATTGGTTAGCCATGTGTCCCCTGCCTTGGCATTTAAAACACTTAATATCACGATTCCGAGTAGTAGAAATATAGGTTGTACCTTGGGAATTGCGGCTGGTGTTTCCCGACTTAGGCTCAGTTTTAGCCTTAAGAGTTGAAGATGTTTGTGGCTTTTCTTCCTTCTATGAGGAGCTCAGCTTCCAAAGATTAGACCCCGAGTTGGGACCTGATCGTGTGCCTCCTCTCTTGAGTTGTTGTTCCACTTTGATCGCCATGTGTACCATCTCTTCCAACTCTACATAATGATGCATTTCCACTCTATCATGAATTTCTCGGTTCAAGCCAAACAAAAATCTGGCCATAGTGGCTTCTCGATCTTCCTCCACATTGGCTCGTATCATTGTAATCTCCATCTCCTTAAAATAATCTTCAACACTTCGACTCCCTTGTCTCAGAGATTGCAACCTTTTATGCAACTCTCGGTAATAGTAGCTTGGAACGAACCGCTTTCTCATCACCGATTTCATGTCCTCCCATGTTTCAATCGGACGTTCTCTATTCCATCTCCTGCTCAAAACAAGCCGGTCCCACCATGTAATAGCATAATCAGAAAACTCAATGACAACAAATTTTACCTTCTTTGCTTCGGAATAGTTGTGGCAATCAAATATGAACTCCATCTTCTTCTCCCACTCAAGATATGCTTCTGGATCAGATTTGCCTTGGAAAGATGGAATCTTCATCTTGATGCTACCCAAATTATTATCTTCTCGATTCCTAACTTCTCCATTCCGATGCCCAAACTTGCCTCGTTGCTTGTTCGGTTCTTCTAACTCCTCATCATCCTCGTTATCTCCCCATGGAACATGTCGCCCATACCCCCTATTGTTGTGGCTGTGATGTGGCTCACTCGATATTCTGTCTTCCACCTGATCCAACCTATTTTGATTTGGCTCCAATTCAAGTCGTCTTATCCGTTTCATCTCCCCCAACAATGCTTCCATTTGAAGATTTGGGATGGTATGTTGTTGAATCTCTTCGAATGGATCTCTGTCTCGATGTTGAGCCATGTATAGATTCTACAACTAGGTTGGTATGAATATAGAAAGAAAAAAAGGACCTCACCTCACTCCCTCACGTGTTTCACTCGAAAGATGATTCACTCAATTCACTCGTGTTTCTCTCAAGTATTCGACTTTTACCCTCTAATATGCTCACCACTCTGGCCTTTTTCTACTCTTGTTGCCTTCTTTAGTTCTTAATCGGACTCAAGGAACAACCAAGAAACTTGTGGCAATTCAAGCATGAATCCAACCAAAACAAATCACAAGGATCCTTAGGGTGAAGAGTCAAGGAAATAGATGAGTATGAATCTTAAACATAAGAATGATGGAAAAGGAATGATTCTGAGTAAGAAAACTAGGTGGATTTATGATTGATGAGTTGATGCTAAGATAGTATGATATCTTCTTCCTTTCTTTCTACTTTTGGTTTCTGTCTTTCTTTCTTTTTTGTTTTGCTGTTGATTTTTTTCTTTTTTTTTGCACGAATTTTTTTCTTTTTTTCTTTATGCAAGCAAACTCAAGAACGAACTAAGAAAAGAAAGGATAGATTTCAACAAGAACGAAGAAGAAAATAATGAAAAAGGATAGATGAAACTTATCTTAGAACCAAAGCTCTGATACCAACTGATGTGAACCTTACCAACACGTGGCAAAACCTGACAACAATATATGGAAGAGAACCCCAAGATCTGCAAAGAACAAGTTCCAAAGGTGAGCTTTGACCCACTACCTAGCGAGATAGGAACCAAAGCTACCATTTGGAAAGGACGCCACACCCCAAGGATCGAAGTGATAAGTCCGGTTGTAGAACGCCACAAGAAATCTTGATAAGTTTTACGAGTCTTCTCAAGAACCAAGAAGAGCAAATTCCTCACAAAATTATGTATTGAATAACAAAAGAAGTCCGAAAAATTCGTCCATCCTCAGCCTTGACCTATAAATGGGCCACAATTACAAGATATGCGAAATATTGTATCTCCATATTGCCTCCTATGTAATAGGCAACAAAACCATTCGAAATATGCTTTAGGAAACAATGAAATATTACCCTAATATTCTGACTTAGAAAGGTAATATATTAATTAGCAATGTAATACTCTTCTTTGACAAGAATAATTCAACTTTGACTGGAATCTTCGAGAACTTCAATAATGTGGACATATGTTGCTGGCACACGTGGACTTGCTTCAACATGCTTCATTGAGTTCGCCTGAGTCCAAATTCTCCGAACTAGCCCGTTCAGATCTTCTCTAAGCTTCTTGGCCCGTGCCCTCGTAATTGGCCCGTTAGGAACTCTAATCGGATCTCTTGTACCATTATGTTGATTTGTATCATCATCATATATCCATGACCGAAGTTTACACGTGCACAGTTGCTTATTTAGGGATTATGAGTAGATTACATGTGGGGGAGTTGTTTATTATGAGATACTGAATTGTTTTCATTAGTATTTCATCCATTGCCTCTTTTAAACAATTGCTCCCATTATATAAGGGAGGGAGCAATGAATTTGTAAGAAAACCTTTTATCAGTATCAGAATTGAAAGCTTTATACTCTCTTTTGGTTCTTGAAATAACTTCCGAACTTATCGAGTTTTATCTCGTGTTACTCAAACAATCGAAACTTAGAAACCTCGTGGTGTGGCGTTTCTTGTCTTCGTAGTCTTGGTTCGTTCCAGATCTGGCTTACGAGTCAAGCGTCAAACCCTTGTCTTCTCGTTCTTGGGGTTTTACCCATCATTGTTCCTGGGTTTCGTCGCTGATGTCGGTGGGTTTTTCGTCATCCGATGCACATCAAGGTGCTGATCATCGGCTTTAGGTTAGGGCTACAATAGTCCTATTGTCAAATCCAGAAGGTTCAGTTGCAAGACTTAGGGACGAAGTGATTCAAGAAAGCACTAAATGGACTAATTGATGAACATTGGGTTGATTCTCGGAAAGGAGAGACCGAGATAAGTCCAGGTGCAGCTCGAGGCATAATCCACATGATGGGAATAGTATGTCCATGACTGAAGTTTCCATGTGGATAGTTGCTTATTAAGGGATTATGGTTAGTTTATATGTGGGGGAGTTGTTTATTATGAGATGCTGAATAGTTTGCATTAGTATTTCATCCATTGCCTCTTATAAATGATTGCTCCCATATACGGGAGGGAGCAATGAATTTGTAAGAAAACCTTAGATCATTCTCAGAATTGAACCTTTATGCTTTCTTTTGGTTCTTGAAATAACTTCCGAACTTATCGAGTTTTATCTCGTGTTACTCAAACAATCGAAACTTATAAACCTCGTGGAGTGGCGTTTCTTGTCTTCGTAGTCTTGGTTCATTCTAGATCTGGGTTACGAGTCAAGCATCAAACCCTTGTCTTCTCGTTCTTGGGGTTTTATCCATCATTGTTCCCATGTTTTGTCGCTGTTGTCGGAGGGTTTTTCGTCATCCGGTGCACATCAACGTGCTGATCGTCGACTTTAGGTTAGGGCTACAACAGTCCAATTGTCAAATCAAGAAGGTTAGGTTGCAAGACTTAGGGGCGAAACGATTCAAGAAATCTCTAAATGGTCTAATTGATGAACATTTGGTTGATTCTCGGGAAGGAGAGACCGAGATAAGTCCAAGTGCAGCTCGAGGCATAATCCACATGATGGGAATAGTATGTCCATGACTGAAGTTTCCATGTGGATAGTGGCTTATTAAGGGATTTTGAGTAGTTTACATGTGGGGGAGTTGTTTATTATGAGATGCTGAATAGTTTCCATTAGTACTTCATCCATTGCCTCTTTTAAATGATTGCTCCTATACACGGGAGGGAGCAACGAATTTGTAAGAAAACCTTTGATCATTCTTAGAATTGAAAGTTTATGCTCTGTTTTGGTTCTTGAAATAACTTCCGAACTTATCGAGTTTTATCTCGTGTTACTCAAACAATCGAAACTTATAAACCTCGTGGAGTGGCATTTCTTGTCTTCGTAGTCTTGGTTCATTCCTGATCTGGGTTACGAGTGAAGCGTCAAACCTTTGTCTTCTCGTTCTTGGGGTTTTATGCACCATTGTTCCCAGGTTTCCTCGCGGTTGTCGGAGGCTTTTATGTCATCCGATGCACATCAAGGTGCTGATCATCGGCTTTAGGTTAGGGCTACAACAGTCCAATTGTCAAATACAGAAGGTTCAGTTGCAAGACTTAGGGGCGAAGCGATTCAAGAAAGCACTAAATGGACTAATTGAAGAACATTGGGCTAATTCTCGGAAATGAGAGACCGAGATAAGCCCAGGTGCAGATCGAGGCACAGTCCTCATGATTGGAATAATATATCCAGGACTGAAGTTTGCAGGTGCACAGTTGCAATTTAGGGATTCTGAGGAGTTTACATGTGGGGGAGTTGTTTATTATGAGATGCTGAATTGTTTTCATTAGTATTTCATCCATTGCCTCTTTTAAATGATTGCTCCCATTATACAAAGGAGGAAGGAACGAATTTGTAAGAAAACCTTTGATCATTCTCCGAATTGAAAGCTTTATGCTCTCTTTTGGTTCTTGAAATAACATCCGAACTTATCGAGTTTTATCTCGTGTTACTCAAACAATCGAAACTTATAAACCTCGTGGTGTGGGGTTTCTTCTCTTCGTAGTCTTAGTTCGTTCCAGATCTGGGTTACGAGTCAAGTGTCAAACCCTTGTCTTCTCGTTCTTGGGGTTTTATCCATCATCTCCCGGGTTTCGTTGCTGTTGTCGGTGGGTTTTTCGTCATCCGATGCACATCAAGGTGCTGATCATCGGCTTTAGGTTATGATGCGAACCTCGTCAACACTGTGATGAAACCCAATATCAAGTATGATATGAACCTTACCAACTCCTGACGAAACCCGTATACAACTAAGGTCTCCAGGAAAAGTGTCCTTGTCAAGCTCGAATGGTGGAACCTTGACTCATTACCTATACAGAGGTAAGAACCTTGGTATAGTGAAGACGCCACAATCAACTATGGAAAGGTTGATTGATAAGTCGATGATGAACGCCACGGAAAACTCTGATAAGTTCGAATAGTTCTTCAAAGAACCAAAGAGAATAAAATCTCACACTTTTATTAGTGAATAAACTGATCCTCCAATTCGTCCAAAGGTAAGAACCAGCCTTTAAATAGGCCAAAGTGCAATATTACATCAAAAATAACCTTCCTAAATGGTTCTCATGAGATCGGAAACTAATTAGAAAGCAAATCTAAGTGTTTCCTCAGAGAAATTAGAAAATATTACCAATATCTTCAGAACTAAGTAAAGGGGAAGGAAATATATCCTACTTGCTAAAAGAGGAAAGTGATATATTCTTGTAGATAATTTCAATATATCAGTATTAACTTGTGTTTCTCTTGCCTCTTTAGTTCTCTCAACTTCCTTTCTTGAAAACATTCTTGCTCTTTCATCTGGCTAAGATGTATTTCTTCAAAATACTTGCCCTCTTGACATTCAACCGAAATATATTTCTTAAATCACTTGCATTCTTGATGCTTAGCTGGAATATATGACCTTCGTCATTTGTCCCTTTGTGAAATATCATGGATAATGTTGAGTCATTCAGCTTGCTCCTCACTTGTATGTATATACATGTCCTCCATTTCGTCTTACTTGAGCTTCTTGTCATTGGACTTTGAAAGACTTTAATTTCATTCTTCCAGCTCGTATCTTGGATCACATCATTCCCCTCCTCTTGAAAAGGATTTGTCCTCAAATCTTGCCCTGCATTAAATGAAGATAAATTACAAACTTGGAAAGTATCATTGTTTTCATACTCACCTTGCTGTTCATGATTAGTAATCCGCTCCAGAACTCGAAACAGTCCACCTCCATGAGGATGTGTCTTTGAACGCCTTTCAATGTGAATCCTCCTGTTCCTCATGTGCAATGCATTACAACCACCTAGATCAAACACAAAATTCTTGTTACCACTGTTGGGGTGCATGGCTTTCACATGATTTGACTTAACAAATTCAACTTTCATCATTCCACCTAGGTAAGCACAGCCACTTAAAGGTAAAGATGTTAGATTCATAAGAATTAATAAACTGAAGCCATATACTTGCTTTGAATGAGAAAACTTAGTGGTAGAAGGGATGACACTAGAATGAGCAACCTCAGCATTGGGAAAACAATACTCCCATGATTTAAAATCAAATTTTGCATAGCAATTCAAAAACAATAATTTGTTTCCATGTTCTCTCATATTTTCCCAAGAGTAGTTCAAGAAGTTAGCAATTTTGTGTAAAATATGTATAACATGTATTCTCTCTATCTTTTTAAAAAACAAATCATCATGTGTGATATCATCCATTATATGACATGGAATATAGTACCAATATAAGCTAGATAAGCAATGGAAACCACTTACCTGACTTACCAAAGTAGATATTGGCCAATCTTGGATTGCCTTTTCCTCTTCAACGAGATTCTCATTAACTATAGCACTCAAAATCAAATCAGGAAACACAATCTCATCCATACAAAGATTTCGAGTTTCAAGTTTAGCAAATAACGACTCTTTGTTTAAGGCCTCTAAAACAAGTCTTGAGTATTTACCATGATTATCTAGACTCTTATCATAACGAATAAATGCATGTAAATTATGGCTCATAAGTCTCATGAAAGCGTTAGGCCTATTAATCAATCCAAAAGGAATCACCAACTGGTCAAACAAATCAAGTTTTATTTGGAATGTATTGATGAACTCATATCCCTCTTTCAACCAAACATGATGAAATTCACTTTCCACATTAGGCTTTGAAATCAAACGTGCATCATGAAATCCATCTAACATGCAATCTAAATGAGGAATAGAATTAGGGCACATGACCATGGTGTTTTTTATGGCTTGAAAATCAGAAAACCCTATCCATGTTTGATCCTCATGCTCTAGTAACATTAAGACAATAAAGGGACTCATGTACTCACTAACTTATAGATTTCCCACTTGCTCATTGGGTTGTAGCTGAATCTCCTTCATCTCCTTATGATTACTTCTAATGGCTAGTTGGTTTGGACTTGATCCTTGATGCACTCCCTTGAATTCCTGCAAATAGGAAATAATATTGCTCGGCAAGAATCCGACAAGATTGTTAGTAAATAAAAACGGCTCCTTAATCATAAGGGACTTTGGTAAAATTAAAGATCTCTCAATCTCACTGTTTTTTTCCTCTCTTGCACTCACCAATGAAACATCTCTCTTATTTGCTCTCTCCTCAATCTCTTTTCTCTCATTTTCTTTTTCCACAACTTCAATCTCTTTCTCTTTTTTATTGCTCTCTGTTTCTTGACACTCATCTTTCTTTTTATCACACTGTTTCTTTTTATCACTCTCTCTTTTTTTATCACTCTCTTTCTTGATTGTTCTTTTTGTTCTCATGAATTTGTGTAATACTCACAGCTTCTTTGTTATCCTTGGAGAGCTCGAAACTAGACGATGGCACTTGGTGTTCTGTATAGGTTGACCTCCATGAGCTTGTAGCAGCCATGCCTGAAGACCATTCATCCATGTTTCTTTGTTTCAACCGTCGTTCAACTTTCATGGCATAGGGCAACATATCTTTGAATTCTTCATAACATTGCAACGCCGCTTCATCCACAATCTCAGGATTTAATCCACGTACGAACCTGTCTATGGTGACTTCTATGTCCTCTATGCTCGCTCGAGTTATTACAACCTCCATCTCTTTGTAATAATCGAGAACGCTCTTTGATCCTTGAGTGAGTTGTTGGAATTTGTTGTGCCATTCCCGGTGACGGTTTTCTCTCTTTTCTCCCCTCTCTATTCACAACTTCCTCAATTTTTTTTTCTTTCTTTTCAGCTCTTTTTGACTCCCTTCTCTCAATTTCTTCCTCCTCAATTTCTTTCCTCTCATTTTCTTTTTCTCTCTTCTTTTCATTAGATCTTGTAGCTTCAATTGATCCTCCATAACCGGTCTTGGAGTCAATGGCACAAGAGTAATAGGATGTCCCTTCATAGTAAAGGAATACCTATTTGTGAGCCCATCATGTGTTACTTCTGATCAAATTCCCAAGGTCTCCCCAACAATAGATGGTACGCATGCATTGGAACCACATTGCACAACAACTCATCTTCATATTTGTCAATGGAAATTGCTACCAAAACTTGCTTTGTCACCTTGATTTCACCACAATCATTCAGCCATTACAGTTGATAAGGGCGCGGATGTTTCAAGATTGGTAGTGTCAATTTCTCCACCAAATCAGTGCTTGCCACATTGGTGTAACTTCCTCCATCAATGACAAGGTTGCAAATCTTGTTATTTACAAAGCAGTGAGTATGAAACAAGTTCTCTCTCTGGTTACCTTCTTCCTCCTTAGCTTGCAAATTGAGAACTCTCTGGCCGCCAATAAATCTCCAACAACAGCATGTTAGTCATCATCACTATCCTTAATTTGTGGCACTTCATCAGCTACTTCATCCTCATCTTCCGACTCAAGTTCTCCTTGGGCATTTATCACCATCACCCTTTTGTTTGCACATTGGCTGACTATGTGACCACATCATTGACATTTAAAGCACTTGATGTCAAGGGATTTGGAGGAAGTGGACTCGCTATTACCTTGAGTAGCTAATGTCACTTGTTTTGGCTTCTTGAAGGGTTCAAACTTCGGCTTGTTTTGCAGTTGTTCCTCTTTTTTTGGAGGTGCCTTCCATGTGCTATTGGTAGCCATTAGTTGTCCCCTCCTAACCAAACCTTTCCTCTTGAGTTGTTCCTCTACCTTTATTGCTTGGTGTGCTTTGTCTAACAACTCTACATAATGCGGCAATTCAACAACATTGGCAATTTCCGAGTTTAAACCATGGAACAACCTAGCCATGGTCACTTCCTGATCTTCATCCACATTAACTCGCATCATAGCTACCTCCATCTCCTTGAAGTACTCATCCACACTCTTGGAGCTTGAGATAACCTCTGCAACTTTTGATACAAGCTCCTATAGTAATGGCTAGGTACAAATCTCATTCTCATGAGCAACTTCATCTCCTCCCACGCGGGCATAGGTTGCTCTCTATTCCTTCTCCAATTCATCACCACTTGATCCCACCAAACAATAGCATAATCAGTGAAATCAATAGCAGCTATCTTAACCTTCTTACGCTCAGAATAATTATGACAATCAAACACCATTTCCATCTTTGTTTCCCACTCCAAATAAGCCTCTTGGTCATTTTTACCTTTGAAAGTGATGCGAACTTCACCAACACTGTGATAAAACCCGATACCAAGTATAATATGAACCTCACCAACTCGTGACGAAATCCATATTCAACTAAGGTCTCCAGGAAACATATCCTTCTCAAGCTCTAAAGGTGGAACCTTGACCCATTACCTATAAAGAGGTAAGAACCTTGGTATAGTGAAGACGCCACAATCAACTATGAAAGAGTTTATTGATAAGTAGGGGATAAATGCCACATAATGCTCCGATAACTTCGAATAGTTCTTCAAAGAACTAAAGAGAATAAAAATCTCACATTTTATTAATCAATAATCTGCTCTCTAAATTTCGTCCAAGACTATGCACCAGCCTTTAAATAGGTCAAAGTGCAATATTTACATGAAAATAACCTTCCTAAGTGGTCCTCATGTGATAGGAAAATAATAATAAGGTAAATCTAATAGTTACTCTATAAGAAAATAGGAAATATTGTCTATATCTTCAAAACTAAACAAAGGGAAAGCTAATATATTCTACTTGTCAAAAGACGAAGGTGATATATATTCTTATAGATAATTTCAATATATCAGCATTAACTTGTGCTTCTCTTGCCTCTTTAGTTCTCTCAACTTCCTTTCTTGAAAATATTCTTTCTCTTTACATCTTGCTGAGCTATATTTATTCAAAATACTTTGCCTCTTGACATCAACTTAAATATATTTCTTGAAGTACTTTCACTCTTGATATTCAACTAAAACGTGTGATCTTCATTATTTATCCCATTTGGAAATATCATGGATAATGTTAAGTCATTTAGCTTGCTCATCACTTGTATGCATATCCATGTCCGCTTCTTCATCATGCATAGGCTTCTCATCATCGGTCTATGAAATATTTTGATTGCACTCTTCCAACTCTTATCCTGGATCACATTACTCCCCTCCTCTTGAAAAGGATTTGTCCTCAAATCTTGCCCTGCATTAAATGAAGATAAATTACAGACTTTGAAAGTATCAGTGTCTTCATACTCACCTTGTTGTTCATCATTAGTTATCCGCTCCATGAGAATGTCGCTTTGAACGCCTTGAATGTGAATCCTTTTCTTTCTCATGTGCAATGAATTTCAACCACCTGGATCAAAAACAAAATTCATGCTGTCAATATTGTGGTGCATGGCTTTCACATGATTTGACTTAACAAATTCACCTTTCATCATTCCACGTAGGTAAATACATCCACTTGAAGGTAAAGATGTTAAATCCATGAGAATCAATAAACTAAAGCCATATACTTGTTGTGAATGAGAAAACTTAGCTGTAGAAGGAATAACACTAGAATGAGCAATCTCAGCATTGAGAAAACAATATTCCCATGTTTTAAAATCAATTTTTGCATAGCAATTTACAAACAATAATTTGTTTCCATGTTCCTTTCTCCACATTTGATCCTCATGCCCTAGTAACATCAAAGGACCCATGTACTCTCTAGCCTATATATTTACTAGCTCATTGGGTTTGTTGAATTTCCTTCATCTCCTCATGATTTCTTATAATGGCTAATTGGTTTGGGTTAGATCCTTGATGCACTTCCTTGAATTCTTACAAATAAGAAATAATATTGCTCGGCAAGAATCCAACAAGATTGTTAGTAAATAAAACTGACCCCATAATCATAAGGGATTGATATAAAATTAAAGAACTCTCAATCTCACGGTCTTTTTCCTCTCTTGCACTCACCAATGAAACATTACTCTTATTTTCTCGCTCCTCAATTTCTTTTCTCTCGTTTTCTTTTTCCACAACTTCAATCTCTTTCTCTTTTTCATTACTCTCTGTTTCTTGACAATCATCGATATCAATTTCATCACACTCTTTCTTTTGTTCACTCTCAATTTTTCATCACACTTTCTTTCCCGATCATTCTTTTGACTCTCATTAGTTTGTTTAATACTCACAACTTGTTTGACTTCCATAGAAGGTTCAGAATAGAACTTCATTGAGGGGACCTCAACTTGCTGAGAGGTTGATCTTGACAAACTTGTTGCAACCATACTTGTGCTCCATTCATCCATGTTTCTTTGCTCCAACCGTCGTTCAACTTTCATGGCATGGAGCAACATATCATTGAGCTCCTTATAGTAATGCATCCCCACAACATCAGCAATCTCACAATTTAGTCCGCTTAAGAACTTGTCCATGGTGGCTTCAATATCCTCATCTACATTAGCTCGGCTGATTGCAACCTCCATCTGTTTGTAATATTCGATAACGCTCTTTGATCTTTCAGTGAGATGTTGCGATTTGTTGGGCAATTCCCGGTGACAAGAACTTGGAAGGAATCGTCACCTCATTATTGACTTCATCTCATTCGATGTCTCAACGGGTCTCTCCCCATTCCATCTCCTACTTGTAACAAGTTGATCCCACCAAACAATAGCATAGTCGGAGAATTGAAATGAAGCAAGTTGTACCTTTTTCCTTTCGAAGTAGATATGATGTTTGAAGACCATCTTCATTCCTTCCTCCTACAAAAGATAAGTTTCGAGCCTTGGAAAGTTGGAAACTTCACTTGTGTGTCACTCAGATCATTGTTCCACCTTGGTATTCTCAATTCTTTATTTTCATATGGAAGTTGAAATCTTTTTCCTTTTACTTCATCCTCAATTTGATCTATCTTCTTGTGGATTTGTTTGAATTCAGCTTTCACCATCCTCCTTACTTTATGTACATATGCTTGCAGTTGTATATATTCGGATGAGCTTTCCTCTTGATAGTGTGACATGATGAGAATCCGCAAAAAAACATTAGGACCTCACAACCACTCCCTTATGTGTTTCTCTCTAGAATAAGTTCACTCAACTCCACTCATGTTTGCACTCAAACGGCTTTTACCCCCTAATAAGCTCATCACTCTGCGTTTTTCCACTTGTATATCCTCTTTTGGTTCTTTTTGAACTAGACAAACTATAATAAGAATATCCCACAAACTTCACCAAGATTTGAAAGGAGAATGTAGGGTCGGGTTCCAAAGTAATGAAAATCAAGAGAAATAAGGGGATTACGGACTAGAGAATAATAGATCAATTGAAAAGAAACAACTTTGAGTACAAAGATGTTGATAGCTCCATGAATGGATAAATAATTCTTGAACTTGCTCAATATCTCATTTTTTTATTGATTTTTTTGTCTTTCTTTTTGCTGATACTTTTTTTCTTTCCTTTTCTTTTACTTTTTTTTATGTTTTTTGCTTTTTTTTCCACAATCTTTTTTGTTACTATTTCTAAAGAAGACGAAGAAAAACAATGAAAACGAAAGAAAACAAAGATAAACTAAAGGATAGATTGAACTTGGCTTAGAGCATTGCCTCTGATACCAAATGATGCGAACTTCGCCAACATTGTGATGAAACCCAATACCAAATATGATATGAACCTCACCAACTTGTGACGAAACCCATATTCAACTAAGGACTCCAGGAAACGTGCCCTTCTCAAACTCTAAAGGTGGAACCTTGACCCATTACCTATAATAAGGTAAGAACCTTGGTATAGTGAAAGCGCCATAATCAACTATGGAAGGGTTGATTGATAAGTTGGGAATGAACGCCACGGAATACTCCGATAAGTTCGAACAATTCTTCAAAGAACCAAAGAGAATAAAATCTCACACTTTATTAATAAATAATCTGCTCTCCAAAAAATTCATCCAAGACTATGCACCAGCCTTTAAATAGTCAAAGTGCAATATTTACATGAAAATAACCTTCCTAAGTGGTCCTGATGTGATAGGAAACTAATAATAAGGTAAATCTAATAGTTACTCTGTAAGAAAATAGGAAATATTGCCTATATCTTCATAACTAAACAAAGGGAAAGCTAATATTTCTACTTTTCAAAAGAGGAAAGTGATATATTCTTGTAAATAATTTCAATATATCGGCATTAACTTGTACTTCTCTTGCCTCTTTAGTTCTCTCAACTTCCTTTCTTAGAAATATTCTTCCTCTTCACATCTAGCTGAGATATATTTCTTTAAAATATTTTCCCTCTTGACATCAGCTGAAATGTATTCTTGAAGCAGTTTTACTCTTGCTATTCAACTGAAACATGTGACCTCTATTATTTGTCCCATTTTGAAATATCATGGATAATGTTGAGTCATTTAGCTTGCTCATCACTTGTATACATATCACGTCCGCTTCTTCATCCTGCACAAGCTTTTCATCATCGGTCTATGAAATATTTTGATTGCACTCTTCCAGCTCGTATCCTGGATCACATCAGAAAGATGGGATCTTCAGCTTTACACTGCCTAAGTCATTATCCTTTCTATTCCCACCAATCCTATCTCCTCTATATCCAATCCTATCTTCTCTATTCCCAAACCAGCCCCGATTGTAATTTTGCTCACCAAATTCTTCCTCCTCCCCTTCTTCTACATCAGCCAACCGAGCACATCTTTGTTGTGGCGCGTTAGGACGGTCTTGCTAATCTCATCACAGTGTCCCCACTTCTACTCGATCCAGCCTCTCATGGATAGGCACCAATTTAGACCTCAACATACGTCTCATTTCTCCCATTGATGCTTGCAATTAAAGATTTGGAAGTTGTCGAACCTCCTCAGCTACACCTTCCTCTTGACTGTTGGACATATCTGCAAAAGATCAAAGGAACCTCACCAGCGCTCCCTCACATGTTTTCTCTCGATATTACAGCACTCACGCTCGTGTTTGCACACAATTGACTTTTACCCTCTGATGGTCTCATTTACACTTGCCTTTCCCCACTCGATTATGTGTCCTTAGTCCTTAATTGAACTCTAGAACAAATCAGAATATCAAGTAGCAATTCAAAATGAGAGAATCCAACCGAAACTCATCATCTTAGAAGCTTCAAGGGAAAATGGAAGAGCAGAGTATTTGAAAGTAAGAGAAAACAAAAAATGGAATATTAAAGTTACTACTCGTGATTCAATGATACTCAGACTTGCATCAAGCAAAATCAAGGGTAGAAATATAAGAGAGAATGGAAGATTAGAGGATTTTGAATATAAGAGAGAACAAAGTGGAATGTTGAAGTTACTTCCAATGATTTAGTGAGACTCAGACTTGCACAATCAGATTATTCTTCTTCTTTCTGCTAACTGGATCCTTTTTTTCTTTTTTTGACGATTTTTTCTTTTTTCTTTTTTTAATATAATAGAACTACAAGTAAAAGATAGATATAGCACTTGAGGTCAAATCCTTCTCAACTGGGAGTTACTGATGTGCCTCACGAAGCTGTCCCAAAGAAACTTGATTATGTTTCGGGTTCGATCACGAGTTCCAAGGCGGGAAAACAAGATGCGGCAAGGTTGGGCCCATTACCATTCTTAAATGCATAGAATTAAGTGGTTAGCACTTGGAATATCTAGATTAGGTGCCTCTTTAATACTTATCTATATTTTGGACAAATTTTTGCAAGTTGTTGCCAACTATTGTCAACTTTCTTTCATTTCCTAGGCATGGAAACTAGTGGATCATTAAATAGTTGGGAAAGGGAACTATATGTATTTTGGTATCATCAGAGTTATCAAAAAAAAATAATGAAAAGTTGCCCTTGAGTATCTTTCCTTCTTATCTGAGCATTCTCCTTTGTTCAGTGGCAAAATCCCCGATTCTTATCATTCTTCCTTGAGCGTGGCATTGACTAGTCTTACTTGTTATTTATCTTATCGAGTAAGTTTAGTTGGTCCTATCCTCCACCTTTCTGTCCCTATACATTTTTTATCGAATCCTTATTATTTGGCATCAGAGCGAAGGTTCTTCCTTCACAATAGAGTGACCTAGTGAAACACATGAGGGAGAATAAACACGAGAGTTGCATCGACCTATTCCTAAAATGGCTGAAGACAACCCCGACCAAGTTCCCAGAGGGCTTACCTTCGAGCAAGCCCAATTTCTCAGCTCCCAGCAGAGGGAAGAAGAACTTCTAGCTTGACTCGATCGAGTGACCCATGCACTCAAAAATCTGGCCTTACCCAACTGCCTGCACGACATGCACCTCGTGTTCCAGTAGAAGATGAACTTACTGGAGAAGGTGATTATCCTAGAGAGGAAGAGCTGTGGTCCCGCAGTGACAACAAAGGAGGATTGGAAACAACCTTAAACTAAAGATTCCGGAGTTCAAGGGCACCAGTTTCCTCGAAGAGTACCTTGAATGGGTACAATGTGTTGATAAAGTGTTCACGAATAGTACGAATACACTGAAGCCCAGAAATGTAGGCTTACCACCCTCGAGTTTATCGGTTATGCCAATATGTGGTGGGAAAACTTGAAGACGCAACGAAGGAGAGACAGAGAAAATGAGATTCAGAGTTGGCGGTAGATGAAGAGCATTATCCATAGAAGGTTCGTACCTGATTACTATAAGCAAGAGTTATTCCTCAGGTTGCAAAGTTTGCGATAGGGGGGTATATCTATGGAAAATTACATCATGGAGTTCGAGATGCTATCCATGAGATGTGAGCTCAATGAACCGTAGGAGCAAACCATTGTTGTTTTCCTTGGTGGTTTGAACAAGGAAATTATGGATATTGTCAAACTATAGCCCTATGTGTTTTTGGAAGATGTTGAAAGCTGGCTAGTAAGGTGGAGAAATAGTGTGAACGAGGTAGAACAGTTGCAGCACAGGTGTTTGGCACGAAATCAACGACTGCGGGTTCTGTAACTCAAGGGTCTTACTTAAAGTCGAGCACACTGCAAAAGGAAGTTGGGGATTCTCATAAACCCCAGTCAAAGTCAACAAAAGGGAAAGACAAGAAGATTGAATAGCAACCCCTTGTTCAAAGCCAAGACATTAAGTGCTTCAAATGTCTTGGATTAGAACACATTGCATCTCAGTGTCCTAATTGACGGCTGATGACCATCCAGAGCACTCACCAGATTGAAAGCGTAGATGAAGAGGAGATTGAAGAAGATTTTGGAGTCTCTAATGAAGAGAATGTAGAGTTTGCTCATGAAGGTGAAATGCTCATGATTCAGCGAATCTTGAGTTCTAAGGTAAATGTGAGAGAAGAACAGCGAGAGAATCTTTTCAAAACTAGGTGCATCATTCTCAACAAGATGCGTGAAGTTATTATTGATAGTGGGAGTTGCACCAATGTTGCTTCTACTACCTTGGTGGAGAAGCTGAATTGACTATAATAAAGCACCCTTGTCCTTATAAGCTGCAGTGGCTGAATTGATGTGAATCAAGATAAGGATATCAAGAATGGAAGTTTATATCAACTACAAGGGAAAGAGGAGATCAAAGGTGAGCAAAACAAGCAATAAGATATCGAGCAATATTTGCTTATATCTTCTGAATGTATCTACTATATTATAATTTATATAAATTAGGAGAGTATATTTTTTTTATCTTTAAGAAATATTGTGGTTTTCTGTGAATATTCTTAAGATATCCTTTTAATATATTTAGATTATATTCACCATATCTTTAGGATAGTTATTAGGATATATTTGTATCTTTTGTATTTTCATTAGGATTCTACAAATTCCCAATGAGGGTCACATTGTATTTTTCATTCATTAAGATAATAATAAGAGTGAGTTGTTATTTTATTTAGTTCTTTTAGAACCTTTGAACATATCGAAGTCATCCGTGGCGTTCATCTTCGACTTATCAATCAACTCATCCATAGTTGATTGTGGCGTCTTCACTATACTAAGGTTCTTATCTCTTTATAGGTAATGGGTCAAGGTTTCACCTCTCGAACTTGACAAGGACATGTTTCCTGGAGACCTTAGTCGTATATGGGTTTCATCACATGTTGGTGAAGTTCTTATCATACTTGATACTGGGTTTCATCAAGTCGTTGACGAGGTTCGTATTATTTGGTATCAGAGCCAATGTTCTAAGTCAGGTTCTATCTATCCTTTAGATTATCTTTGTTTTTTTTTTTTTCATCGTTCTTTATTTTTGCCTTCTTAAAAAGGAAAAAAGAAAAAAGAGAGAGAAAAGAAGAAAGGTAAAAAAAAAAAAGAAAATTTGAGCAATGAGAAAGACCATGTTTCAGAAACATTCAAGGTGACTTCAACATGAAGATGGACCAAACTGAGTTCTCAACCATTCGGATTTGAGGACAAATCCCTTTCAAGAGGAGGGGAATGATGTGAATCAAGATAAGGATATCAAAATGGAAGTCAACATCAACTACAAGGGAAAGAGGAGATCAAAGGAGAGCAAAACGAGCAATAATATATCGAGTAATATTTGCTTATATATGCTTAATGTATCTAGTATATTAAAATTTATATAAAATAGGAGAGTATTTTTTTTTTATCTTTAGGAAATATTGTGGTTTCCTATGAATATTCTTAAGATATCCTTTTAATATATTTAGATTATATTCACCATATCTTGAGGATAGTTATTAGGATATATTTGCATCTTTTGTATTTTTATTAGTAGTCTATAAATTCTCAAGAGGGTCACATTGTATTTTTCATTCATTCAGATAATGGATCAATAAGAGTGAGTTATTATTTTATTTGGTTCTTTTAGAACCTTCTGCCTTATTGGAGTCATCCGTGGCATTCATCCTTGACTTATCAATCAACCCTTCCATAATTGATTGTGGTGTCTTCACTATACCAAAATTCTTACCTCTTTGTAGGTAATGGGTCAAGGTTCCACCTTTCGAGCATGACAAAGACACGTTTCCTAGAGACTTTAGTCTTATACAAGTTTTATCACATGTTGGTGAGGTTCTTATCATACTTGATACTAGGTTTCATCAAGTCATTGACGAGGTTCGCATCATTTGGTATCAGAGCCAACGTTCTAAGTCAGGTTCTATCTATCCTTTAGATTATCTTTGTTTTTTTTTCATCATTCTTTATTTTTGCCTTCTTAAAAAAGAGAAAAGAAAAAAGAGAAAAGAAAAAAGAAAAAAGAAAAAAGAAAAAAGAAAAAAGAGAGAGAAAAGAAGAAAGGAAAAAAAGGGCAGCGAAGGAAAGGAAAAAAAAAAGAAAATTTGAGCAACGAGAAAGGCCATGTTTTAGAAACATTCAAGGTGGCTTCAACATGAAGATGGACCAAACTGAGTTCTCAACCATTCGGATTTGAGGACAAATCCCTTTCAAGAGGAGGAGAATGATGTGAATCAAGACAAGGATATCACGAATGGAAGTCAATATCAACTACAAGAGAAAGAGGAGATCAAAGGAGAGCAAAATGAGCAATAAGATATCGAGCAATATTTGCTTATATATGCTTAATGTATCTAGTATATTACAATTTATATAAAATAGGAGAGTATTTTTTTTATCTTTAGGAAATATTGTAGTTTCCTATGAATATTCTTAAAATATCCTTTTAATATATTTAGATTATATTTACCATATCTTGAGGATAGTTATTAGGATATATTTGCATCTTTTGTATTTTTATTAGGAGTCTATAAATTCCCAAGAGGGTCACATTGTATTTTTCATTCATTAAGATAATGGATCAATAAGAGCGAGTTATTATTTTATTTGGTTCTTTTAGAACCTTCTGCCTTATTGGAGTCATCCGTGGCATTCATCCCCGACTTATCAATCAACCCTTCCATAATTGATTGTGGTGTCTTCACTATACCAAGGTTCTTACTTCTTTATAGGTAATGGGTCATGGTTCCACCTTTCGAGCATGACAAAGACACGTTTCCTAGAGACTTTAGTCTTATACGGGTTTTGTCACATGTTGGTGAGGTTCTTATCATACTTGATACTGGGTTTCATCAAGTCATTGACGAGGTTCGCATCATTTGGTATCAGAGCCAATGTTCTAAGTCAGGTTCTATCTATCCTTTAGATTATCTTTGTTTTTTTTTTCATTGTTCTTTATTTTTGCCTTCTTAAAAAAGAAAAAAGAAAAAAGAGAGAGAAAAGAAGAAAGGAAAAAAAAAAGAAAATTTGAGCAACGAGAAAGGCCATGTTTCAGAAACATTCAAGGTGACTTCAACATGAAGATGGACCAAACTGAGTTCTCAACCATTCGGATTTGAGGACAAATCCCTTTCAGGAGGAGGAGAATGATGTGAATCAAGACAAGGATATCACGAATGGAAGTCAATATCAACTACAAGAGAAAGAGGAGATCAAAGGAGAGCAAAACGAGCAATAAGATATCGAGCAATATTTGCTTATATATGCTTAATGTATCTAGTATATTACAATTTATATAAAATAGGAGAATATTTTTTTTATCTTTAGGAAATATTGTGGTTTCCTGTGAATATTCTTAAGATATCCTTTTAATATATTTAGATTATATTCACCATATCTTGAGGATAGTTATTAGGATATATTTGCATCTTTTGTATTTTTATTAGGAGTCTATAAATTCCCAAGAGGGTCACATTGTATTTTTCATTCATTAAGATAATGGATCAATAAGAGCGAATTCTTATTTTATTTGGTTCTTTTAGAACCTTCGAACTATCGTAGACATCCGTGGCATTCATTCCCGACTTATCAATCAACCCTTTCATAGTTGATTGTGGCGTCTTCACTATACCAAGGTTCTTACCTCTTTATAGTTAATGGTTCAAAGTTTCACCTTTTGAGCTTGATAAAGACAGGTTTCCTGGAGACCTTAGTTGTATATAGGTTTCGTCACATGTTGGTGAGGTTCTTATCATACTTGATACTGGGTTTCATCACGTCATTGACGAGGTTCGCATCATGAATGATCAAGGTGAGGTGCACGTCACCCAACAAGTATGTATTCGCTTCTCAATTGGGAAAACATGTAAAGAAGAAGTGATTTGTGATGTGGTTCCTATGACTGCAAGTCACCTCCTTTTGGGAAGGCCATGGGAGTATGATCGAAGGGCCTTACATGATGGATACAAGAACACGTATTCATTCAACAAGGAAGGGAAAAATATTGTCCTAGCACCACTTAGTCCAGAACAAGTGCGAAAGGACCAGAATGAAAGTTCAAAAGCCTCGAAGAAGGAGACTATGATGCTAACGTTGGGAGAGGTTCAGCGGACCTTGATGAATTTCAATGTAGTTCTCATTTTGTTCATGAAAGAAGCAACATCTGAAGAAGACATCTCTCTTCCTCCTCAATTCATTGCTCTATTGAGGGAGTTCATGGATGTATTTCCCAAAGAGTTACCAGAAGGATTGCCTCCAATTAGGGGAATTGAGCATCAAATTGATCTCATTCCTGGTGCTACTCTACCTAACCGACCAGCATATTGGTGTAATCCAGAGGACGCTAAGGAGTGACAACGACAAGTGAATGAATTGCTCGAGAAAGGCTATGTAATGGAATCCATGACCCTTGTTCTATACCGGCTCTGTTAGTGTCTAAGAAGGATGAAACTATGAGGATGCGTGTTGATGGTAGAGCGATCAATAAGATCACGATTAAGTATCGTTATCCCATCCCTTGTCCAGATGACATGCTTGACGAGTTGAATGGTTCTAAGATGTTTTTGAAGATCGATCTGGAAAGTGGATATCTCCAAATCCGCATGAAGGAGATGAGTGTAAAACGGCCTTTAACAACAAGCAGGGCCTCTATGAATGGACGGTTATGCTGTTCGGATTGTCCAATGTGCCAAGCACCTTCATGAGACTAATGAATCATGTTTTGCAGGATTTTATTCGTCACTCTATCACTGTCTACTTTGACGATATTTTGGTCTACAGCAGAAGTCTCGAGGAACATTTACAGCATCTCCGGAGGGTATTTGAGGTTCTCCGAAGGAAGAAGCTATTTAGTAATATAAAGAAGTGCTGGTTCAGCCAAGACCAAATTGTTTTCCTTGACTATGTCATTTCTCAGCAAGGCATCGAAGTGGATGAAGAAAAGATCAAGGCCATTCGAGGTGGCCTACTCCTACCAAAATATCTGAGGTACAAAGTTTTCATGGTCTGGCCTCATTTTATAGGAGATTTGTGAAGAACTTCAGCACTATACTTGCTCCACTAACTAAATGCATGAAGAAGGGAAACGAGTTCAAGTGGAGTGAGGTGGCCCAACATAGCTTTGAGCTCGTCAAGGAAAAGCTGTGTTCTTCTCCTGTATTAGCCTTACCCGACTTCTCAAAAACCTTTGAGATGTATTGTGATGCATCGGGAGTGGGGATTGGGGCTATCCTTATGCAAGACAAGCGTACAATAGCCTACTTTAGTGAAAAGTTAAGTGGTGCAAAACTGAACTACTCGACGTACGACGAGGAGTTCTATGCCTTGATTCGGGCTATTGAGATGTGGGAGCACTACTTAACCCTAGAGGAGTTTGTCATCCACACTGATCACGAGTCCTTGAAGTATTTGAAGGGGCAAAATAAGCTGAATTAGAGACATGCCAAGTGGGTGGAATACATGGAGATATTTCCTTACATCATCAAGTACAATCAATGAAACATCAATGTTGTGGCTAATGCATTATCTCGAAGCTATAACTTGATTTCACTTACGAATACAAAGTTGTTGGGATTTGCGTTAATTAACAGTCAGTATGTGAAAGATTCTTACTTTGCTTCAGCTTATTTGCCCTCTGAGAAAGGAGCTATTAATGGATATTACTTGCTTGATGGGTACTTGCATAAGTTTGACAAGATTTGTATTCCAAGCGGGTCCATTCGAGAACTGCTAGTATGGGACGCCCACGTTGGTGGGCTAGTTGGTCATTTCGGAGAAAAGAAGACACTTCAAGTAGTGAAGGAGCATTTCTATTGGCCAAAGATAATTCTGGATGTACACCTAATTATTGAACTACGCATCACTTGCAAGAAGGCAAAAAGCGAGGAGGCCTCTCATGGCCTTTACATGCCACTGCCTGTACCGAAATAGCCATGGGTCGATTTGAGCATGGACTTCATGCTAGGCCTACCGAGGACTCAACGGGGCAGAAGCTCAATTCTAGTGGTGGTTGATCAATTCTCTAAGATGGCTCATTTCATTCTGTGCCACAAGTCCGATGACACGTCCCATGTGGCTGGCCTATTCTTTAAGGAAGTGGTAGCGATATATGGCATACTGATGGGCATTGTATCAGATCGAGATCCCAAGTTTCTAAGTTATTTTTGGAAGAGCTTGTGGGCGAAGCTCAGCACTAGGCTACTCTTCAGCACGGCTTGTCATCCTCAAACTGACGGGCAAATCGAAGTGGTAAACCATATAGTCTCCTCTTTACTTCGAACTGTTCTACCAAGAATTTAAAGAGTTGGGATAGTTGTCTTGCTCTTGTTGAGTTCGCATATAATTGGAGCGTTCATAGCTTCACTAGGAAGACGCCTTTTGAAGTGGTTTATGGCTTTAATCCACTTACACCCCCAAATCTGGCACCTTTGCCATCGAAAGATAAAGTGTGTTTGGATGGAAAGAAGAGAGCTAAGCAGATCAAAGCTTTGCATGAGCAATTGAAGAAGCAAATTGAGATAAAGAATGCAGTTATGCTCAGGATGCGGATAAGGGGAAGAAGCAAGTTCACTTTAGACCAGGTGATCTTGTTTGGATTCATCTTCGAAAAGAAAGGTTCCCAAGTAAGAGAAAGAGTGAGGTAATGCCCAGGGCTAAAGGTCCATTCCAAGTTAAAGAGAAGATCAATGATAATGCTTATAAGACTGAATTACCTAAAGATTATAATGTTTCAGCAACATTCAATGTGAGAGACTTATCTCCGTACTTGGAGGATGGCGAAGATCTGGATTTTAGGTCAAATCCTTCTCAACTGGGAGGGAAGGATGTGCCTCATGAAGCTGTCCCAGAGAAACTCAATTATGTTTTGGGTCCGATCAAGCATTCCAAGGTAGGAAAACAAGATGCGGCATGGTCGGGCCCCATTACCATTCTTAAATGCATGGAATTAAGTAGTTAGCACTTGGAATATCCAGATTAGGTGCCTCTTTACAGCTTACCTACATTTTGGATGAATTTTTGCAAGTTGTTACCGGCTATTGCCAACATTCCTTCATTGCCTATGCATGGAAACTAGTGGATCATTAAGTAGTTGGGAAAGGGACCAATATATATTTTGGTATCATCGGAGCTCTAAAAAAAAAAACAATGAAAAGTCGCCCTTGAGCATTTTTCCTTCTTATCTGAGCAATCTCCTTTGTTTAGTGGTAAAATCCCTGATTCTTATAGTTCTTTCTTGAGCGTGGCGAATGAAAATGACTACTCTTACTTGTGGCGATTTATCTTATCGAGTAAGTTTAGTTGGTCCTATCCTCCATCTTTCTATCCCTATCCATTTTTTATCGAATCCTTATCAGTTACAAGGGATCGTCCGTGGTTCCAGACAAAGGAAATTACATCATTGCAGGAAATTTTGCTCTCAATTTACATTTCAGATGACTTGAGGGGATCATTGAGCCTTGATGATCGCAGTGGAGTCATTTCCAGCCTAAGTTATGGTGGATCATTTGTAGACCGAGATAAGGGCAACTCCGTTATCACTAGAAATCAGACAACTTGAGGGCGATCATTGGGCCTTGGTGATCACAATGGAGTCATTTTCAGCCAAATTTATGATGGATTGTCTGTGGTTCGGGACAAGGCAAACTTCCCCATCGCAGGAACTTTTCCTCTCAATTTACATTTTGGAAGACTTGAGGGCGATTATTGAGCCCTAGTGTTCACAATGGAGGCATTTTCGGTGAAAGTTGTGACGGATTGTTCGTGGTTCTAAACAAGGGCAACTTTGTTATTGCAGGAAATTTTGATCTTTATTTACATTTTGGACGACTTAAGCTCAATCATTGAGCCCCTTGGTGATCGCAATGAAATCTATTTCGGCGAAAGTTGCGATGAATCATCCATGGTTCTGGACAAGGGCAACTCTATCATCGTGAGAAATTTGCCTCAATTTACATTTGGATGACTTGAGGGTGATCATTAAGTTTTGGTGATAGTAATAGACTCATTCTGGCCAAAGTGACAACGGATTGTCCGTGATTCTAGACAGGGGCAACTATGCCATCGCGGGAAATTTTGGTCTCAATTTACATTTCAGATGACTTGAGGGTGATCATTGAGCCTTCACAATCGAAATGAAGTCATTTCCGGCCAAAGTTACAATGGATCGTCCGTGGTTCAAGGCGAGGGCAACTACGTCATCGCGTGGATGACTTGTGGTAGATGATTGAGTCTTGGTGATTGCAATGGAGCCATTTCCAGCTGAAGTTATGACGGATCGTCTGTAATTCTGAACAAGGGCAACACTGTCATCACGGGTAATTTTGCTCTCAATTTTCATTTCGGACGACTTGAGGGCCATCATTGAGCCTTCGTGATCACAATGGAGACATTTCCGATCAAAGTTATGATGGATCATCGTTAATTCGTGACAAGGGCAACTACGTTATCGTGTGAAATTTTTCTCTTGATTTATGTTTCGAACGACCTGAGGGGGATCATTGAGCCTTGATGATCACAATGGAGTCATTTCTAGCCAATATTACGACGAATCGTCCGTTGTTTGGGGCAAGGGCAACTATGTCATCACGAGAAATTTCACTATCAATTTACATTTCAAACGATATCAGGTTGATCATTGAGCTTTAGTGAACGCAAAGAGTCATTTCCTGCCAAAGTTACGACGGATTGTCCGTGGGTCTGGACAAGGGCAACTGCGTCATTGCGGGAAATTTTTCTCTCAATTAACATTTTGGGTGACTTGAAGGCGAACATTGATCCTTGACAATAGTAATGGAGTTTTTTCCGGCCAAAGTCATGAAGGATGGTCCGTGGTTCCAAGTAGAGGCAACTCCATTGGCAGAGGAAATTTTTCTCTCAATTTACATTTCAGATGACTTGAGGGCGATCTTTGAGCTCTCACAATCGTAATGGAGTCATTTCTGGCCAAAGTTACAACGGATCGTTCGTGATTCTAGACAAGGGCAACTCTGTCATCATAGGAAATTTGGATCTCAACGTACATTTCAAACAACTTGAGGGCGATAATTGAGCCATGGTGATCACAATGGAGTCATTTCCAGCCAAAGTTACGACGGATCATTTGTAGTTCAAGACAAGGGCAACTACATCATTGCAGGAAATTTGGATCTCAATTTACATTTCGGACAACTTGGGAGTGATCATTGAGCCTTGCTAATCGCAATGGAGTCATTTACGGCCAAAGTGATGACGGATCATCCGTGGTTCGGGACAAGGGCAACTTCATCATCGCGGAAAATTTTGATCTCAATTTACATTTCAGACGACTTGAGACCGGTCATTAATTCTTGGTGATACCAATGGAGCCATTTCCGGCGAAAGTTGCACTAGATCGTCCATGGTTTCGGACAAGGGCAACTTTGTCATTGCAGGAAATTTTGATCTCAATTTACATTTTGGATGACTTGAGGTCAATCATTGAGCCTTGAAGATTGCAATGGAGTCATTTCCGATGAAAGTTGCGACAAATCATCCATGGTTTTGGACAAGGGCAACTCTATCATCACAGGAAATTTTGGTCTCAATTTACATTTCGAACAACTTGAGGCCGATCATTGAGCCTTGATGATCTCAATGGAGTCATTTACGGCCAAAGTTATAACGGATCGTCTGTGGTTCAGGGCAAGGGCTGCTATGTCATCATGGGAAATTTCGGCCTAAGTTTATATTTCAGACGACTTGGGGCAGATCATTGAGGCTTGATGATCACAATGGAGTCATTTCTGGCCAAAGTTACGATGGATCATTTGTGGCTCCGGACAAGGGCAACTCCGTTATCGTGAGAAATCGTGCGCTCAATTTGCATTTTCGATGACTTGTGGTGGATGATTGAGCCTTGGTGATCACAATGGAGTCATTTTCGGCCGAAGTTACGGCAGATCCTCCGTGGTTCCGGACAAGGACAACTCCATTGTCGTGGGAAATTTTATCCTCTATTTACATTTCGGATGACTTGAGGGCATCATTGACCCTTCATGATCACAATGGAGTCATTTTCGGCCAAAGTTATGATAGATCGTCCATGGTTCAGGGCAAGGGCAACTACATTATCACAGGAAATTTCCCTCTCGATTTACATTTCGAACAACTTGAGGGTGATCATTGAGCCTTGTTGATCGTAATGAAGTCATTTCTAGCGAATGTTACAATAGATCGTCCATGGTTTGGAACAAGGGCAACTACGTCATCGAGGGAAAT
Organism: Lagerstroemia speciosa; assembly: GCA_037672795.1. NCBI lineage: Eukaryota > Viridiplantae > Streptophyta > Magnoliopsida > Myrtales > Lythraceae > Lagerstroemia > Lagerstroemia speciosa. The sequence goes on along the minus strand of CM075304.1, from coordinate 8,693,480 downwards.
TTCTCTATCAATTTACATTTCGGACGACATCAAGTCGATCATTAAGCCTTGGTGATCGCAATGGAGTCATTTCTGACCAAAGTTAAGACGGATCATCCGTGGGTCTAGACAGGGACAACTCCTTCACTGTGGGAAATTTTGCTCTCAATTAACATTTCGGACAACTTGAGGGCAATAATTAAGCTTTGATGATCATAATGGAGTTATTTCCAGTCAAAATTACAACCAATCGTCCGTGATTCCGAACAGGGGCAACTCCGTCATCATGGGAAATTTGGATCTCAATCTACATTTTGGACAACTTGAGGGCAATTATTGAGCCTTGGTGATCCCAATGGAATCATTTCCAGCCAACGATACGATGGATCATCTGTGACTCTAGATAAGGGCAACTATGTCATCGCTTGAAATTTTGATCTCAATTTACATTTCGGACGACTTAAGGGTATCATTGATCCTTGATGATAGTAATGGAGTCATTCCCGGCCAAAGTAACGACGAATCGTCTGTGGTTCTGGACAGGGGCAACTTCGTCATCATAGGAAATTTTGCTATCAATTTACATTTTCAATGACTTAAGGGTGATCATTGAGCTTTGTTGATCGTAATGGAGTCATCTTCGACCAAAGTTACTATGGATCGCCTTTGATTCCGGACAGGGGCAACTCTGTCATCGCGAGAAATTTGGATCTCAATTTACATTTCGGACAACATAGGGATGATCATTGATGATGTGATCCAGGATATGAGTAGGAAGAGTGCAATCAAAATATTTCATAGACCGATGATGAGAAGCTCGTGCACGATGAAGAAGAGGACATGGATATGCATACAAGTGATGAGCAAGCTAAATGACTCAACATTATCCATGATATTTCAAAATGGGACAAATAATGGAGGTCACATGTTTCAGCTAAATATCAAGAGCGAAAGTGCTTCAAGAAATATATTTTAACTGATGTCAAAAGGGAAAGTATTTTGAAGAAACATATCTCAGCCAGATTTAAAGAGAAAGAATCTCTTCAAGAAAGAAAGTTGAGAGAACTAGAGAGGCAAGAGAAGTACAAGCTAATGCTGATATATTAAAGTTATCTATAAGAATATATATCACCTTCCTTTTTTGACAAATAGAATATATTAGCTTTCCATTTGCTTAGTTCTGAAGATATAGACAATATTTCCTATTTTCTTATAGAGTAACTATTAGATTTGCCTTACTATTATTTTCCTATCACATGAGGACCACTTAGGAAGGTTATTTTCATGTAAATATTGCACTTTGACCTATTTAAAGGCTGGTACATATTCTTGGACAAAATTTAGAGAGCAGATTATTTATTAATAAAGTGTGAGATTTTTATTCTCTAGTTCTTTGAAGAACTATTCGAATTTATTGGAGTATTCAGTGGTGTTCATCCCTAACTTATCAATCAACCCTTCCATAATTGATTGTGGTATCTTTGCTATATCAAGGTTCTTACCTCTTTATAAGTAATGCGTTAAGGTTCCACTTTCAGACCTTGAGAAGGACACATTTCTTGGAGACCTTAATTGAATGCGGGTTTCGTCATAAGTTGGTGAGGTTCATATCATAATTGGTATCGGGTTTCATCATGGTGTTGGCAAGGTTCGCATCAATTGAGATCAATGGAATCATTTCCCAACAAAGTTATGATGGATCGTCCGTGCTTCGGGACAAGGGCAACTGCATCATTGCGGGAAATTTTGATCTCAATTTACAATTCGGATGACTTGAGGGCAATCATTGAGACTTGATGATCACAATGGAGTCATTTCCGGCCAAAGTTACGATGGATCGTTGGTGGTTCCAGACAAGAGCAACACTGTCACAGCAGGAAATTTTGCTCTCAACTTGCATTTTGGACAACTTGTGGTCGATTACTAACCCTTGGTGATCACAATGCAGTCATTTCCGACCAAAGTGATGACGGATCATTCGTGGTTCGTGTTAATTGTGTAAAAAATTGATTATTTGCATACTTTTCGGGCCTAGATTTAAATAAAGTGATCGAGTTTGATTTTTTTTTTTGTGCGTGTTGCATAATCTTTTCTTGTTGAATATAACGGAGTTAGAATTGAACAAGTGTTAAAAGTCGGGTTTATTTTTAGATATTTGATACTCCTGAGGCACTTTGTGATGCAGATATATATTGGAAGATCAACCGGGCCTCAAAGATGAATCCTGGATGAAGATATGTAGCTTATTAGAAGAGCAGAACAGTGGAGTCACGGCACAGGCTCGCGGCATCAATGAAGACAGTGAAGAGGGGACCGCAGTCACTAGTGAACTCCAGAGATTTATTACCCAATTGAAATCAGTCAACCCCAAATATTACATAAAATATTTCTAGGCTAAATAAAAAATATTTGGGAGAATGAAGTGATTTCAATTCAACTCAACCGAGAAAGAGAGAATCTTTCAAGATTTTAAGAAGGATAAGATATCTTGTAAAGTTATGTTTTCAAATATCCTCCAATCTCTGCAAATGGACCAGCAAGCAAGTCGACGATTATTCATTCATTCATTCCATCCAACAATTAGTTCTAGAATTCTCTTACTACCACGAAGATCAAGAAGCTTGTGATAAAGAGGAAAGAAGGGGAGCACTTCAAGACTGCTCAAGGCTCGGGAGTCAACATCGGCTTATCTAGAGTTTTCTCTCTCTCTTTTTTTTTCTCTTGACTCACGATGTATTTCAACTTCTTCTTGGTAGTTATTTTTAATTCCACCATGAACTAATTCCCTTATTCGTAGGGCAAGCATTGGAACTCTGTTCTACTTTCTAAATTCATCTCTTTTCTCTAGTATGTGATCAATAACAACTGTATTACTTATATTATTCTTGTCCTTAATGCTTTTTGATTGATTAGCCACCAATTGGATTGAATCGGAGAGTTTGATAAACTCGAGAGATGAAGTCGAAATCATGCTAGAGATAGTATAACTTAAGATAATTCACACCGAGAGGTCGCGATTATTTGTGAGAAGTATCGAGAGATTAACCGATCACCCTAAGTATCCAAATTAGGGTTGGAACCCAATTGGTTTCTTAATATTAATTGCCTAGAGATAGAGTGATTAGTATCATCCTAGAAACACGTTCTTGTTAAGCCGAGAGGTAGGTAAGGAGATGAAAAACTCTATGACAGTAATACCATAATTGATTACATATAGAGATTAGGTTTGGATTTACAAGTAGGATTGAGGAATGTTGTGAGCCTTAGGCCCATAAAAATTGATTAATTTCCTTTAATTGCTTTCAATTTACTTTTCTTGTTGTCATTGAATTCCCATCCAATTTTGAATTGCCTAGCTTGGCTTAGTTGTTTAGTTTATTGCTTAGTTTTAATTGAACTAGATCCTCGAGAGAACGATCTCTTACTCATTCATTATATTATTTGAGCGATATGTATACTTGCATGTTTGCTTTGCTTCCTTATCAATTTATATTCGCAACAAGTTTTTGGCAACATTACCGAGAATCAAGTTTACAATTATTTCTAACTTTAATACTAAGTAATTTTCCTCGACTAGGTACTCTTTTCTAAGTATTTTTATTTCTTTTCACTAGGTACCCTCTCAAGTTGTATGCTTCATCACCACAACTCGACTCCACTACTGCATGACCCGGAATCCGAGCGAACATTTTATAGGAGATGTAGAGAGCAAAGAGCAACCCAAAGAAGACAAGCTATGGAGCTCGGACAAGGAGGCGAATTAGTACCACAAAACCAACACCGGAAAACCATTAAAGAGTATGCACAACCTCAATTTCTAAATCAATCAATTTCGTCAAACCACCGGATCAAGCTCACACCTTTGAGATCAAACCATCGATAATCCAAATGCTTCAAACTTCTTGTTCTTTTGGAGGAGCACTAAATGAAGATCCTCATGTGCACCTGGTGAAATTTCTTGCGATATGTGACAACTTCTGCTTCAATGGGGTGTCAACCGAGTATATTCGGATGTCTCTCTTCTCCTTTTCATTGAGGGAGAAGGCTAAGGTGTGGCTATTATCACTTCCACCAAGCACTCTCAACACATGGGAGACAATAACCGAGAAGTTCTTAGCTCAGTATTTCCCACCGTCCAAAACAATGAAGGTAAAGAACAACATCATGACCTTAAAGCAGCAGCCCATGGAGTCTTTCTACGAAGCTTGGGAGCATTTCAAGGAGCTACAACAAGCTACAACGAGCATGCCCCACCACAGTATTGAGATTTGGACACTGGTACAAATTTTTTATAATGGTTTATTGGAAAATTGTCATTCTTCTCTTAATGCTGCTACAGGTGGTTCGATCATGAATAAATATCCCGAGGAAGCCTATGAATTGCTTGAGGAGATGGCATGTAATGGTTATCAATGGCCATCCAAAAGGGCAACAAGACCTGGAACTACCGGAATACATTAGGTAGATGCCGTGACAGCCCTCTCAGCCAAGATGGAAACTCTATTCAAGGAAGTAAAGGCATGGAAGAACCAAGGATCGAGGCCAACATATGGAGCCACCGAAGGACTAGCTTACATGGAACCGGTGCAAGATATACAAGAGTTAGGCAACTACATTGGAGGCAACCCGAGGAACAATCCCTACTCCAACACACACAATCTGGGTTGGAGAAATCATCTGAACTTCTCCTATGCATAACAACAACCGGGCCAATCCACCACCGGGGTTTCAATCAACTCAGAAACAAGAACCTTTGACTTCGATCAAATCACGAAATTAGAAGAAACTTTCATTAAATTTATGCAATCTTCTCAAGAGACACATGCTGTTGTGCAATTGAATTCTAATCAAATTGTTACCTTGCAATTGCAAATGCGGAATGTGAAAACTCAAATAGGACAATCGGCTCAAGCAATCAACTCTCGACCTTTGGGAGAACTACCAAGCAATACAGAAATCAACCCTCGAGATAAGGACAATGAACAAGTGAAGGTGATCACGCTATAGCACGAATCAGAAGCAAAGGATGGAAAAGCATAGGAGGGACTGTGGTCTTGGATCGCAACCCCAAATTCCATAACAGAGGGTGGTGACACAACTAAAATTCGAGACTCAAATGACTTCTAGAGTGACAAGAGCAACCAAAAACATACAGAGCAGACACAAATAAAGCTAGAAAAGAAGGAAAGGACATATCCACCTCTTCCTTATCCACAAAGAGCACAAAGGGCAAACAATGAGCATCAATGCCGTAAGTTTTTAGATGTGTTTCATAAATTGCATATCAATATACTATTTGCCAAAGTTTTGGAACAGATGCCAAGTTATGTGAAGTTCATGAAGGAGATCCTATTTAAGAAGAGGAAGCTTGGAGACTATGAGACCATGGCTCTTATCCAGGAGTGTTGTACTATTTTGCAATGTAAGTTGCAACCTAAATTGAATGATTCAGGTAGTTTTACAATTCCATGCTGCATTGGTGACAAGTTTGAAGGTAGGGCTCTTTGTGATCTTGGTGCTAGTATTAATCTTATGCCCTATTCGGTTTATCATGAACTAGCTTTAGGAGAAGTGAAGCCAACATCGATGACACTTCAACAAGCCAATAGATCTTTAGCTTATCCTCGTGGTCTTATTGAAGATGTATTAGTTAAAGTGGATAAGTTTACATTTCCTGTTGATTTTGTGGTTCTTGATTTTGATGAGGATCGGGAGATCCCAATCATTCTTTTTAGACCTTTTCTTGATACAGGTCATGCATTAATCGATGTGCAAAAGGGCGAGCTCACCATGAGAGTCAACAATCAAGAAGTAACCTTTAATGATTATAAGTCTATGAAGTACCCTAGTGAGTCTACTGAATGTTTTTCTATGGATGTGTTAAATAGGGCTGCTAGGGACACTTTTGAGGAGAAACATCCCAAGAATGCTTTAGAAGCGGCCTTAGTTGGAGAACCGTCATGAGAGGATTCAGAATCCATGAAGGTGGTGAATGCATAGGACTCATGCCCATACCTACCGAAGGAGCTCAACCACTTCGAGCATTTAGAGATTCCACTACAAACATTGAAGCCTTCAATTGAAGAATCTCCCAAATTGGAATTGAAGCCACTTCCTGATCATCTTAAGTATGCATTCTTAGGCCCATCCTTTACTCTTCCCATATTATTGCTTCAGATCTAACCTCTTTAAAGGAAGAGAGACTCCTTCGGGTTCTTAGAGAGCATAAGAGAGCCATAGGATGGACTATAGCCGACATACGTGGCATTAGTCCTTCACTTTGCATGCACAAAATTCTCTTGGAGGAAAATCACAAGAAGTTGATTGAAGGACAAAGGAGGTTGAACCTAGTCATGAAGGAAGTCGTAAAAAAGGAGATCATCAAGTGGCCAGATGCGGGTATAATTTTTTCAATCTCCGATAGCCAATGGGTAAGTCCCATGCAACGTGTACCTAAGAAAGGAGGAATGACGGTAGTCACTAATGAGAAGAACAAGTTGATCCCTACTCGAACGGTGACCAGATGGAGAGTATGCATGGATTACTGGAAGCTCAATAAGGCTACTTGAAAAGATCACTTTCCTCTTCCCTTCATAGATCAAATGCTAGATCGTCTTGCCGGTAAGGAGTATTTTTCTTTTTTGGATGGATATTCCGGTCATAATCAAATTGCAATTACTCTTGACGATCAAGAAAAGACAACTTTCAATTGTCCATATAGTACCTTTGCTTTTAAAAGAATGCCTTGTGGTTTGTGTAATGCACCCACCACTTTTCAAAGATGCATGATGGCTGCATTTTCTGATCTTATTGAAAAGTGTATTGAGGTCTTTATGGATGATTTTTTGGTGTTTGGTAATTCGTTTAATGAATGCTTGGCTAACCTCACCACTGTTTTCAAGAGATGTGAAGAAACTAACCTTGTCTTGAATTGGGAGAAGTGCCACTTCATGGTACAAGAAGGTATAGTTTTAGATCACAAGGTGTCCAAGAAAGGCAAGGAGGTGGATGACGTGAACCTTGCCAACACCATGATAAAACTCGATACCAAGTATTATATGAACCTCACCAACTCGTGACGAAACTCGTATTCAACTATGGTCTCCAGGAACCATGTCCTTCTCAAGCTCTAAAGGTGGAACCTTGACCCATTACCTATAAAGAGGTAAGAACCTTGGTATAGTAAAGACATCACAATTAGCTATGGAAGGGTTGATTGATAAGTTGGTGATGAACGCCACGGAATACTCCGATAAGTTCAAACAATTCTTCAAAGAATTAAGGAGAATAAAATCTCACACTTTATAAATGAATAATTTGCTCTCCAAAAAATTCGTCCAAGACTATGCACCAGCTTTTAAATAGGTCAAAGTGCAATATTTACATAAAAATAACCTTCCTAAGTGGTCCTGATGTGATAGGAAACTAATAATAAGGTAAATCTAATAGTTACGCTATAAGAAAATAGGAAATATTGCCTATATCTTCATAACTAAACAAAGGGAAAGGTAATGTATTCTACTTGTCAAAAGAGGAAAGTAATATATTCTTGCAGATAACTTCAATAGATCACCATTAGCTTGTGCTTATCTTGCCTCATCAGTTCTCTCAACTTCCTTTCTTGAAAACATTCTTTCTCTTTACATCTGACTGAGAAATATTTCTTCAAAATACTTTCCTTCTTGACATCAGCTGAAATATAGTTCTTGAAGCACCTTCACTCTTGATATTCAGCTAAAATATGTGACCTTTATTATTTGTCCCATTTTGAAATATCATGGATAATGTTGAGTCATTTAGCTTGCTCATCACTTGTATGCATATCTATGTCTGCTTCTTCATCGTGCACAAGCTTTTCATCATCGATCTATGAAATATTTTGATTGCACTCCTCCGGCTCGTATCCTGGATCACATCATTCCCCTCCTCTTGAAAAGGATTTGTCCTTAAATCTTGCCTTGCATTAATGAAGATAAATTACAAACTTGGAAAGTACCATTGTCTTTATACTCACCTTGTTGTTCATCAGTAGTTATCCGCTCAAGAACTCAAAATAGTCCATCTCCACGAGGATGTCGCTTTGAATGCTTTTGAATGTCAATTCCTCTTCTTCCTCATGTGCAATGAATTACAACCACCCGAATCAAAAATAAAATTCTTGCTGGCACTATTGGGGTGCATGGCTTTCACATTATTAGACTTAGCAAATTCACTTTTCATCATTCCACCAAAGTAAGCAAATCCACTTGAAGGTAAAAATGTTAAATCCATAAGAATCAATAAACTAAAGCCATATACTTGCTTTGAATGAGAAAACTTAGTGGTAAAAGGAATGACACTAGAATGAGCAACCTCAACATTGAGAAAACAATATTCCCATACTTTAAAATCAATTTTTGCATAGCAATTCAAAAACAATAATTTGTTTCCATGTTCTCTCATATTTTCCCAAGAGTAGTTCAAGAAGTTAGCAACTTTGTGTAAAATATATATAACATGTATTCTCACAATCTCTTTAAAGAAGAAATCATTGTGTGGTATCATCGATTATATGGCAAGGAATAAAGTACTAATATAAATTAGTTATGCAATAAAATATATTTACTTGACTTACCAAAGAAGATGATTGCCAGTCTTGGATTGAACTTTCCTGTGAGCCCATGGGCTAGCCATTTAAGCTCATAAGTCCATCTTAGCCCATTAGAGCTAAATGAATCCACTTGTTATATTTTACTATTTTTCCCACTGACCTGACAACCCCACAGCAACCACACATATATGTCACTTATCTTTTCATTTTTTTTCAACTGCTTAGCCATTTCTTTCCCTAGCCACCAAACAAAGAGCGAAACAGAGAGGAGGAGAAGAAGAAGAAACTGAGACACAGAGATTGGAGATGCGCAGGTAAGGAGGAAAAATAATAAATAGGTTGCAAATGATACTCATTTCAAGTCTAGTAGATTTTATTACTTGTTAGTATATTATAGGTGGTATGATTTGGGTATAGAAATATAGATAATAGGATATGTAAACATAATCGGGTCGATCATTGTAGAACATATTAAACTTCATAAACTTGTATATATATATTTATATATAGAAGAAAGCACAAAGGGTAAGAGAAAGCCACGGAGACGAGCAAATTAGAGAAAAATTGGATGTAATTGAGGTTCAATTCGAAATGAATTATATTACTCAATGTTATATATATAGTTTAATAGGATTTAGTTAGATTGACGTATTCCCACAAAATTTAACTTGACAGGTGAAAGTCATAGGGTCAATAAAAGTAGATTTAATAATGTCTAAGAACAATTTTTGGGATCATTTTCTATATAAATATGTATGATATATTTTAATTTATTGTGAATAGTATTATAGGAACTGAGGAGACCGAAACTAGATATTTTGGAGACTCAGTTCAACAAAGGAATTGCTCGAAGGGGTGGTGAGTACTCTTTTCCATTGTAGAATAATTTATATTATGATATATATAATTACCTCATATGTAGATATATCTATATATATATATAACATAATTACAATGCATGGCCGCATGCTATCGCATGCATATATATATGTAATACTTCCAATGCATGGTTGCATGCTATTGCATGCACATATATATATTTATATTTCAATACATGGTTGCATGCTGATTGCATGCATATATACATACATATATTTTAAACATTGTAGATTATACTAATTATATTAAAATCAATACGTACAAATGAGATTTCTTTTAATTGTTATGAAACTTGTACGTTAATATATGCATTATCATACGTATTCTACATTATTGATTGTGATTGTAAATAGCCATAGTGACCCTAAGCCTACAGACTAGAAATGGGCCAATCAAATGATGAGAAAGAAAAATATAAATGAAAGTGACAAGATAGAAATTCAATTTACCGTTGATGTCCATCGAGGTGAGTTACCTCTGGTTTCCAGCGGATATAAAAATAAGATAAATTTAAAACTGCTCTTATTGCTAGAGGGTAATAGGTGATCCCCGGGTGTGAGGTGTGTAGACAAAGGGCACCGGGAGATTTGGAAGGAAGATTTATAATAATTATTTCACGAGGTCACGGTGTCATCAGAGAGCGGAGTATCGATACCATCATAACTCTATCGCGGAGGGAGTGCGACCCCATGGCTATTGTTTGTTATGATTGTTTTCTTACATTGCATATATCATGATTTAGCACATTGGTTTGATGTTCTTCTTGTTGTGTGAATATATATAATAATAATTGTTAAGAAATTATATTTATAATATTATTCTACTTTAGAATTTTGTACTCACTGAGACAGCAGCTCACCCCCTGCGATATTTTCTTTTCAGCTAAGTAGAAGAAGGATGAGCCGCTAGAATTACTATTTTGTTTCAGGGATCAGCGTAAAACTTCTTGTAAACAGTTATAAAGGTTATGTAAGTCAAAGTATAATAGTTTTGTACATTCTATTATGACCTGAATTTTTAGTGGAGATAAATTTTTAGATGGTGAAAGGATGAACTCTGAATGTGAATGTATCATGGGAGTAGATATTATCTGGATGAATGAATATTATAGCAGGTTTATGTTTGTGTGCAATATTGCAAAAAAAGGGGGAACTCTACTAAATTTTCAGGTTGTGACAATTTTGCTATCAGAGCCTAGTTTAAGAGATCCTAGAGACTATTGTAGACGCATGATCCCCGCATAGTTTTGTGATAGGTTAGATATTCCACGGATGAGTTATTATTCATTTTATAAATTATATATTGTATATATTTGGATAGGGAATTAGCAATGAGACCCCAGCGTGCTCGATGAGTTCTACCGAGGTACCGATTTGCGGAGGGTGAAATTGGTCAACAAGCATCTCCAGTTCCGGTGGAGGATCAGATCTCTCAAGCCCCGTTCTCAAGAAGTCCCTATTGACAGCCCACAAGTAGCCTTTTATCAGCAACAAGCAGCTGCACAAGCGAATCTTGAGAGGGTGCTGTATGAAAATTTTAGGAAGTTAAGGCCTCCTTCATTCTCGGGAATAGCAAAACTTGAGATAGCAAAGAACTAGGTTGCTGACATTGAAAGGATCTTTTCTATTATGGGAGTTCCAGATGCATAACAAGTCATCCTTGTGGCCTTTATGTTTACTGGAGACTCTAGACATTGGTGGGAGGCAACTAGAAGATGACTCAATCCGACCTCTACAAGTACTATTACTTGGGACCAGTTCACTGAGGCATTGTTTTAGAAGTATTATCCTGTTTCATAGCGGTATCTTAAGGAGAGGGAGTTCCTAAACTTGAAACAAGGAGATGAATCAGTGGTTAAATATGAACTGAAGTTGACCTGTTTATCTTGGTTTGCTCCCACTTTGGTTAGTGATGACGCTGCAAGGTGCAGTCGATTCTTGGATGGCCTGAACATCAAGTTGAGATCCCAACTATCGATTTTCGAGCTTTCCAGATGTTCTAAACTCTACAATAAGGCTCTCGTTGCGGAACAAAATTTGTGAGATGAGATGATAGAGATGGGGCAACGAGGGAAAACTCAACATGATCTGATTTCAGAAGCATCTTATAGGACTTCAAAGTGAGGCAAATTTGTCTCTGGTTCATCAAGGGATAAGTCAATTTATCTGTCGAATCCAATCTCATCTAGTCACTTATCAGGGGAAGGACACAGTAAACTCAGTCTCCCCAAAAACTGTCCTTGCTAGACATGTGGTCGTATGCATGCAGGTGAATGTCAGTTATGACTTAGAGGGTGTTTCCATTGTGAGCGGCTTGGCCATATCAAAATCCATTGTCCATTGCTAGTAGGGAGAGAAGTGATTTGTTTTCGATGTGGAATGAAAGGACACTTACACTAACATTGTCCTTGAGCTACCTCCTCAGTTGGCAATGACAGTGCAGGCAGCAAGACTACAGGGAGAATATTCCTGAGCAGAGGAAGAGGACAAACAAGTGGACCTAGGAGTTACCAAGGCATGGAAGTGAATCAAGTGCAAGCAATGTAGTCCGATCGACTCCTAGAACAAGCCAAGCGGACAAGCCCATGACACAGGGAAGGGTCTTCACCTGACAAGACGCAACGCAGATGCTACCCCCATTGTTGTCACAGGTAATTTAACTCTCTTCAGTAGGTCTACAGAATTACTCATTGATCCCAGCTCTACTCATTCATTCATATCATTAGACTTTGCAATAAATGCCAATGTACCTCAAGAGCCATTAGATTTTCATATGTCCATAGCAACACCTACTGGGGGAAGGATAATAGTTGACAAGATATATCAAGGGTGTGTTATTCAGCTTGGAGGGAGGGAAATGTTAGTGGATTTGATCCCACTTGATATTCGGAATTTTGATGTTATATTAGCTATGGATTGGCTTTCTTCTCACCATGCATCTATTGAATGCTACAAAAAGGAAGTCATATTCAAGATACTAAATGAGACTGAGTTTAAGTGGCAAGGAGTTCAGAAGGGTATTCCATTTAGCTTTATATCCTATATCAAGGCAACCAAATTATTGGGGAATGGATGTGAAGGATATATAGCTTATGCCATATCTGTTGGAGTAGAGTTACAGAGGATAACTTAGATTCTAGTAGTTTGTGAGTTCCAAGATGTATTCCTAGATGATCTGCATGGGTTGCCACCAGATGGAGAGATTGAGTTCACCATTGAACTAGAGCCAGGAACTGCACTGATTTCCATTACATCTTATCGTATGCCCCCAGCTAAACTCAAGGAATTGAAGGTTCAGTTACAAGAATTGTTGGAGAAGGGATTTATTAGACCGAGTGTGTCACCTTAGGGAGCTCTAGTTTTATTTGTAAAGAAGAAGGATGGCACCTTGAGACTGTGCATTGATTACCAACAGTTAAATAGAGCCATAATACATAACAGATATCCATTACCACGGATAGATGATTTATTTGACCAACTCAAGGGTGCCAGTGTGTTTTCAAAGATTAATCTTCAATCAAGGTATCATCAATTGAAAATAAGAGATTCAGATGTGCCTAAGATTGCCTTTCATACCCGATATGGACACTATGAATTTCTTGTAATGCCTTTTGGTTTGACGAACACTCCTACAGCTTTCATGGATTTAATGAATCAGGTGTTCCGGCCCTACCTTATAAATTCGTGGTGGTTTTCATTGATGATATTTTGGTATATTCAAAGGATCAGAATGATCATGAACAACATTTACAGATTGTATTGTAGACTCTTTGGGAGAAAAATTGTACGCCAAGTTCAGTAAATATCAATTCTGGTTAGACCGAGTTGAATTTCTCAAACATGTGATTACAAGAGAAGGCATATCAGTGGATCCTGCCAAGATTGAAGTTATTTTGAATTGGAAGTGGCCTAGTAATGCAACCGAAGTGCGAAGTTTCCTTGGATTAGCGGGATATTATCGAAGATTTGTTGAGGGATTTTCCCTTATTATTGGTCCTTCGACAAAGTTGGCTGGAAAGAATGTGAAGTTTGAGTGGACAGATGCTTGTGAGCAGAGTTTCCAAGAACTGAAGAGTCAGTTGACCACTGCACCAGTGCTTCTTATTCCATCCTCAGATGAAGGTTTTGTGATCTAAATGATACATCTCATCAGTGATTAGGCTGTGTTCTGATACAACATGGTAAAGTGGTGGCTTCTGCATCTCGATAGCTGAGGAATCATGAAAGGAATTACTCTACATATGATCTTGAGTTGGCTGCGATAGTGTTGCCTTGAAGCTTTGGAGACATTATCTTTATGGGGCGAAGTGTGAAATCTACACTGACTACAAGAGTCTAAAATATTTGTTTACCCAAAAGGAACTTAACTTGAGGCAGAGGCGATGGATGAAATTGATAAAAGACTATGACTACATGATTCATTATCACCCAGGAAAGGCTAACGCGGTCATCGATGCATTGAGTCGTAAATCTTCTATACATGGCACATTGTTCAATGAGTTGAAATCTTTGAGAGCTAAACTGGAGGTGACAAAGACTGGATCATTAATGGCTATGTATGAGGTGAAGCCGGTTCTAATTGATCGGATTCCAGAGGCACAATAGAATGACCCATTCCTAATGAAAGTGAAGAGTGAGATAATGGAAGAAAAGAGGGCTGATTTTGTGCTTACTGAATATGGCACATTGATGTTTAAGTCTAAAATTTTCATACCGGACAACAATGAGTTAAAGAAAGAGGTTCTCACGGGAAGCTCACCTTATGCCATGCACCCGGGAGGCACAAAGCTATATCATAATCTAAAAGCAAGTTACTGGTGGAACAACATGAAGAGGGGTATACCGGACTTTATTGCTAAATGTCTAGTGTGTTAACAGATCAAAGTAGAGCATCAGTATCCATCTAGATTACCGCAGCCACTACTTATTCCTGAGTGGAAATGGGAGAGGATCGCTATGGATTTTGTTATAGGACTTCCTCGAATGCAGAAGGGTCATGATTCTATCTGGGTAATAATCAATCGATTGACCAAATCTGCTCACTTTCTTCCAGTCAAAACCACATATGGGGTTGATAAATTGGCACAGTTTTTTATTAATGAGATAGTGAGACTTCACGAAGTTCCAATATCTATCGTATCGGATAGAGGTTCATACTTCACTTCAAGGTATTGAAATAGTTTTATAAGTGTCATGGGAGCAAAGTTGAATCTGAGCACTGCTTTTCATCCACAGACTGATGGACAATTAGAGCAAACCATTCAAATCTTGGAAGACATGTTGAGAGCTTGCGTCACTGAATTTTCGAGTAGCTAGGATGATCATTTACCTCTAATGGAATTTGCTTACAATAACAGTTATCAGTCCAGCATTGGTATGGCTCCATACGAATCTCTGTATGGAAGAGTTTGTCGAAACCCAGTATGTTTGAATGATGTTAGAGAACGACAACTTATTGGTCCTGAGATCGTTCACTTGCCTATTGAGAAAATAAAAGTCATCAGACACAGGCTAAAAACGGCTCAGGATCGACAGAAGAACTATGCAGATAGACCAAGGAAAGACTTGGAATTTGAAGTAGGGGACTATGTTTTTCTGAAGGTTTCTCCTTGCAAAGGCGTTATGAGATTTGGTAAGAAAGGAAAACTCAGTCCAAGGTACATTGGGTCGTATGAGATTCTTGAGCGCATTGGTAAAGTAGCGTATAGATTGGCTCTACCTCCTAACCTATCTCTCATACACAATGTGTTCCATGTCTCAATATTGCGCAAATATGTGCCAGACTCTTCTCACATTATGATTTATCAACCCGTGGAATTGAATGAGAATTTGACATATGAGGAGGAACCAGTTGCGATACTTGACAAAAAGGAACAAATACTTTGAACAAAGAGGATCCCATTGGAAGAAGTGGCTTGGGCAGCTGAGGATGCTATGAGGATCAAGTACCCTTACCTTTTTCCTAAGTCAGGTAAATAAATTTCAATGACGAAATTTTAAATTAATGGGGAGGAATTGTGAGCCCATGGATCAGCCATTTATGCCCATAAGCCCATCTTAGCCCATTAGAGTTTGTTGAATCCATTTGTTATATTTTATTATTTTTCCCCACTGACCTGACAACCCCACAACAACCACACATATATATCACTTGTCTTTTAATTTTTTCAACCACTTCGCCATTTCTTTCCCCAGCCACCGAACAGAGAGCGAGACAGAGAGGAGGAGGAGGAGAAGAAGAAACTGAGACGTAGAGATTTGAGATGCACAGGTAAGGAGAAAAAATAATAAATAGGATGTAAATGATACCCATTTTAAGTCTAGTAGATTTTATTTCTTGTTAGTATATTATAGGTGGTATGATTTGGGTATAGAAATATGCATAATAGGATATGTGAATGTAATCGGGTTGATCATTGTAGAACATATCAAACTTCATGAGCTTGTATATGTGTGTGTGTGTGTATATATATAGAAGAAAGCACAGAGGGTAAGAGAGAGCCACGGAGACGAGGAAATCAAAGAAAAATTGGATGTAATTGAGGTTCAATTCGAATCAAATAAATTATATTACTCAATATTATATATATAGTTTAGTAGATTGACATATTCCCACAAATTTTAACTTGATAGGTGAAAGTCATAGGATCTATAAAAGTAGATTGAATAATGTCTAAGAACAATTTTTGGGATCATTTTCGATATAAATATGTATGATATATTTTAATTTATTGTGCATAATATTATAGGATTAAGGAGACTGAAACTAGATATCTTAGAGACTCAGTTCAACAAAGAAATTGCTCGAAGGGGTGATGAGTACTCTTTTCCATTGTAGAATAATTTATATTATGATATACATATAATTACCTCGTATGTAGATATATCTACATATATAACATAATTACAATGTACAATTGCATGCTATCGCATGCATATATATATGTAATACTTCCAATGCATGGTTGCATGCTATTGCATGCATATATATATATATATGTATATAAATTTCAATGCATGGCTGCATGTTGATTGCATGCATATATACATACATATATTGTAAACGTAGTAGATTACACTAATTATATTAAAATCGATACGTATGAATGAGATTTCTTTTCATTGTTATGAAACTTGTATATCAATGTGTGCATTATCGAACATATTCTGCATTATTGATTATGATTGTAGATAATCATGGTGACCGTTAAGCCAACGGACTAGAAATGGGCCAAAAAAAATGATGAGAAAGGAAAATATAAATGAAAGTGGAAAGAAAGATATTTAATTTACCACTAATGTCCATCGAGATGAGTTACGTCTAATTTCCAGCGAGATATAAAAATAAGATGAATTTAAAACTGCTATTACCGTCGGAGGATAATGGGCAACCCCCGCGGGTGTGAGGTGTGTAGACGAAGGGCACCGGGAGATGTGGGAGGAAGATTTATAATAATTATTTCGCGAGGTCACGGTATTATTGGAGAGCAGAGTATCGATACCGTCATAACTCTATTGCGGAGGGAGTGTGGCCCTATGGCTATTGTTGTTATGATTGTTTTCTTGCATTGCATTTATCATGTTTTAGCACATTGGTTTGATGTTCTTCTTGTTGGGTGAATATATACAATAATTGTTAAGAAATTATATTTATAATATTTATAATATTATTCTACTTTAGAAATTTATCCTCACTAAGCCCACAGCTCACCCCGCGATATTTTCTTTTCAGCTAAGTAGAAGAAGGACAAGCGGCTGGTATTACTATTTTGGTTCGGGGACCAGCGTAAAACTTCTTGTAGATAATTATAAAGGGTCTGTAAGTCGGAGTATAATAATTTTGTACATTCTGTTACGACCTGAATTTTTTGTGGAGATAAATTTTTGGATGGTGGAAGGATGAACTCTAACGGTGAATGTATAATGGGAGTAGATATTATCTGGATTGATATTATAGTAGGTTTATGTTTGTGTGGAATATCATAAAATTAAGGGGGAACTTTGCTAAATTTCCGGGTCATGAGATTTCCTTTTGAGCATGATTCTTAATCTCTAAAGTACTCAAATAACATCATGAAACACAACATTATTCAAACAAGGAGTACATATTTTAAGTATATCAAATAATGATTCTTTCCTTAAGGCCTCTAAAATCAGTCTTGGGTATTCAGCATGATCTTATAGGCTCTTACTATAATGAATAGTATCAAAGTAGATAAAAGTATACGAATTATAGCTCATAAGTCTCATGACAGTATTAGGCCTATTAATCATTCCAAAAGGAATTACCAACCAGTCAAAAATATCAAAATTTTATTTTGAATATATTGTTGAACTCATATCCCTCTTTCAACCAAACATGATGAAGTTCACTTTCAAGATCAATCTTTGGAATTATATAACTCAATTCATTTAATATGTCATTCTCATAAGAAAAAGGGCTACGACACATTACCATGATTTTGTTGATGGATTGAAAATCACTAAACTTTCTCCGCATTTGATCTTCATGCCGTAGTAACATCAAAGGACCCATGTACTCTCTAACTTGTATATTTACTAGCCCATCCTTCATTTCCTCATGATTACTTGTAATGGCTAGTTACTTTGGGCTAGACTTGATGCACTTCCTTGAATTCTTACAAATAAGAAATAATATTGCTCGACAAGAATCCGACAAGATTGTTAGTAAATAAAAATGGCCCCATAATCATAAGGGGTTGATATAAAATTAAAGAACTCTCAATCTTACAATATTTTTCCTCTCTTGCACTCACCAATGAAACATCACTCTTATTTTCTCTCTCCTCAATTCTTTTCTCTCTCCTCAATTTCTTTTCTCTCGTTTTATTTTTCCACAACTTCAATCTCTCTCTTTTTCATTACTCTCTGTCTCTTGACAATCATCGATATTAATTTCATCACATTCTCTCTTTTGTTCACTCTCAATTTTTTCATCACACTTTCTTTCTTGATCATTTTTTTGATTCTCATTAGTTTGTTTACTACTCATAACTTGTTTCACTTCTATAGAAGGTTTAGAATAGAACTTCATTGAGGGGGCGTTAACTTGCTGAGACGTAGATCTTGAAGAACTTGTTGCAACCATGTTTGTGCTCCATTCATCCATGTTTCTTTGCTCCAACCGTCGTTCAACTTTCATGGCATGAAGCAATGTATCATTGAGCTCCTCATAGTAATGCATCCCCACAACATCAGCAATCTCACGATTTAGTCCGCTTAAGAACCTGTCCCTGGTGGCTTCAGTATCCTCCTCTACATTAGCTCGGCTCATTGCAACCTCCATCTCTTTGTAATATTTGATAACGCTCTTTGATCTTTGAGTGAGATGCTATAATTTGTTGTGCAATTCCTGGCAATCAGCACTTGGAAGGAATCGTCGCCTCATTATTGACTTCATCTCGTTCCATGTCTCAACGGGTCGCTCCCCATTCCATCTTCTACTTGTAACAAGTTGATCCCACCAAATAATAGCATAGTCGGAGAATTGAAATGAAGCAAGTCGTACCTTTTTCCTTTTAGAGTAGATATGATGTTTGAAGACCATCTCCATTCCTTCTTCCCACAAAAGATAAGTTTTGGGGCCATTTTTGCCTTAGAAAGTTGGAAACTTCACTTTTGTGTCACTCACATCATTGTTCCCCCTTGCTCTTCTCGATTCTTTATCTTCATACGGAAGTTGAAATCTTTTCTTTTTGCTTTATCCTCATTTGATCTATCTTCTTCTGGATTTGTTTGAATTCAGCTCTCACTATCCTCCTTACTTCATGTACAAATGTTGGTAGTTGTATCTCTTTGGATGAGCTTTCCTCTTGATAGTGTGACATGATGAGAATCTGCAAAAAATATTAGGACCTAACAAGCACTCCCTCATGTGTTTCTCTCTAGAATAAGTTCACTCAACTCTACTCTACTCATGTTTGCACTCAAATAGCTTTTACCCTCTAATATGCTCACTACTCTACCATTTTCCACTCGTATATCCTCTTTTGGTTCTTTTAATTGAACAAACTATAATCAAAATGTCCCGCAACAATCCATCACAACTTCACCAAGATTTGCAAGAAGAATGTAAGGTCGGGTTCCAAAGTAATGAAAATCAAGAGAAATAAGGGGATTATGGACTAGAGAATAATAGATCAATTGAGAAGAAACAACTTTGAGTACGAAAATATTGATAGCTCTATGAATGGATGAATAATTCTTGAACTTGCTCAATATCTCATTTTTTGATTGATTTTTTTGCCTTTCTTTCTACTGATAATTTTTTTCTTTCTTTCTTTTTTGCTTTTTTTTTACTGCTTTTTTTGTTACTTTTTTTGAAGAAGATAATAGAAAAGGAAGAAGACAAAGAAAAACAATGAAGATGAAAGAAAACAAAGATAAACTGAAGGATAGATTGAACCTGACTTAGAAAATTGGCTTTGAAACCAAATGATGCGAAACTCGCCAACACTGTGATGAAATCTGATACCGAGTATGATATGAACCTCACCAACTCGTGCCAAGATCCGTATTCAACTAAGGTCTCTAGGAAACGTGTCCTTCTCAAGCTCTAAAGGTGGAACCTTGACCCATTACCTATGAAAAAGTAAGAACCTTGATATAGTAAAAACGTCACAATCAACTATGGAAGAGTTGATTGATAAGTCGGGGATGAATACCATGGAATACTCCAATAAATTTGAACAATTCTTCAAAGAACTAAAGAGAATAAAATCTCACACTTTATTAATGAATAATCTGCTCTCCAAAAATTTTGTCCAAGACTATGCACCAGTCTTTAAATAGGTCAAAGTGCAATATTTACATAAAATAACCTTCCTAAGTGGTCATGATGTGATAGGAAACTAATAATAAGGTAAATCTAATAGTTACTCTATAAGAAAATAGGAAATATTGTCTATATCTTCATAACTAAACAAAGGGAAAGGTAATATATTCCACTGGTCAAAAGAGGAAATTGACATATTCTTGTAGATAATTTCAATATATCAACAATAATTTGTGCTTCCCTTGCCTCTTTAGTTCTCTCAACTTCCTTTCTTGGAAATGTTCTTTCTCTTTACATTTGACTAAGATATATTTCTTTAAAATACTTTCCCTCTTGACATGAGCTGAAATATATTTCTTGAAGCACTTTCACTCTTGATATTCAGCTGAAATATGTGACCTTTATTATTTGTTCCATTTTGAAATATCATGGATAATGTTGAGTCATTTAGCTTGCTCATCACTTGTATGCATATCCATGTCCGCTTCTTCATCGTGCACGAGCTTCTCATCATCAGTCTATGAAATATTTTGATTGCACTCTTCCAGCTCATATCCTGGATCACATCAGTGGACCAGGCCAAGATAGATATAATTGAGAAGTTACCACCTCCAATTTCGGTAAAGGGAATTAGAAACTTTTTGGGACATGCTGGTTTTTGTAGGAGGTTTATTAAGGATTTTTCTAAAATTGCTAAACGTCTTTGCAATTTACTTGAAAAAGATGTTCCATTCAAATTTGATGATGCATATCTTGAAGCTTTTAATGAACATAAGTCTAGATAAGTATCTACACCTATTATTATTGCTCCAAATTAGGATTTACCTTTTGAATTGATGTGTGATGCTAGTGATTTTGCAGTAGGTGCAACCCTTGGACAAAGGAAACAGAGGATTTTTCACCCAATCTACTATGCAAGCAGGACCTTGGATGAAGCCCAAATAAATTACACCACCACGGAAAAGGAATTATTGACGGTGGTATTTGCTTTTGATAAATTTAGGTCATACTTAATTGGCACTAAAGTAATTATTTTTATAGATCAAGTGGCAATTAAGTATTTGATCAATAGAAAGGAGGCAAAACCAAGGCTCATAAAGTGGCTTCTACTCTTGCAAGAATTCGATTTGGAGATTAAGGATAAGAAAGGGTCCGAGAATCAAGTTGCCGATCATCTTTCAAGACTCGAGAGTGAGGGAAAAGTGGATATCTCATGTTCCATGGTATGCGGATTTAGTTAATTATTTGGTATCTAACCATCTTCCTCATGAAATAAATTCTCAAAAAGGAAAAGGTTCCTTCATGAAACCCATCTTTATGTATGGGATGAGCCTTATTTGTTTAGGTTGGGACCTGACCAAGTGTTGAGGAGATGCATACCTGAAGAGGAACAATAAGAGGTCATTAGGAGCTATCATGATTCACCATATGGGGGGCACTATGGAGGTACCAAAACAGCATCAAAGATTCTACAAGCTGGTTTTTATTGGCCTACAGTATTCAAAGTCTCCTTTCATTATGTCTCTAAGTGTGATAGATGCCAAAGGATTGGAAATATCTCTAAGAGACATAAGATGCCTTTAAATAATATTCTTGAAGTGGAATTATTTGATATGTGGGGCATCGATTTCATGGGTCCTTTTCCTTCATCATATAACAACCGATATATTCTTCTTTCTATCGACTATGTTGATGAAAATCAAGAGCATAGTGCAAGCAATCTTATTAGAGTTCCAAACGGGCCAATTACGAGGGCACGGGCCAAGAAGTTTAGAGAAGATCTTAATGGACTGATTCGAGAAATTTGCACTCAAGCGAATTCAATAAAGCAAGTGGAAGCAAGTCTGTATGTGCCAGCAACATACATCAACATGATCGAAGTTTCAAAGATTCTAGTCAAAGATGAATAATTCTGGTCAAAGACGAATATTACCTTTTCTAAGTAATATCTTTCCTTTCTTTAGTTATTAAGTCAGAATATTAGGATAATATTCCATTGTTTCCCAGAGGGTAATCAGAATATTTTTGTTGCCTATTACATAGGAGGCAATCTTGGCTTTTTTATAGGCTAGAGCTGAGGATGGACGAATTTTCAAACTTCTTTGTTATTCAATGTATAATTTCCTGAGGAATTCGCTCTTCTTAGTTCTTAAGAAGACTCGTAGAACTTATCAAGGTTTCTTGTGGCGTTCTACAACTAGACTTATCACTTCGATCCTCGGGGTGTGGCATCCTTTCCAAACCGTAGCTTTGGTTCCTATCTCGCTAGGTAGTGGGTCAAAGCTCGCCTTTGGAACTTGTTGTTTGTGGATCTTGGGGTTCTCATCCATATATTATCATCGGTTTTGCCACATGTTGGTAAGGTTCGCACAGTTGGTATCAGAGATTTGGTTCTACGACAGGTTTCATCTATCCTTTTCATCATTTTCTTCTTCGTTCTTACTGAAATCTATCATTTCTTGTCTTCGTTCATTCTTAAGCTTGTAAAAAGAAAAAAAGAAAAAAAGAAAAAAAGAAAAAAAATTCATGCCAAAAAAAAGAAGAAAAAAGGTATCAACAACAGAAAAAAAAAAGTATCAACAAAAAAGAAAGAAAGAAAGAAAGAAACCAAGTAGAAAGAATGAAATCAAGGGAAGTAAGGAAAGATATCATACTGTCTTAGCATCAACTCATCAATCATAAATCCACCTAGTTATTTTTCCTACTGAAAATCATTCATTTTCCATGATTCTTGTGTTTAGGATTCCTACTTATCTATTTCCTTGACTCCTCACCCTAGGGATCTTTGTGATTTGCTTTGGTTGGATTCATACTTGAACTACTGCAAGTTTCTTGGTTGGTTTCTTGAGTCTGATTAAGAACTAAAGAAGGCAATAAGAGTGGAAAAAGGCCAGAGTGGTGAGCATATTAGAGGGTAAGAGCCGAATATTTGAGAGAAACACGAGTGAATTGAGTGAATCATCTTTCGAATGAAACACGTGAGGGAGAGAGGTGAGGTCCTTTTTTTTCTATATTCATACTAACCTGGTTGCAAATTCTATACATGGCTCAACATCAAAAAAGAGATACCTCTGAAGAGGTTCAACAACATACCATCCCCAATCTTCAAGTGGAAGCATTGTTAGGGGAGATGAGGCAGATGATGCGACTCGAATTGGAGCCGATTCAAGATAGGTTGGATCAGGTGGAAGACAAAATATTGAGTGAGCCGCGACAAAGCGACAATAATAGGTAGCATGGGCTACATGTTCCATGGGGAGATAAAGAGGTTGATGCGGAGTTAGAAGAACCATACATGCGACGGGGTAGGTTCGGGCATCGGAATGGAGAAGTTAGGAATCGAAAAGATAATAATTTGGGTAGTATCAAGATGAAGATTCAATCTTTCCAAGGAAAATCTTATCCAGAAGCATATCTTGAGTGGGAGAAGAAGATGGAGTTCATATTTGATTGCCACAACTATTCCGAAGCAAAGAAGGTAAAACTTGTTGTGATTGAGTTTTCCGATTATGCTCTTACATGGTGGGACCAGCTTGCTTTGAGCAAGAGACAGAATAGAGAACGTCCGATTGAAGCATGGGAGGACATGAAAGTGGTGATGAGAAAGCGATTCATTCCAAGCTACTATTACCGAGAGTTGCATAAAAAGTTGCAATCTCTTAGACAAAGGAATCGAATTGTTGAAGATTGCTTTAAGGAGATGGAGATTACAATGATACGAGCCAATGTGGAGGAAGATTGAGAAGCCACCATGGCCAAATTTTGTTTAGCTTAAGCCGAGAGATTCATGATAGAGTGGAAATGCATCATTATGTGGAAGAGATGGTGCACATGGCAATCAAAGTGAAACAAAAACTCAAGAGAAGAGGAGGCACATGATCAGGTCCCAATTCGGGGTCTAGTCTTTGGAAGCTGAGCTCCTCAAAGAAGGAACAAAGGTCACAAGCATCTTCAACTCTTAAGGTTAAAGCTGAGCCTAAGTCGGGAAACTCCAGCGGCGATTCCCACGGTACAACCAATATTTCTACTACTCGGAATCATGATATTCAGTGTTTTAAATGCCAAGGCAGGGACATATGGCTAACCAATGTCCAAACAAGAGGGTAATGGTGATAAATGCCCGAGGAGAGCTAGAGTCGTAAGATGACGAAGACGATCTCGACATGCTACGCTTAAAAGATGATTATGATGAGTAGTATGCTGTTGAAGGGGAGATATTGGTGTCAAGATGAGCTCTCAACATGCAGGTTAAGGAGGAAGAAAATAACCAACGGGAGAACTTGTTCCATACTCGATACTTTGTGAACAACAAAGTGTGCAGTGTCATAATTGATGGAGAGAGTTGCAACAACGTGGCTAGTATCGAATTGGTGGAGAAATTGGCATTTCCCACCTTTAAACATCCACGACCTTATCGACTCCAATGGTCGAATGATAGTGGTGACATCAAGGTAACAAAGTACGTTGTAGTTGCTTTTTCTATTGGAAAATATGTGGATGAGGTGCTTTGTGATGTAGTTCCCATGAATGCATGTCACATACTATTGGGAAGGGCATGACAATATGATCGTAGGGCTACACATGATAGCTCCTTTGTAATGAATAAGCAGCTCATGGCTCTTATGTCATTAACTCCAAAACAAGTTCTTGATGATCAAATGAAGTTGAAAAGAGCAAGTGAAAAGAAAACAATGACAAAATCTGAAATTGAGGGAAAAGAAAGTATGAGAGAAGAAAAAGAAAGTGAAGAGAACAAGAAAAAGAGTAAAAGAGAATACGAGAGAGTTTCAGCCATAGGCAGAGCGAGAGAGGAAAAATTGAGTTTCATTGCAAAGAAAAGTGAGATCAAAAGAGTATTAATTTTTTATCAACCCCTTATAGTACTTATGTACAAGGACATCCTTTGAAATACTAATGATCTTGTTGGTTTTTTGCCGAGTAATATTATTTCCCTTTTGCAGGAGTTCGATGATGTTTTTCCCGAGGAGTTGCCTCCAAGTTTACCCCCAATTCGACAAATTGAGCATCAAATTGACTTCATACCCAATGCATCAATCTCAAACTGACCAGCCTACCAGAGTAATTCCGAGGAAACAAAGGAATTTCAAAGACAAGTAGGTGAGTTATTGTAAAATGGGTATGTACGAGAAAACATTAGTCCTTGTGCAGTTCCAGTGTTGTTAGCACCTAAGAAGGATGGGACATGGAGGACATGTGTTGATTGTCGTGCCATCAACAATATCACGGTAAAGTATTGACATCCCATCCCTAGATTAGATGATATGCTTGTTGAATTGCATGGTTCTTGTGTTTTTACTAATATTGACCTTAAGAGAGGATATCATGAGTGGAAAACTACATTCAAAACAAAATATGGATTATATGAATAATTAGTTATGCCTTTTGGATTAACTAATGCACCTAACATGATGCGAACCTGGCCAACACCGTGATGAAACCCGTTACCAAGTATGATATGAACATCACCAACTCGTGATGAAACCCGTATTCAACTAAGGTCTCCAGGAAATATGTCATTGTCAAACTTAAAAGGTAGAACCTTGACCCATTACCTGTAAAGAGGTAAGAACCTTAGTATGGTGAAAACGCCACAATCAACTATGAAAGGGTTGATTGATAAGTCGATGATGAACACCGAGGAAAACTCCGATAAGTTCAAATAGTTCTTCAAAGAATTAAAGAGAATAAAATCTCACAATTTTATTAATGAATAAACTGATCCAAATTCGTCCAAAGAAAAGTACCAGCCTTTAAATAGGCTGAAGTGCAATATTACATCAAAAATAACCTTCCTAAACAGTTCTCATATGATAGGAAACTAATTAGAAAGCAAATCTAAGTGTTATCCCAGAGAAATTACAAAAGATTACCAATATCTTTAGAACTAAATAAAAGGGAATGTAATACATTCTATTTGTTAAAAGAGAAAGTGATATATTCTTATAGATAACTTCAATATATCAGTATCAACTTGTGCTTCTCTTACCTCTTTAGTTCTCTCAACTTCCTTTCTTGATGATATTCTTCCTTAGTATATCTAGTTGAGATATATTTCTTCAAATACTTTCCCTCTTGACATCAACTGAAATATATTTCTTGAAGTATTTTCATTTTGACATTCAACTGAAATATGTGGCCTTCATTATTTGTCCATTTTTGGATAATGTTGAGTGATTTAGCTTGCTCGTCACTTGTATGCATATCCATGTCCTCCATTTCATCTCACTTGAGCTTCTCGTCATTGGTCCTTGAAAGACTTTGATTTTCATTCTTCGAGCTTGTATCTTGGATCACATCATTCCCCTCCTCTTGAAAAGCATTTGTCCTCAAATCTTGCCCTGCATTAAATGAAGATAAATTACAAACTTGGAAGGTATCATTATCTTTATACTCACTTTGCTGTTCAAATTTGTAAGTATCATTAGTAATCCGCTCAAGAATTCGGAATAGTCCATCTCCATGAGGATGTCACCTTGAATGCCTTTGAATGTGAATCCTCTTCTTCCTCATGCACAATGAATTACAACCACCTGGATCAAACACTAAAATCTTGCTATCACTATTGGGGTGCATGGCTTTCACATAATTTGACTTAACAAATTCACCTTTCATCATTCTACCTAAGTGAGCACATCCACTTGAAGGTAAAGATGTTAAATCCATAAGAAGTAATAAACTAAAGCCATATACTTGGTTTGAATGAGAAAAATTATTGGTAGAAGGAATGACACTGGAATG
The DNA here is from genome assembly GCA_037672795.1 of Lagerstroemia speciosa. Classification (NCBI taxonomy): domain Eukaryota; kingdom Viridiplantae; phylum Streptophyta; class Magnoliopsida; order Myrtales; family Lythraceae; genus Lagerstroemia; species Lagerstroemia speciosa. The sequence continues at coordinate 8,666,479 of CM075304.1, read as the reverse complement.
AGCAAACTCAACATTGGAAAAACAATATTCCCACGCTTTAAAATCAATTTGTGCATAGCAATTCAATAACAATAATTTGTTTCCATGTTCTCTCATATTTTCCCAAGTGTAGTTCAAAAATGTAACTTCTTTAATCGAATTGAACATAGTATGCAGCTTCAAAATTATTCTTAAGATCAAATTATCATGTGTGGCATCATCCATTATATGACAAGGAATAAAGTACCAATATAAGTTAGATAAGCATTAGAAACTAATTACCTGACTTACCAAAGTAGATGATTGTGTATCTCCAATTTCTTTCCTCTTTCAAGATGATTCTCAGTCTCTATATCACTACAATGAAATCACGAAAAACAACTTTATCTATGCAAAGAGTGTGTGATTCATGTTTAACAAATAACCATTCCTTCCTTAAGTCCTCTAGAATAAGTCTTGAGTATTTAGCATGATTATTTAGACTGTTACTATAGTGAATATCATTAAAGTAGATGAAAGCATGCAAATTATGGCTCATAAGCCTCATGAAAGCATTTGGCCTATTATTAATCAATCCAAAAGAGATAAATAACATCTTATATAAATTACATGGTGTTTTGCATTCAATGGTTAACTCATAATTTTGTCTCACCCTAGCATAATGGAATTCACCTTCATGATCAATCTTTGAAATCATATGTGCATTCTGCAATCCATTTAACATGTTATCTAAATAATGAATAGGATTAGGTCACATTAACTCAACGTTATTGATGAATCTAGAATTAGCAAATCTTTTCCATGTTTGATCCTCATGCCCTAGTAACATCAAAATAATAAAGGGACTCATGTACTCACTAACTTGTAGATTTACCACTTGCTCATTGGGTTGTAGTTGAATCTCCTTCATCTCCTTACGATTACTTGTAATGGTCAGTTGGTTTGGACTTAATCCTTGATGCACTCCCTTAAATTCCTGCGAATAAAAAATAATATTGCTCGGCAAGAATCCGACAAGATTGTTAGTAAATAAAATCGGCTCCTTAATCATAAGGGGCTGATATAAAATTAAAGAATTCTCAATCTCATGGTCTTCTTGCACTCACCAATGAAACATCTCTCTTATTTTCTCTCTCCTCAATTTCTTTTCTCTTGTTTTTCTTTTCTCTCATTTTCTTTTTCCACAACTTCAATCTCTTTCTCTTTTTTATTGCTCTCTGTTTCTTAACACTCATCTATATTTTTATCACACTGTTTCTTTTGCTCACTCGCTCTTTTTTATCACACTCTTTTTCTTGAATATTCCTTTGGTTCTCATGAATTTGTGTAATACTCATAGCTTGTTTGACTTCCATAGATGGCTCAGAATAGATCTTCATTGAGGGGACCTCAACTTGTTGAGAGGTTGATCTTGAAGAATTTGTTGCAGCCATGCCTATGCTCCATTCATCCATGTTTCTTTGCTTCAACCGTTGATCAACTTTCATGGCATGGAGCAACATATCATTGAGCTCCTCATCATAATGCATCCCCACAACATCAGAAATCTCATGATTTGGTCTGCTTAAGAACCTGTCCTTGGTGACTTCAATATGCTCCTCTACATTAGCTCAGCTTATTGCAACATCCATCTATTTGTAATTTTCGACGCTCTTTGATCCTTGAGTGAGGAGCTGCTATTTGTTGTGCAACCCCCAGCGATAGGAACTTGGAAGGAATCATTGTCTCATTATTGACTTCATCTCGTTCCATGTCTCAACGGGTCGCTCTCTATTCTGTCTCCTACTTATAATAATCCGATCCCACCAAATAACAGCATAGTCGGAGAATTGAAAAGAAGCAAGTTGTACCTTTTTCCTTTCAGAGTAATTGTGATGATTGAGACCATCTCCATTCTTTCCTCCCACAAAAGATAAACTTCAAGATATGTTTGCCTTGGAAAGTTGGAATCTTCACCTTTGTGTTAGCTAAACCATCATCCCATCTTGATCTTCTTGATTCTTTATCTTTATGTGGAAATTGAAATCTTTTTCCTTTTGATTGTTCCTCAATCAGATCCATCTTCTTGTGGATTTGCTTGAATTCATCTTTCATCGTCATCCCTACATAATGTACGAATTATTACAGTTGTACTTCATCGAATGAGCTTCCCTCTTGATGGTGTGACATGTTGAGAATCCGCAAAAGATATTAGGACCTCACAAACACTCCCTCACGTGTTACACTCAAGAATGGATTCACTCAATTTCGCTCGTGTTTGCACTCAAACGGCTTTTACCCTCTAATAATCTCACCACTCTTGCCTTTTTCCACTTGTATATTCTCTTTTAGTTCTTTTTGAACTAAACAAACAAAAATCAGAATGTTACGCAATAATCCACCATGACTTCACAAGATTTGAAAGGAGAATGTAGGGTCAGGCTCCAAAGTAATAGAAATCAAGAGAAATAAGGGGATTATAAACTAGAGAATAATAGATCAATTGAAAGAAAACACCATTGAGTATGAAGATGTTGATGCTCTATGAATGAACAAATAATTCTTCAACTTGTTTAATGTCTCACTTCTTCCACTTTTTTTCTACCTTTTTTTGTCACTGCTAAATCTTTTTTTTACCTTTTTTTATTTTGCAACTTTTTCTTTCTTTCTTTCTTTTTTTTTGCTACTTGTTTTTTTTCTCCCACTACTTTTTTTTCTTTTTCTGAAGAAGATAATAGAAAAGAAAGAAGATAAGGAAAAACAACGAAGATGAAAAAAAATAAAGATAAACTAAAATGATAGATTGAACCTGAGTTAGAACGTTGGCTCTGGTACCAATGATGCGAACCTCGCCAACACTGCAATGAAACCCGATACCAAGTATGATATGAACCTCACCAACTCGTGACGAAACCCGTATTCAACTAAGGTCTCCAGGAAACGTGTCCTTGTCAAACTCAAAAGGTGGAACCTTGACCCATTACCTATATAGAGGTAAGAACCTTGGTATGGTGAAGATGCCACAATCAACTATGGAAGGATTGATTGATAAGTTGATGATGAACGCCACGGAAAACTCCGATAAGTTCAAATAGTTCTTCAAAGAACCAAAGAGAATAAAATCTCACAATTTTATTAATGAATAAACCGATCCAAATTCGTCCAAAGGCAAGCATCAGCCTTTAAATAGGCTAAAGTGCAATATTACATAAAAAATAACCTTCCTAAATGGTTCTCATAGGATAGGAAACTAATTAGAAAGCAAATCTAAGTGTTATCCCAGAGAAATTACAAAATATTACCAATATCTTCAGAACTAAATAAAGGGGAAGGTAATATATTCTACTTGCTACAAGAGGAAAGTGATATATTCTTGTAGATAACTTCAATGTATCAGCATTAACTTCTGCCTCTCTTGCCTCTTTAGTTCTCTCAACTTCCTTTCTTTATGATATTCTTCCTCATTATATCTGGTTGAGATATATTTCTTCGAATACTTTCCCTCTTGACATCAACTGAAATATATTTCTTGAAATATTTTCACTCTTGACATTCAGCTGAAATAGACTTCATCATTTGTCCATTTTTGGATAATGTTGAGTTATTTAGCTTGCTCGTCACTTGTATGCATATCCATATCCTCCATTTCATCTCACTTGAGCTTCTCGTCATTGGTCCTTGAAAGACTTTGATTTTCATTCTTTGAGCTCGTATCTTGGATCACATCATAGCACTTTCATGAGACTTATGAAATATGTTTTGCGTGCTTACATTGGACAATTTGTGGTTGTCTACTTTGATGATATTCTGATCTATAGCAAAAACTTGAACGATCATGTGGAACATTTAAAACTTGTTTTAGATGTTTTAAGAAAAGAAAAGTAGTTTGCTAATCTGAATAAATGTATCTTTTGTACGGATAACCTTGTATTTCTTGGATTTGTTGTGAGTGCACAAGGTATTCAAGTTGACCATGAAAAGGTATCCAAGATTGGCCTACTCCTACAACTATAGGTCAGGTAAGAAGTTTCCATGGCTTGACTAGTTTTTATCGACATTTTGTTTAGAACTTGAGTAGTCTTGCCATACCTTTAACTGAAGTGATCAAGAAGAATGCTCCATTTAAGTGGGGAGAGGAACAAGATAGGGCATTCAAAGTGATTAAGGAGAAGTTAACAAATGCACATTTACTTGCTTTACCTAACTTTACTAAAAATTTTTGAAGTTGAGTGTGATACTTCAGCTATAGGAATTGGAGGAGTTTTAATGGAGGAAGGAAGACCAATTGCATACTTCAGTGAAAAGTTAAGTGGAGCAACCCTAAACTATCCCACATATGATAGGGAGATGTATGCATTAATTCGGACATTAAGGACTTGGCAACATTACTTGTGGCCAAAGGAATTTGTGATCCACATGGATCACAAATCATTAAAGCACTTGAAGGGGCAGCACAAGTTGAATAAACGCCATGCTAAGTGGGTGGAGCTCATCGAGACATTTCCATATGTGATCAAACACAAGTAAGGTAAGGAAAATATAGTTGCTGATGCACTATCTAGAAGGTATGCTCTACTTTCCACACTTGCTGCTAAGTTGCTTGGATTTGAGTACATTAAGGAATTGTATGCATTAGATTCTAATTTTGGTGATGTGTTTAAAGAATGCACAAAAAGTTCTTATGAGAAATATTACTTACTTGATGGGTTTCTGTTTCGAGAAAGCATTCCCAATTCTTCTTTGCGTAACTTACTAGTTAGGGAAGTACATGGTGGTGGTTTGATAGGTCATTTTGGGCTAGCTAAGACATTGGCTATGTTGCATGATCATTTTTTTTGGCCTCATATGAAATGGGATGTTGAGAGGATTTGTGAAAAGTGCATTACATGTAGACAAGTTAAATCTAAGTTACAACCACATGGATTATATACACCACTTACAATTCCTAGTGAGCCTTGGGTTGACATTTCCGTGGACTTTGTTTTAGGATTACCTAGGTCTAAGAGGGGGAGAGACTTAATCTTTGTGGTTGTTGATAGATTCTCTAAAATGGCACATTTTATTGCATGTCATATGACTAATGATGCATATCATATAGCTGATTTATTTTTCAAGGAGATTGTTACGTTGCATGGCATGCCTAGAAGCATTGTTTCGAATAGAGATGCAAAGTTCTTGAGTTACGTTTGGAAGACATTGTGGGGAGGTTAAGCACCAAGTTATTATAGTCTACAACTTGTCACCCACAAACTGATGGTCAAACCGAAGTAGTGAATAGGACTTTATCTACTTTGTTGCGTGCTATTATTAAAAAGAATTTCAAATCATGAAGATTGTTTGCCACATGTAGAATTTGCTTTTAATAGGAATGTTCATTCTACAACCAAGTTTTCACCATTTGAGATTGTTTATGGGTTTAATCCACTAACACCTTTGGATTTATCTCCTTTGCCTTTGAGTGAACGTGCTAACTTAGACGAAAAGAAAAAAGATGAATTTATACAGCAAATCCATGAGAAGGCATGGTTGACCAAAGAAAGGAGGACTGAGCAATATGTCGAACAAGCAAACAAGGGACGTAAACAAGTAGTGTTTGAACCTGGAGATTGGGTGTGGTTAAACATGAGGAAGGAACGGTTTCCTGAATGACGACGTTCGAAACTCCTTCCAAGGGGTGATGGATGGCAATGCCTACAAGTTGGATCTACCAGGTAAGTATGGTGTTAGTGCAAGCTTTAATGTTTCTGATCTATCTCCATTTCATGTAGATGATGATTTGAGGACAAATCCTTCAAAAGAGGGGGAGAATGATGCAAATCAAGAGCATGGTGTGAGCAATCCGATTAGAGTTCCAAACGGGCCAATTACGAGGGCACGGGCTAAGAAGTTTAGAAAAGATCTTAATGGACAGGTTCAAGAAATATGCACTCAAGCGAATCCAATGAAGCATGTTAAAGCAAGTCCGTATGTGCCAGCAACATACATCAACATGATCGAAGTTTTCAAAGATTCCAGTCAAAGATGAATAATTCTGGTCAAACATGAATATTACTTTTTCTAAGTAATATATTTCCTTTCTTTAATTATTAAGTCAGAATATTATGGTAATATTTCATTGTTTCCTAGAGAGTATTTAGAATATTTTTGTTGCCTATTACATAGGAGGCAATCTTGGCCTATTTATAGGCCGGGGCTGAGGATGGACGAATTTTCAAACTTCTTTGTTATTCAATACATAATTTCGTGAGGAATTCGCGCTTGTTGGTTCTTGAGAAGACTCGTAAAACTTATCAAGGATTCTTGTGGTGTTCTACAACCGGACTTATCACTTCGATCCTCAGGGTATGGCGTTCTTTCCAAACCATAGCTTTGGTTCCTATCGCTAGGTAATGGGTCAAAGCTCACCTTCAGAACTTGTTCTCTGTAGATCTTGGGGTTCTCATCCATATATTATTGTCAGGTTTTGCCACACGTTAGTAAGGTTCGCATCATATGTTTCTAAGTGGGTTGAAGCAATAGCTTCACCCACAAGTGATTCTAATGTTGTGTTGAGATTTTTGAAGAAACAGATTTTTACAAGGTTCGAGGCACCACGAGCCATCATTAGTGACGAAGGGAGCCACTTTTTTTGCAAGCAAGTTGAGGATTATTGAGCAAGTATGGAGTTACACATCCAATTGCCCTAGCATATCATCCTCAAACTAATGGGCAAGCGGAGGAGTCCAACTGAGAAATAAAGAAGATCTTGGAAAAAATGGTGGGCATGACTTGAAAAGATTGGGCGAACAAGCTAGACGATGCTCTTTGGGCTTACCGAACTGCCTACAAGAATCCAATTGGGACATCTCCTTTTCAACTTGTGTATGGAAAAGCATGTCACTTGCCGGTGGAACTTGAACATAAGGCTTATTGGACACTCAAGGCGCTAAATTTTGATCTACAAAAGGCCAGAGAGAAACGTTTTCTTCAATTACATGAACTGGAGGAATTTCGGATGCAAGCATACGAGAACTCTCGAATATACAAGGAGAAGACCAAGCGATGGCATGACTGAAAAATCCTAGTGGGAAACGTCAAACCTAGTCAATTAGTGCTTTTATATAACTCTCGTCTCAAACTTTTTCCAGGAAAGCTAAGACCACGGTGGTCGGGTCCATTCCGAGTCATAGAGATATTTCCACATGGCGCAATTGAGCTCCTCAATGAGACAAATAATCAATCCTTCAAGGTGAATGGACAAAGATTGAAGCTCTACTTAGGGGATCCAAGAGAAAGGGAGGGATCCTCAATCAAACTTGAAGACAATTAAGTTTCGTGAAGTCGGGCCGGGACTTAAGACAAGGAGCTTCTTGGGAGGCAACCCAAGCCGAGAGTCAATTGCTTTAATTTTAGTTGATTTTTATTTTTAGGTCACATGCATATTTTTAATTTTTGCCTTTATTTTTTAGGAAGCTCGGCTCAACAATTGTGGGAAGGCTCAGGAGCAGAAGAAGCTGATCAACATTCAATGAAGGATCGCACACTATCTATTGTAGGTCACTTGGGACCGCAGCACTAAATAGCAGTCTTGCATCACAGAATGCCCCCCACTTTGGACCACGGCACATGACCGCGACCCCAAAAAAAAAGTGATTTGCTTAAAGAGAAATTAGGGTTTGATGACTCAATTCCCTCGTCTCCTTTGTAGAAGACTGACGATTGCAGCCCCTTCTCCCCAACATCAACACCAACCTTGAGCAAGCAAGAAGATCGACACCCATCACAGCCCGACAACTCTGCTCCGGCGACAATCCTACCGCTAGCAACCCCGACGACTCTGTTCAGCAATCTCCCTCAGCCAGCTCACCCCTTGCTGTCACACCCAACCACCCACAGCGACCGAGCCACTGTGCCAATAGTCGTCTGCTCCAACCAGTCACCAGTTAGCACCCTCGACCAACAACATTGAACTAGTGACCTTTATCATCCTTTGCAATCCCGACGAATCTGCCCTTTGCTAGACAAGCCACCATCATCCCCTGCTGCACCCACTGTGAAAAACATTAAGCAGCCTCACAACATCTGCTACCACTCAACAACTCCAGTATCCACTTCTTGCTAACTGCTTGGAATTGGAGTTGAAAGAAGCTCGGGATTCCAACTTCCCGATTTGGTTTGATCCTCCTAAATCCTTACTAATCTTCAATTTCCAGTCAAGCATTTTGCTTATTGCTGAATTGATTACTTGTAACTGCTGATTGGGTTGCTTGATTATTGTTGCTAAGTGAGTTTGTTGCCATCTAGTTACTAGTGAGTCCTGTTACTGATCTCTGTCTGATTGTGTTAGCTGCTGATTTTTATTGACATATCATGGCACCTAAAAAAGCAAAAGACAAACTAGTCGATCAGGACCATCATATGGCACATATAGATTTTCATGCGAGACTAGTCAAGAGGCATTTGAGTACACATTTAAGCATTTAGATGTCATTCCCGAGAGAGGGTTTAATCTTGATGATGTTGATGTGATACGTGAATTTCAACGAGATATTGTTGCTATTGGTTGGGAACAATTTTGTCAACACCCACAACCGTGCATTAGGAATGTGGTTAGAGAGTTTTATTCTAACATGAACCAGATTAGAGAGGTCGACGTCCATATGAGGAATGCTCCTGTCCTACTTTCAAGTGTTGAAATTAGAAGCCTGATTGGAACTGAATGAACCCCTTCTTTTAGTTCAGTTTGTGTGACTATTTTAAATGAAGAAATTCTTGCAGTAGTAGCAAAACCAAGGGCACAATGGTTGCAAGAAATTGCAACATCTCTAGCATTGAGACAACAAGATCTCACTTATAGAGCTCGTGTTTGGCTTCTCTTTGTTACTGCTAGAATTTTTCCAACCCTAAGTTTGTCTAAGGTGTCGAGGGATAGGCTAGCAATTTTAGACTGTATCTTGACACGTCGGTGTTTTGATGTTGCTTCTCTGATACATGATAACATCATGGATTGTTTTAACAAACCTATGGGCAGATTATGGTTTCCATCTTTGATTACAGATTTGTGTCGGAGAGCCAATGCCCCTTTGGAAGATGAAGCAGACCTGTGCTCCACAGTTGGCCCTATTGATGCAAAGACAGTCCGTCCTATGTGGACTAGGGATGGCGAGCAACCAAGGATGGCGAGCGCCACAAGGACAAGCACTGGTCCAAGATGCTGCGGATTACACTCAGCTCATGAAGAAGCAACATCGGTGCGCACAATGCATTGAGCGGTGATTGAAGAAGTTCATTGACTATCAAGTGCAGGTCAACGCTGCCTTGGGGGAGAATCAAGCTCACCTGAGTCGACAAACAGGTGTGAGCACTGTTCCTCACCCAGTGGCACCATCCTTTAGCGAAGAAGATCGGGAGGAAGACGATGATGCCTATGGAGAAAAGGAGGAGGAAGGAGACGAGTAGCAATCAAGAACAACCGGGCAAGTTCTCTCCTTTATCTACTCTTTCTTTCCATTGGGATAATGTCAAGTTTAGGTTTGGGGGGAGCTTGCTTAGTTAGGTGGTAGTTTGTTTTGAGTTGGCTGATTGCTGAATGGCTAATGGTTGATTGCTGGATTGCTGACTTTTATTTACGTAGTTTAATTTCCATGCATTTAGGTTTTAGATAGTTGGATAGGTTTCATTTCGGGATATGGATAGTTTCCCTAGGTTTCATGTTAGGTTTGCATTTTGTTGGATGAATGACATTATGGAATGAATCCACTCATGATGAATTGGTTAGCCCTTGTTCTATGATGATAATTAGTGGCTTGAAAATTTGAAACTCAACTGGATTAGAGATTGCAACTTGCTTTAGGATGTGTTTTTTAAAAAAATTATATCATGTCTAAACCCCATTATTTTCACGACACTCTTACTTTGCGGATAGCTTAAAATTGCCATTGATGTAGCTTGGTTATAGGGCTCACATGAGAGTAGGTAAGAACGAGAACTTAGATATCCTACCAATGGTAGATAAAGAATGAAACAGAACAAAAAAGAAAAAAAAAATTTTATGCATGAGTGAGCAAAGAAAAATCTTATAGAATTGCATATGTGAGCTTAATTGAAAGATGTGCCAAGGCTTTGAGGACCACTGTACAGGCTTGAGCGGCATTTAGTGTGAAAGCATACGCAACAACGCCCGACATGTGCGCGTGGTGGAAAAAATAGTCTATCTGTCAAAGCTCAATGATAGATCCGTAGGGGTATCTTAAAACCTAATGCCTTGGACCAACTGGGACAGAAGCTATTGATTGATTCCTCGTTGCACGGACCTAGCATATGACATGACAGCAAAGTCGTGCACCACCAAAGAAAGAAAAAGAGTGAGAAAGAAAAAAGCGGAATTGTTAAAGGCAATGTCTTTGTGATTGTTCTTTATGTGTGCTTGATGAACCAAGTTTAAAATTGGGTGCTTGAACTTTAGTAAGAGTGTTTGCACTAACACAACACGGGCTAGGATTGATTCTTGTAAAAATTTTGACATCAAAAGTAGGAAGCAATTGAATTAAAGATGAAGTAGAAGAAGAAGAGCTATCTTGAGAACTCTAAGGGGTAACTCTTTCTAATTGAATGGAGAAATTCTTATGTGTCTTGCTTGCTTATGTGCATTGAATTGGAAATGTCTTACTCGAGGACGAGTAAGATTTTAGGTTTGGGGGTGTGTTAATTGTGTAAAAGATTGATTATTTGTATACTTTTCAGGCCTAGATTTAAATGAAGTTATCGAGTTTAACTTGGTTTATCTGCATGATTACGTAATCTTTTCTTATTGAATATAACGGAGTTAGAATTAAACAAATGTTAAAAGTCGGGTTTATTTTAAGAATGTTGATACTCCTGAGGCATTTTGTTATGCAGATACATATTGGAAGATCAACCAGGCCTCGAAGATGAATCCCGAATGAAGACATGTAGCTGATTAGAAGAATAGAACAATGGGGTCGCAGCACCAATGAAGACCGTGAAGAGGGACCACGGCACAGGACCGCGGTTCTAGATAATTCAGTAGCGAACTCCGGAGATTTATTGCTTAATCAAAATCAATCAACCCCAATTTTACACAAAATATTTCTGGGCTAAATCAGAAATATTTGGGGGACAAAAAGATTTCAATTCAACTCAGTCGGGAAAGAAAGAATTTTTCAAGATTTGAATAAGGATACAATATCTTGTAAGGATATGTTTTCAAATATCCTCTAATCTCTACAAATAGACCAGCAAGCAAGTTGACGATTATTCATTCATTCATTCCATCCAACAATTAGTTCCAGAATTCTTTTGCTACCATGAAGATCAAGAAACTTGTGATCAAGAGGAAAGAAGGAGAGCACTTCAAGACAGCTAGAGGCTCGGGAGATCAACATCGATTATCTAGAGTTTTCTCTCTCTCTTTTTTTCCCTTGACTCACGGTGTATTCCAACTTTTTCTTGTTAGTTATTTTTAATTCTATCATGAACGAATTCCCTTATTCCTGGGGCAAGTAATGGAACTCTTTTCTACTTCCTAAATTCATCTCTTTTCTCTAGTATGTGATCAATTACAATTGTATTATTTTTATTATTCTCATCCTTAATACTTTCTGATTGATTGGCAACCAATTGAATCGAATAGGAGAGTTCGATAAACTTGAGAGACGGAGTCGAAATCATATCGGAGATAGTATAGCTTAGGATAATTCACGCCGAGATGTCAGATTATTTGTGAGAAGTATCGAGAGATTAGCCAATCACCCTAGGTATCCAAATTAGGGTTCGAACTCAATGGATTTTTTAATATTAATTGCCTAGAGATAGAGTGACTAGTATCGTCCTAGAAACACGTTCTTATTAAGCCAAGAGGTAGGCAAGGAGACACAAAACCCTAGGATAGTAATACCATAATTAATTACATATAGATATTAGGTATGGATTTAGAAGTAGGATTGAGGGAAGTTGTGAGCCCTAGGTCCATGAAAATTGATTAATTTCTTTTAATTGCTTTCAATTTACTTTTCTTATTTTCATTGAATTCCCATCCAATTTCGATTTGCCTAACTTGGCTTAGTTCTTTAGTTTATTGCTTAGTTTTAATTGAACTAGATCGTCATGGGAACGATCTCTTACTCATTCATTATATTACTTGAACGATAAGTATACTTGCGTGCTTGCTTTACTTTATCAATTTATATTCGCAACAAATTTTTTGCGTTGTTACATGGGATCAAGTTTACAATTATTTCTAACATTAATACTAACCTATTTTCCTTGACTAGGTACTCTTTTCTAATTATTTTTACTTCTTTTCACTAGGTACCCTCTCAAGTTGTATGCTTCATCGCGGGAAGTGATTTTCGTCCAAAGTTAGGACGGATCATCGTGGTTCAAGACAAGGCAACTCTATCATCACAGGAAATTTTGCTCTCATTTTATATTTCGGATAATTTCAGGGCGACCATTGAGCCTTGGTGATCGCAATTGAGACACTTCTGGTCAATGTTACGATGGATTATTTGTGCTTTCGAACAAGGGCAACTCCATCATCGTAGAAAATTTTGCTCTCAATTTACATTTCGAAGGACTTAAGAGTGATCATTAAGCTTTTGTGATCGCAATGGAGTCATTTCCACTCAAAATTACGACGAATCATCTGTGGTTCTAAACAAGGCAACTCCATTATCATAGGAAATTTTGATCTCAATTTACATTTCAAATGACTTGAGTGCGATTATTGAGCATTGACGATTGCAATGGAGTCAGTTTCGGCGAAAGTTAGGAGGGATCGTCCGTGGTTTGGGACAAGGGCAACTCCGTCATCGCGAAAAATTTTGCTCTCAATTTACATTCCAAACGACTTAAGAGAGATCATTAAGCTTTGTGATCGCAATGGGGTCATTTCTGGCCAAAGATACGACGAATTGTCCATGGTTCTGGACTGGGGCAACTCCGTCATCATGGGAAATTTCGCTCTCAATTCACGTTTCGAATAACTTGAGGTCGATCATTAAGCCTTGACGATCGCTATGGAGTCATTTCCGGCCAAAGTTATGACGAATCATCCGTCATTCGCGACAAGGGCAAATTCGCCACCCGGGAGATTTCGCTCTCAATCTACACTTTGGACGACTTGAGGGCAATCATTGAGCCTTGGTGATTGCTATGGAGTCATTTCCCGCAAAAGTTACGACGTATCTTTCGTGGTTCATGACAATGGCAAATCCGGCATAGCGGGAAATTTCGCTTTCAATTTACATTTCGGAGGACTTGAGGACGATCATTGAGCCTAGGCAATCGCAATGGAGTCTTTTCTGGCCAAAGTTACGATGGATCATCCCTGATTCAGGGCACAGGCAATGACATCATCGCTTGAAATTTTTCTCTCAATTTAAATTTCAGACAATTGAGGTCGATCATTAAGGCTTGGTGATCACAATTGGCTCATTTGTGGCCAAGGTTACAACAGATCATCCAAGCTTCTAGACAAGAGTAACTCCATCATCGCGGAAATTTTGATCTCAATTTACATTTAAGATGAACTTGAGTGCGATCATTGAGCATTGGCGATTGCAATGGAGTCATTTCTAGTCAAAATTAGGACTGATCCTCCGTTGTTTTGGATAACTTGAGGGTGATCATTAAGCCTTGGTGATCACAATGGAGTCATTTCCAGCCAAAGATATGACAGATCGTCCATTACTTGGCACAAGTGCAACTCCGTAAGCGTGAGAAATTTCCCAGTCAATTTACATTTTGGACGACTTGAAGGCGATATTGAACCTTGGTGATCGCAATAAAGTCATTTCCGACCAAAGTTACGAGAGATCATCCGTGGTTCAGGACAAAGGTGTCACGATCTGAAAATTTGGTAAAGTTTCCTCTTATTTTTGTAACATTCCAAATCAGACAAAAACCTGCTATAATATCCATCAGTATAATACATATTCCAGTATCTCATTTACAACCATAATTCCTCCTTCCACCACCTTAAAACCTCCACCAAAAGTTTCAGGTCGTAACATTATATACAGAGCTACTTTATCACTAACTTACCTACGCTTAAGATATGTCTACAAAGGGTCGATGCTGATCTCCGAAACCCGAAAACCAAAATAGTTATCCCAAGCTGCTCGTCCTTCTCTAACTTAACTTAAAAATATCGCAAGGGGTGAGCTGCGGACTCAGTGATTACAAATTTCTAAAGTAGAATAATATCATAATATAATTTCTTAAAAATCTATATACATATATATTCACAACTCAACAAGAATATCAAATCATATTATGCTCAACAATATCATATATCTTATGCAAACACTCAATCAATACAAATAATAGCCCTGGGGTCGCACTCCCTCTGCGATAGAATTATGACGGTATCGATATTCCGCTCTCCGATGATACCGTGATCCCGTGAAATAATCAATATCAATCTTTCTCCCATCTCCCGGTGCCCTTCGTCTACACACCTCACACCTGCGAGGGCTGCTCAATTCCGGTGGTAAGAGCAGTTTTAAATTATCTTATTTTTATTTCCAGCTGGAAACCAGAGGTAAATTACCTCGATGGACATCAACACTCGCTGGAAACTAAAGGTAAATTACCTCAATGACATCAGCAGTACATTAAATCTCTCTCTTTCCTCTTTAATTTATATTTTGTTTTTCTTATCTCTCCTTTTTTTTTGCCCATTTCTAGTCCGTTGCCTTAGCGGTCACCGTGGCTATTTACAATCACATACAATTATGCATATATGTATAATAATACACACACTTACATACAAATTTTATACCAATTAAAAACAATCATATTATTACCTATCGAATTTAATATAATTACTATAGTTTACTACTTTACAATAAATCAATATATATATATACCCACAAATTTGCATGCACCTAGCATGAAATCAACCATGCATGAAAATGTATACATATATATAACCATGCAATTGCCTTGGCAATCAGCCAGCCAAGCGAATGATATATATATATATATATTATATGAAATGCTAGCACAAATATACAATATTATAATTTATTCTACAGTGGAAAAAAGTACTCACAACTCCCTTTGAGCAATTACATTACTAAGTTGAGTCTCCAACATATCTAGTTTTGGCCTCCTTAGTTCTTATAATATCATTCACAACAAATTAAAATATATCATACACATTTATATAGAAAATGATCCCAAAAACTATTCTAGGACATTATTAATTCTACTTTTATTGGCCCCGTACATATTTATAATGAAAAGAATCCCAAAAATTATTTTAGGACATTATTCATTGTATTTTTATTGATCCTATGACTTCCACCTATCCTGTTAAAACTCATGGGTATACATTATACTAACTAAATGCTACTAAACTATATATATAATATTGAGTAATATAATTTATTTGATTCGAATTGGACCTCAATTACTTCTAATTTTTTTCCTCTGATTTCCTTTCGAAAATCTCATCTCCGCGGCTCTCTCCCTATTTTCTTCTATATATATATATATATATATATATGCACACACACGCAGGCACACACTTATATAGTTTAATCTATTCTACGATGATCAATCCTATTACCACCACATATCTATTATCCATATTTCTATATCCAAATCATACCAACTATAATATACTGTTAAGTATTAAAATCTACTAAACTTGAAATATATATTATTTACATCCTATTTTCCCTTACCTATTCCTCGTTTGAACTCTCTATTTCCGTTTTCTTCGTCTCCGTTTTTCTTCATCTTCATCTCTCTCTTTATTTCGGTAAAAATGGACAGAATGATTTGGAAAAGGAAATGATAAGATATATACATGGGGCAGTTGGCGGTGGAAGAGATAAGGACGGAGGGAAAAAAATATAAAATAAATTATGGGATTGTCTATTGGGCTTTTATGGGCCAGCTCAGCCCATGGGCTCACAAAAGGCAACTATGTCATCGCGAGAAATTGTACTCTCAATTTACATTTTCAATGACTTGTGGTTGATCATTGAGCCTTGGTGATAGCAGTGGAGTCATTTCTTACCAAAGTTATGATTGATTGTCCATGGTTTGGGACAACGGCAACTCCGTCATCGCGGGAAATTTTGCTCCCAATTTACATTTTGGATGACTTGACATTGCTCATTGAAGCTTGGTAATCGCAATGGAGTCATTTCTGGCCAAAATTATGACAGATCGTTTGTGGCTTAGCACAAGTGCAACTCTATAATAGTAGGAAATTTCGCTCTCAATTTACATTTCAGACAACTTGAGGGCGATCATTTAACCTTGGTAATTGTAATGGAGTCATTTCCGACCAAAGTGACGACAGATCGTCCGTGGTTCAGGACAAAGGCAAGTTCCTCATCACGGGAAATTTTGATCTCAATTTATATTTCAGACAACTTGAGGTCAATCATTGCGCCATGGTGATCGCAATAGAGTCATTTTCGGTGAAAGTGGATCGTCCCTAGTTCTAGAAAAGGGCAACTCCGCCATCGCTAGAAATTTTGATCTCAATTTACATTTCAGAAGACTTGAGTGCAATCATTGAGCATTGGCAATCACAATGAAGTCATTTCAGGCCAAAGATACGATGGATCATCCATGGTTTGGGATAGGGCAACTCCATCGTCACGGAAAATTTTTTTCTCAATTTACATTTCGGACGACTTAAGGGTGATCATTGAGCCTTGGTGATAGCAATGGACTCATTTCCAGCCAAATTTACGACGGATTGTCCGTGACTTGGGACAAGTGCAACTCTATAATCGCGAGAAATTTCACTCTTAATTTACATTTCGGATGACTTGAGAGCGTTCATTGAGTATTGGTCATCACAATGGAGTCATTTCTAGCCAAAGTGATGACGGCGTCTGTGGTTCAGGACTAGGGCAACTCCATCATCACGAGAAATTTTTATCTCAATTTATATTTCTAATGACTTGAGTGCGATCATTGAGTATTGGCGATCACAATGGAGTCATTTCTAACCAAAGTTATGATTGATCGTCCATGGTTCCAGACAAGGACAACTCCATAATCTCGGGAAATTTCACTCTCAATTTACATTTCAGACGACTTGAGGGCGATCATTGAGCCTCGGTGATCGTAAATGAGTCATTTCCAACCAATGTTACTGTGCACCGTCTGTGGTTCAGGACAAGGGCAACTCCATTATCGCGAGAAGTTTTGCTCTCAATTTACATTTCGAACAACTTGAGGGTGATCATTGAGCCTTGGTGACCGCAATGAAGTCATTTTGGGCTAAAGTTATGACTAATCGTCCATGGTTCCAGACAAAGGCAACTCTGTCATCGCAGGAAATTTTGCTCTCAATTAACATTTCAGACGACTT
Source organism: Lagerstroemia speciosa (assembly GCA_037672795.1). Taxonomy (NCBI): domain Eukaryota; kingdom Viridiplantae; phylum Streptophyta; class Magnoliopsida; order Myrtales; family Lythraceae; genus Lagerstroemia; species Lagerstroemia speciosa. The sequence continues at coordinate 8,649,174 of CM075304.1, read as the reverse complement.
GAGTGCGATCATTGAGCATTGGTGATCACACTGGTGTCATTTCCGACTAAAGTTGCAGCAGATCGTCTGTGGTTGGGGACAAGGGCAACTTTGTCATTGCAGAAAATTTTGCTCTCAATTTACATTTTGGACGACTTGAGTGCAATTATTGAGCATGGTGATCACAATGAAGTCATTTCTAGCCAAAGTTATGATGGATCGTCCGTTGTTCGGGACAAGGGCAGCTCCGCCATCAAGGGAAATTTGCCTCTCAATTTATATTTCGGATGACTTGGGGGCGATCATTAAGCCTTGGTGATCGCAATGGAGTCATTTCCAGCCAAAGTTATAGCGGATCGTCCGTGGTTTGGGACAAGGGCAACTATGTCATCGCAGGAAATTTTCATCTCAGTTTACATTTCAGACGACTTGAGGGCAATTATTGAGCCTTGGTGAACGTAATTGAGTCATTTCCAGCTAAATTTATGGAGGACGATCCGTGATTTAGGAAAAGGATAACTCCGTCATCACTGAAAATTTTACTCTGAATTTACATTTCATACGACTAGAGTGCGATCATTGAGTCTTGGTGATCACAGTGGAGGTATTTCTTAACAAAGTTACGATGGATCATCTGTGATTAGGGAAAGGGCAACACTGCAAATATAGATACATACACGAACGTAATGAAATTTCCAAATGTGGTGATCTGATGCTCATAGCCTCGCTCTATATTTGAAAGTAAAATCGATGAATATGAAACTGAGCTTAACTTAGAGAATGCAAACTGGACAAGAATTCTGGAAACTGGGGACTGAAATACAACAAGACGGTAGTTATAAATTAAATGGGAGGACCTGATCTCAATCTTCTGGTAGCTGATCCGATTGGCTAATCTCTGTTGCAATCATATGGGGCATTCTCTGCACAACCTTCAATCTGTTGAGAGTGTTTGGGATGAGACCAGGAACTCGATCTTTTTGTGCCATAAGAATCTGTTCCCGAAGAGGAAGGCATGAGAGAAAATGTGGAGGCGTGAGTAGTGAAATCAATAGGAAATTAAGTAACTATGAGATTTTCTCCCTGCGAATCCAGAGATTAGCTCATCTAGCAGAAGAAATTGATTTTGGCATTAATGTAATATGAGACAAAAATCTCAGTGAAGAAACTATCGAATATCTGTCGGATTCGATAGAAAGGAAATATTCGTTTGGGTCGTAAATGTCATGCTATGATGCATTAAAGTTTCTAATAAGGATGATTTGATATGCAAAATCTCTCGATAAATTCTACATAATCATGCAGATTACAATTAAGTATGAAATCCGATTATACCATCTATCAACTGATAAAACATAAATGCTTTATACATAAAAGAAAAACAATTACTAGTTTGGATACAAAATCCTTAATACTAATCCAACCGATTTCCGTTGCCTTAGAAAATGGTAGGAGGTCTGCACGGTTAAGTCATTGGCAACTCAGTGGTGCCTATCCAAGGCATCTTCCTTTTGTCCCAAGATGAACAGCTTCTCCTGAATCCAGTGAAAATCACATGACACTACTTGTGTGTTGTCATAAATTAATAAAATTAAGTCATTTTTTTTACAAAATCCTAAAAATGAAAAAACAATATTATAAATAACTTAATTTTATTGATTTATAACATTATATAAGTAATACCATGTGGCATACCCGTTACAGACAAGACTTTTTTCTTGGTCTATGGTTTCTTGTGATTCAAGTAATTTCTTGGCAATTGAATTTGCAGTCACTATAACTAGATAATTGCACATTACTGATGCGGGAGCAAATGATCAGCCCTACGAAGAAGATTTTGCTGGCGTGGATTTAATAGGAAAGTTAGATATTATGGCAAGTTTATATCTATGAATATTTCGATGTTTATTTTAGGAAGACAGAATAGAATCTTTCGTATATCTATCTAATATCTTTAGAATATATTTACAATATCTTCAGGATATATTTTCCTATTTTTTAGTACTAGGAGTCTTATAAATACCAAGAGCAATCACATTGTACTACACTTCAGCTTATTCAATCCAATTTCAGATTAGATACCATTTTTCAAGGACGGCATTACTGCTCTCTAAAATAAATGCTCTCACTTCTCTCCAAAAGTGCAAGTCTCTCTGTCTGGAGGTTCAAGCGTCCCTTCGTTGGGCGGTTTCAAGCCCGAAAGATTTTCTCTATTGAAAATCTCGGGAATTACTTTGGCACTTTTAACTTTTTCTGGTATTTATTTTATCCCCTTTTTTTAAATTCAAAATCAAGTCAACTGCACTGTTCCTCTCTTCTTGCCCTCTAAGTCGAAGCCTTTCATCGCCTCAGCTAGGGTTTCACAGTCGATCATCAATCGATCCAATCTCCAGGTTTGCTGAATCGATCCTCTTTTTATTGTTACTTTCTGTCTACTATCGTCGGTGACCATATTATTTCCTTCATTTGAGGACTATTTTGTAGTTTTTTTCTTCCCCTCCACCACTCTGTTCAAACCCTAGTTTCGGATTGATCTGTGCTTCCCAACAATAATCGAGCCACTGTGTAGTTTTCCCTTCCAAATTAGCCAAAAAACCTTGGCCAAAGCTCTCATCGAAGGCTAGAGTGAAACAAGGCAGTGTACATAAATTTGTGCCTACCCAATAGCCCTGTACATGAACCTTCTTTGTTGGAACTGTAGAGGTTTGAGAGGAGACTCTACAGTTCATGCGCTCAAACTCCTCTGTAGGAATAATAAACCAGATCTAGTTTTTTTACAGGAAACTAAAAGTGACAGGGAACGATGTGTTCGAGTAGCAAGAAGAATCAAGCTGGAGAATCTGTTTGTGGTAGAGGCAATCAACAGAGCTGGTGGCTTGTGCCTGCTATGGTCAGATAGACTAGAGGTAACCATTCTTGACTCCTTTAAATTTGCTATTCATGCTAAACTAACGCATAAATCAACTGGGCAATACTTTCTCTTAACTTGTGCTTACGGACCTCCTTATTTTAACTTCAAAAGAGATTTTTGGGAATATTTAAGAGGCTTGGCACAAAACATCAACGTACCATGGATTATAATGGGTGATTTGAACGAGACTCTTTATGCTGATGAAAAACTTGGGGGTAGATCAGGCTCCGGTCCCTCTAGAGTTTTCCTTGAAGATTTCACAAATGAATCCAGAATGATTGATCTTGGTTTTGTTGGGGATCCATATACATGGCGAAATAATAGAACTGGAATAGCTTTTGTTAAAAAAAGACTGGATAGAGTATTAGCAAACACAAACTGGAAAACAATGTTTCCAACTGCAACAGTTTATCACCTTACCACTAATAACTCTGACCATAGGCCCCTAATGTTGAAATTATGGAACAACAATTACTCAGGACCGAAACCCTTTAGATTCTTCATTGCTTGGTTGATGGATCCCACTTGTAAAGATATAATAAGTGAGGCATGGAGAGACACTAGCGTAGGCTCCTACCCTTACCAATTCTCAATGAAATTGAGAAGGGTTAAAAGTGCGTTGAAGAATTGGAACAGAGATTATTTTGGATACTGTGACACTAGAATTAAGAACATTCTAGAATCTTTGGAATACATAAGAAGAGACATTCCCTCCCCAGAGAACAAGGTTAAGGAATTAAAATTAGAAATAGAATTGGATGAATTAATGTTAAGGAACGATCTAATATGGAGACAAAAGTCAAGAGAGCAATGGCTAAAGGAAGGGGATCGAAATACAAAGTTTTACCACCTATCCACAATTATAAGAAGACATCATAATCAAATTAACGCCATAAAATTAGACAATGGAAATTGGACTCATGAAACACTGGAAATTTCCACTTACTTCATTGATAAATTTAAAGAACTATACACTTCCACTTTGCCAGATGTCCCCGACTGCTTGAGTGAATTAATCTTTCCAATCATTACTGAAGAAGAAAACATGGAGCTAATAAGAATACCTGATAGACTTGAAATTTGGAATACCCTAAAAGATATGCCTAGCAGCAAGGCTCTCGGACCTGACGGGATCCCAGCGATCTTTTACAAGAAAAATTGGGATATTGTAGGGGACTTGTTATGTAATTCTATTATACACTTCTTTGAAACTGGAAATATTTTAAAAGAATGGAACAGTACCTTCATATCTTTGATCCCTAAAACAACCGGAGCATGTAACTTTAAAGAATTTAGACCAATTAGTCTTACAAATGTCTCATACAAGATCATCTCTAAAATATTAACAAATAGGTTAAAACCGCTCATATATAAAATAATAGGGCCAAATCAAACAGCTTTTTTAAAGGACAGGCTAATCACTGAAAATGGTATGTTGATGCAGGAAGTGATTCATGTGATGAGGAAGTCCAGGGCTAGAAAAGGGTGGGCAGGAATTAAGATAGATTTTGAGAAAGCCTTTGACAAGTTAGAATGGGCAATCATCATTAATATAATGAAAAACTTTGGTTTTCATCAAAACTTCCTAAATTGGATTTTCCAATGCATCTCTACATCAGCTTTTTCTGTTTTAATAAATGGATCACCTATGGGTTTTTTCAAATCATCTAGGGGATTACGTCAAGGTGATCCATTATCACCGTATCTTTTCATCATTTCCATGGAGTTACTATCAAGAATGTTACTTAGGGCAGAGAACGATCGGAAAATAAGAGGCATCAGGCTAAGCAGAGGAGGTCCAATGATTTCACATCTTCTCTTTGCCGATGATCTTATTATCCTATCAAGATCCACCAAAAAAGAAGTTGAACACGTAAATAACATTTTGGGCAAGTTCTGTTCTTGGAGTGGACAGACCATAAATCTAGGCAAATCAGGGATCTATTTTTCTAAAAATACCTCCACACAGAATAGAAGAGCTGCAAAATCAATCTTAGGCATGAAAAAACTAGAAGAGCATACTAAGTACCTCGGTAATCCCCTCTTCCCAAATAGGAAAAGATCAGAAGCGTTCCAATACTTAATTGAAAAGCTAAAAAATAAACTAGCTAGTTGGAAAGCTCACTCACTCTCATGGGCTGGTAGGGCTACATTAATTAACTCCGTGGTAAACAGCCTCCCAGTATATACTATGTCAGTTTTTTTACTGCCAAAGAGTATCACTGACAAAATGGATCAGCTTACTCGCAAATTTTGGTGGGGAAAGAGCAATGAAAATAGTAGATATTTCTCTCCTTTGTCATGGGATAAGCTCTGTCAACCGAAGTCCTTGGGAGGGCTCGGGTTTCGTAAGGCAGCAGATATGAATAGGGCAATGTTGTCTAAACTTGCATGGGCCTTCACCAATCAATCCAATAGTCTTGCGTCGAGAGCTATAACAGGTAAGTATGGTTCATTCCTTGTACCTAAGAATATTCCTTCTAAGAACATATCAGGTGTTTGGAAAGGATTGCAGGTATGCAGGAAAACGTTGCAACGAGGAGCGACAAAATTAATTGGTGATGGTCTGGACACTATGGTATGGACTGACTCTTGGGTCCCAGGACTTATCAATGGTCATCCCACTCCCTCAGGTAATACCATACTCAACCCTTATCTTAGGGTAAGTGAACTAATACTACATAATCCTAGAAGGTGCAACCTGGATAAACTCAAAGAATTGTTTACTAGTGACACGGTCAACCGAATACTCAGCATCCACCTACCCCAGGTAAGTCACTCAGACCAACTAATTTGGGCTTCGAACCCAAATGGTGAGCACACAGTTAAGTCCTTCTATCTCTTTGACCAGAAGAATAGGTTTAACCAGAACATCTCCACTTCTGACAGCACTCTTTGGAAATTCTTATGGAAGCTAAAAATCCATGACAGAATTAAAGTCTTCCTTTGGAGGCTTGCGAGATCTATCCTCCCCTGGTACTCAATAGAGGATGAAAACTATCCTCTATGTGGTACTGGCTCCGATACAGACAATCATTTATTTAACGATTGTTTGTACTATCGTGTTGCTTGGAGGGAATCGCGGTGGAAAATTCAAGATGTTAATTGTTTTGGTAATAGTGCTAAGGATATTGTTAGTTTTCTGTGCATGCCTCCCCTTTATTTTAAAGTAATGCTAAAAGATATAAAGGAATTCCAAATTTATGGTGGACTGCTGCTATATAACTTGTGGGAAGCAAGAAATAGAGCAAAGCATTCTGATTCTAACACTGACTTATTTGGCTTTCTCAATAAAATGAAAAGATGTTTTTCAGATCATCTTAGAAGCAGCTTAGCTGAAGCTCAGGACCCGATGCCTCGGGACACTATGGTTGCACATTGTCCTCATCCCACCCCGAGTAGCGATTTTCTTCAAGAGTTTCAGGACCAACGCGTCATCTGGATAGATGCTGCATTTAGGGACGGAAGGTCTTGTGTTGCTGGAGTAACGGAGTCAGAGTCAAGTACGTTCACTGCCTGGCTACTAGGAGGTACATCGCAATCACCATTACAAGCTGAAGCTAAGGCACTGATAACTACCCTATCTACAGCCATATCTCGAGGTTGGAAAAGAATCGTGATCTTTTCAGATTGTTTAGTCCTTGTGAACTCCATAGGACAGGAAGAATTTTGTCATTGGGAAATCAGAACTGTACTCGCTGATATTAGGAAACTTTGTCAACAGTTTGACTGTTGTAGTATTAGGTGGATTAGGAGGGAGTTAAACTCTATTGCTCATGAGGTATGCCAATCTGGGATGATAGCACAAGTACAGGGTTTTCATGTTTTTAGCTTAGCAGACTCTGTATTAAATTCTTATTATTAATGCCATTTTATGAATGAATTATCAAAAAAAAAATCCAATTTCAGATTGATTTGTGCTTTCTCTTAAAAGTTCTGTATCTCTCGGATTTCCAAGAGTGGTGAACATTCTGTATCCTTGGTGTGGCCTTCCAAGGTGGTGTTATTGGCTATATATTCTTAGAGTGGTGGTATCTATATCTCTAAGAGTGTATTTCATCTCACACTTTCATTCTCTAAGGTGGTGTTCTCTGTATCCTTTGAGTTTGAAGTGCTATCGTTTTCTATTATCATACCGTCCCCGTATCAAGTGGCATCAGAGCACGGTTCGCAATGCTATTCGTGGTCGTATGGTTAATGAAGATGCTGCGGAAGGCACTCGTGATTTGGAGATGGAGGAGCTTCAACGAGAAATTGATGAACTAAGAAGGGACAATCAAAGGCTGCGGCAAAATCAAAATCGGTATGAAGCTCGTGAGTATTATGATAATCCTTTTCAAGGCTTCAATTCTAATTCAAGTGATTCTGGCTCTTCTTCTAATCATGAGCATCGACAAGATAAAAAACATGATTTTGGGATCAAGATTAATGTGCCGGAATTTGAGGGAAGGTCCCAACCGGATGAGTTCCTAGATTGGGTTCATTGCATTGAACGAATCTTTGATTACAAGGAGCTTCCAGATGAGCGTAAAGTGAAGCTTGTCGCCCTTAAACTGAAAGGTTATGCTTCATTATGGTGAGAAAATCTCAAGAAGCAAAGGATTCGTGAAGGAAGACAAAAGATCAAAACTTGGGATAAGTTGAAGAGGGAGCTGAAACAAAGATTCCTACCCGAGAACTATCACCAAGATGTGTTTTTAAAATTCCACAATTTAAGGCAATTAGACAAGTCTGTGGAAGAATACACAGTGGAGTTTGAGCACTTGATGTTGAAGTGTGATATTTCGGAGCTAGAGGAGCAAACTATTGCACGTTATTTGGGTGGATTGAAAGAGGAGATTTCTGATGTAGTATCCTTGCAACCTTATTGGAGTTTTAATGATGTGAGAAAACTTGCATTGAAGGTAGAAAAACAACGAAAAGAAAGCAAAAAGGGAGCTTTTAGGACGACGGTTTGAGACAGGAACTTCAACAAGGAGGTGCCTCATCTTTGAAACTTCCTATAGCAGCAAAACCATCTACATTCAAGGTGGATGACAAAGGCAACCGTAATAATACCTCCAAGCAAGATGGTCCCTACAAGTATGCATTCCAGGAAGTGTTTTAAATGTCATGGTTTTGGACATATTGCATTAGATTGCCCAAATCGAAAGGTGATTACCTTGATAGAAGATGATGTTGAAGATAATCAAGTTATGTGTGAAGATGAACATGAAGATGATGAAGATGTTACCTATGCTGATGAAGGGGAAATTCTTGTTGCTCGAAGAAGTTTGAGTGCTATGCAAGAAAAGGATGAAGATTGGCGTCGGAACAATATCTTTTACACTAGGTGTAGCTCCAATGGCAAGGTATGCAATGTTATTATTGATAGTGGCGCTTGTGCTAATGTTGTTTCAAATGAGATGGTTGAGAAGCTGAAATTGAAAACCGAGCCTCATCCACATCCATACAAGCTGAAGTGGTTAGAAGAGGGGCATGAGCACAAGGTGAATAGAAGATTTCTTGTCTCATTCTCAATCGGCAAGAACTACCATGATGAAGTTTTATGTGATGTTATTCCCATGGATGCTTGTCATTTATTGTTGGGGAGACCATGGCAATTCGATCGAAGAACTCAGCACGATGGATGTCGAAACACTTACACCTTTGTCGAGGATGGTCAAAAGATTGTCTTAGACCCTTCATTATTGGAAGTCACACTCAAAACTAATATGGGAAAAAGCATGAACCTCATAGGCAAAGCTGAGTTCAAGAAACTTCTTGGGAGCTTACATTCAGCATATGCTTTAATTGTGCTGGAGGAGAATGGTGAGAAGAATTTTATGGTTCCTGAGATGATTCACTTGCTTGATGAATTTTCTGATGTTTTTCCAGAGGAAATTCTAGATGGCCTTCCTCCCATGAGCGACATTCAACATTATATTGACTTCATTCTAGGATCTATTATCCCCAACAAGGTAGCTTGCCGAATGAGCCCAAAGGAGCATGAAGAATTACAAAGGCAAGTGGAAGAACTCCTATCTGGCTTGATTCGTGAGAGCAAAAGCCCATGTGCAGTACCGGCTCTTCTTGTACCTAAGAAGGATGGATCATGGTGAATGTGCATTGATAGTCGAGCAGTCAACAGGATTACAATCAGTTATCGTTTTCCTATTCCTCGACTTGATGACCTTCTAGATCAACTTCATGGCACAACAATCTTCTCAAAGATTGATCTAAGGAGTGATTATCACCATATTCATATGAAACCTGGAGATGAGTGGAAAACAACTTTTAAAACAAGAGATGGGCTATATGAGTGGATGGTTATGCCATTTGGTTTATCTAATGCGCCAAGCACCTTCATGCGGCTGATGAATGATGTCTTTAAACCATTTAATGGGAAGTTCGTGGTTGTATATTTTGATGATATCCTTGTTTATAGCCATGATAAGGAGCAGCACTCGATACATCTTCGGCAAGTATTCCAAGTTCTCAAGGGCGAAAAACTATTTGGAAATTTGAAGAAATGTCACTTCTTCACAGATAGTATGGTATTCTTGGGCTATGTTATCTCCAAGGAGGGAGTAAAGATGGATCTTGATAAAATTGAAGCTATTCGTAGTTGGCCCACTCCTCAAACAATCCATAATATTCAAAACTTTCATGGTCTTACTTCTTTTTATCTACGTTTCATTAAGAATTTCAGCACTACTGTGGCACCCATCACAGAGTGCTTGAGAGGAGGAAGTTTCCAGTGGACTAAGGAGGCGGAAGCGAGCTTTGAGCTTATAAAAGAGAAGATTACAAATGCTCCAATTCTTTCTCTTCCAAACTTTAACAAGGTATTTGAAGTCGACTGTGATGCTTTTAATGTGGGAGTTGGTGCCGTCCTTAGTCAAGAAGGCAAGCCCGTTGCTTTTTATAGCGAGAAGTTAAATGATGCTCACAAGAAGTACTCCACCTATGAGAAGGAATTATATGCCATTGTACGTGCCTTGAATCATTGGAGTCAGTACTTGTTGACACAACAGTTTATATTATATTCTGATCATGGGGCACTGAAGTTTCTTAATGGCCAACATAAGCTGATTCAAAGACATGCTGCATGGGTGGAATACTTACAAACATTCACCTTTTCTATAAGGCACAAAGCGCGAAAGCAAAATGTGGTGGCCGATGCCCTTAGTCGTAGACATTTGCTCCTATCCACTGTGGAAGTGGAAGTTATGGGGTTGGAAGTTGTGAAGGAGCAATACGAGTTAGATGCTGATTTTTGCAGCATATGGACAGAATGTCAAAGGGGTCCTTTTAAAGATTTCTTGTTGATTGAAGATTACTTATTTAAAGGGAATTGCTTATGTATTCCTCGAGGGTCCCTACGTGAAGCAATCATATTTGAAGCACATAGCAGTAGAATGGCAGGACATTTTGGAAGAGACAAGACTTTAGCACGCATTCATGAACACTTCTATTGGCCAAAATTGGAAAGAGACGTGAACCGTTTTATTCAACGATGTAGGACGTGCCACATTGCCAAATCCCATGGTCAGAATAGTGGGCTCTATACACTACTACCAGTTCCTCAATCTCCATGGGAAGATGTGAGCATGGATTTTGTTCTTGGACTTCCGAAGACACAACGGAATAAAGATTCTATCATGGTTGTCGTTGATCGATTTTCTAAGATGGCACATTTCGTTCCTTGCAGCAAGTCATTTGATGCGACTGCTATTGCTGACCTATACTTTGGTGAGATTGTTCGACTTCATGGAATTCCCAAGACTATTACCTCAGACCGAGATGCCAAATTCATGAGTCACTTTTGGCGTGCACTTTGGAGGAAGTTTGGGACCCGTCTTCAGTTTAGTACTAGTCATCCTCAAACGGATGGACAAATTGAGGTGGTAAATAGAAGTTTGGGAAATCTTTTACGAACCCTCATTGGAAAGCATGTTCGAGATTGGGATCTTGTAGTGGCTCAAGCTGAATTTGCTTATATCATTCCAAACATCAGACTACGGGATGTAGTCCTTTTGAAGTTGTCTATGGACAAAATCCTTGCAGTCCATTGGATCTAGTGCCAATCCCTACAATCAAGCAATTCAGTGCTGAAGATGAAGAACGTGCAATACAAGTGAAGAAGGTGCATGAGCGGGTTCGAGAGAAGATAGTGAAGCAAAACGAGAAGTACCGAGACCAAGCAAACAAACATCGAAAGCATAAAGAGTTCAAAGAAGGCGACTTGGTCTGGGTGCATCTTCATAAGGAAAGATTTCCAGGAGGGAGATATGCAAAACTCAAGCCCCGTGCCGATAGGCCATTCAAGATACTTAAGCGTATTGGGGAGAATGCATATAAGGTTGAGCTTCCAAAAGAATATGAAGTTTCAGATACTTTTAATATTTCTGATCTCTCAACTTGCTATCCAAATGAAGATTGTGACAACTCGAGGACGAGTCTTCTTCAACAAGGGGAGATTGATGCGGGAGCAAATGATCAACCCTACGAAGAAGATTGTGCTGGCATGGATTTAATAGGAAAGCTAGATATTATGGCAAGTTGATATCTAGGAGTATTTCGATATTTATTTTAGGAAGACAGAATAGAATCTTTCCTATATCTATCTAATATCTTTAGAATATATTTGTAATATCTTCAGGATATATTTTCCTATTTTTTAGTACTAGGAGTCTTATAAATACCAAGAGCAATCACATTGTATTACACTTCAGTTTATTCAATCCAATTTCATATTATTTTGTGCTTTCTCTTAAAAGTTCTGTATCTCTCGGATTTCCAAGAGCGGTGAACATTTTGTATCCTTGGTGTGACCTTCCAAGGTGGTGTTTTTGGCTATATATTCTTAGAGTGGTGGTATCTATATTTCTAAGAGTGTATTTCATCTCACATTTTTATTCTCTAAGATGGTGTTCTCTGTATCATTTGAGTTTGAAGTGCTATCGTTTTCTATTATCATACCATCCCGGTATTAGTTACTGAGGGAAACGAAACAAATAGTCATCAAGAAGCCAGTCGATTTGCTACATAAACAACATGTCTTATACAAAGTAAACAATCTTACAGCAAAAGAGATCAAACAATGGCACTCACAGTAGAAATCATCTGATCCAATGTCTTGAGGAGTTAACAAGGCAAAGGTTCCCATCCTACGCCTGTTCATTCCAATGTTAGGTTCCATAAAACGCTCGAAGTTATACTCCCAAGCAATCATCCATAGCGTTTTCAGTTCCCAGCACAGTCCAGAAATCGCAAAGCCAGTTATGTGTTCTTCAGTTCACACAGCGACACTTGATCTGAAAAGGTCTCCTTATTTGGGATGTCGTCATAGACCAAGAAAATTTTGAGACAGCTCCATAAATTGTAGTTATGGAGGGAGCAGTTCGGTTGGAACACTAAAGGATGGATTTAATCAATCAGCTCTTTTTGATATCAACCGATTTATACCTTCTCTGGTGGAGCCGCATTCACTCTGCCTTCGAGAGAGACATTAGCGCCCCATCTTTTTCATGTTTGAAAACTTACCCCTGTGAAGTTGCACTTCTTTTACAACAAGGATTTTATTCTCTCAAACACATGAATATCTCATAAACCCATAGATCCAAGTAAATCCATATGTGGGGTGGCCTCAACATTGGTTATGCACTCAAGGTAGAAATCGAACCTCCGACCTCATGGTTCAATGTGTACAAAGTCATTCTATGCGTCCGATGCGGCCTGTCAACCATAGAAGATTGTCCAATCGAGGTATCATAACACTGAGTGAAGACCAATAGTTGCATCTGCCACCCTTTTAAAGAACCCCTAGGTCATATCGCCTGTCCTCAACTTCCATGAACTACTCGACTTGCTTGGAACTGGAGTACAACCCCCTGCACTAACAAAAATAACATATACTTTTCCTTTCTTTTCTTGGTAAGTAAAGTTCATTTCAACTCAAAATCAATATTTACATAGTCCAACTACACAATTCATAACTGAAGGAGCTAAGGAGCTACTAGCTATCTTGTGGTGCAATCCTAAATAACATATATTTTTCAGAGTAGAGGTACATTAGAAAAGTGAAGGGCAACCAATATAGACATCAACCACCCCGACATGACTGCCTTTGGGGTGCCCATTTGACCGACTCCTAGTCGGAAACTAACTTGAACTAATGTAGTCGCTCAGGCCGCTGACTACTCACAAGCAGTCTCTCACACCTTCAATCCATCCCATGGAAACATAAAGTTGCTGCTGATTCACCATATCATATTAGCTCTGGCACAAAAACCTCGTACAACTGCCCCCACCCTTGGGGTTTAGGTATCACATTCTCAGCTGGCCCCACCCTTGGTGTTTAGGTATCACATTCTCAGCTCACTCACTCACTAGTCTTAACCTTACTCTCAACACTCTTGCTAACTTTAGCATCAGAAGACTGATTAGGCCACCACGGACAGACTCAACTTTTATTGTAGGACCTCAAAACCACTTACAGGACATTGAAGTAAAAGATCCAGGAACGGGATCAACTCAGAACAGCGAACTCATCCATATGAATTAAAATCATCCTTCAAGGAATTAACGCTTAGAAGATAGATTGCATTCAACAATTCCATCAGCAACAGTGTTCGACACTTCAAAATGGTTCATGAATTTTGTAGCTACAAGCTTCCTGTTAAAGGGATGGAAATCATGCAATTACAATTACAAAATCAACTTGTTTCCAGCATTAATATTAATCAATCTAATACCAAGATGCGACCATTTTTGTAAAATGGTGAACCTGAGGGGCCAATCAAGCCAAGAGTCTTCATCACTCTCAATCTCCGCATGCTAAGTTCTTCGGGTTTTATGAGTGGAGTTGGTACCTGTGATATGAAAATACAAACAGCATTATTCTCTGCCTCCAAAGCACGTTCAACTAAGGTTCCTTTGGAAAAATTAAGTGCATTATTTAAGTTGATGAGGAAGAGAGAGGGAAGAGTTCGCTCAAGGAGAAACTAGTAGATATGTCCCCACATTAGCAGTTGTCTATGTACAGGATCAATCCCCAGTACCAACATGTGCAAGTTGATCCAGTGCATAGAAAGATGCGATTTGCAGACATATCTACTTAGCGCAGAATCTAGAAAGGGTAATGTAACTCTTTAAGAGCTTTTAGTCAATTGAGCTGAATATTCCTCAACCTCCCTTCCCTTTCCTTCATCATAACTTAATTCAAGCACTTTGAATGCTTAGATCTATAAAAGGAACCCAAATGAAGGAAAAAAGGCGCAAACCCGCACAAATTGGGCTTACTGGCTTCTCTTTCTTCACCGACTCCTTTAGTTTTGACACTTCTGATTTACCTTCCTTCTTGGGGCTTGATATCTTCGGCTTCTTGCTGTCTGGCTTCAAGGTCCTATCATGCTCCGCCAATTGGTCTTTTAATCCCTCATTCCTCCACCTACGTTTCTTCTTCTCACCATCACTCTCAGCAGTTCCTTTCTTATTATCCTCATTAGATATTTGACCTTTTCTCGGAAAATGTTCCTTCTGAACTCCATCATGCTCAGGTTTAGCCTGAACTTGCCAAGAAATTCTCAGTTTTGCTTTCTCTGCAGCTGTGCGACTGCGTGACTTGAGTCTATGCGATACACTTTGTTGTTGGAATCCTGAAGTTCCGGTTATTGCCAGCTCATCAGATGAATCATCCAGTCTATCTTTCCCAGCTGTTCTACCCTTATGTTTTTTTGTCTTCATTTCTGGTGTAGCAAGTGTTGCCTGCCTTACCTGAAATCAACTCTATATATCTCAGGAGGAGAAGCTATAAGAACTTTATATTATATACATGAATTACAGAATCTAATGATCCAACTAATTTCAGAGAGTCTGTTATTTACCAACTTGTTCTTCCCAGCGCTATGTTGATTCATCTAGCAACTTCTTAAAAGATTAAACTATTGAATGATCATTTCTTCTCGACCTGCCTAGGTGGCTAACAAAGTTCAGCATCTCTAATTTGTTATGCTCTTACATTACAGTAACATAACCATTTAAAAAGACAATCATAACTGAGTGTTGCCATGGGACAATGCTTACCGTTGTATCTTCTAAATCCAGATTTCCTTGTGCTAGTCTTTGATTTGACGTCACATCCTTAAAAGCACCAGCATTGGACTTCACTGCCCCTGATGTAAACGAATAAGCTCTGAACGGAAGATCCTTGACTTCCACAAATGGTAGATGAGAAAAGATATAAAAGGATGCAAGTTAGAGAAGTGAACACCATCAACTTTATTGGCAATTATACAAGTACAAGTTTAGTTTCTTATTCAAATGGCTACATGAGATGTTAATGTGAGTTCATCAGCTCATGGCATGTTTAGTAGCATGGATTAGGGGATTTATCTCATGTGGATTTAGGATGGGATCCCCGTTTTGGTTTGCTGTGAGAAATGGGGACTCTCCAGTACAGGGACCCAGTTAAAGCATCCTATTACAAATGAATTTTTTTTAAAAATAATTTTATTAATGAAACACCAAGAAGTTGTCAATAATCACGTATGAAAATGTATGGGACTGCACAAAAAGTGCATGATCCCCCCTTCAAAAAGCCTTCTATTCCTCTCTTTCCAGACAGTCCAAAAAATGGAAAGAAGTATCATCCTAAGTAGCTTCTTCTTGTCTTTCGAGTTATAAATCCTAAACCATGCTCTCAGCTCCCGATCTATCATTCCTGCTGCTATTACTCAATCAATTCATACCATCACAAAAGTCGCAGCCCAGAGTTCATGTGTCCACTTGCATGAATTAGCAAGTGATTGACAGTCCCTTCCCCTTCTTTGCACAGGAAGCATTGAATAATCACAATCTTCTATTGCCTTCTCAAATTGTCAATGATAAGAATCCCCCCACAGAGCCTCCCATGCGAAGAAGCACAACTTTGTGGAGGCTTTCCTCTCCCATGCCTCTCTTCACAAGAAGTTTTCAGTGCCTCCCTTCAGTATTAGCCTTTCGTAGTAGGATTTAACTATGAAGCTCCCCAATCGACTTCCTTTCCACCTCCGCTTGTCCATACGTTCTGTAGGTCTAAATTTATACAAGAGGTCGTAGAAGTTCACAAAGGATTCCAACTTCCAATCCCGCGCCTGTCGGTTGCATTGAATTTCCCAGAAACATCTATATATTCCCTCTTCTCCATATTTCTCCAACAAGCACAACTTGCAGCTTCATTCACCATTTGAGCACAATCTAGGCATGTCTTGCACTTGAAAGCAAAGCATCCATTTATTATAGCAAGTATGAGGTGGCGGCACCAATTTCCTAAAGTTTAACATAAAAAGTTTGGACTAGAAGTTGCTTGTGAAACCACTTCAGTGGAATCTGGAAGTATCAACTTGGTATACCTTGTGGCTAGTGTTCAATTAGAATGCAGAAATGGAAGCAGCAGTATACTCATTCAGGAAGACAATAACTCAGGACAGTTCTGTCTGATGAATGACATGGGAATAAGTGGAATAACAGAAAAATTGTACAGCATCAAATCGCGTTTCACTTCCATTTTAATTTACCAAACGAATAGTAGCAGAACAATTTGGTCCTAAACAAGTCACTGCATGAGGAATCAACACTGAACAAATATATCAATAAGATGAGGGCGGTAGTAGAGAAGGGAAAGAACTACTAACCTTTACATGTAGATCCTCTACCCTTTGATCTACCAGATTTTAATGTAGGAACATCCTATAGCCACATCAAAATAGCAAAGTTTGACCTTGCCTACTACTGAACCCGACCTTTATTTCTGCTACTTTTTAAACTAGCACTTGCAAAGCAAATCAGGAAATGTACCTGCTCAAGAGCTCTACGAAATACATCCAGGTAACTACCATTGTTTTTTTGGAGCACCTGAGAATCAAAAAGTGGACCAAACATTTCACTGATGGAAAGCTAAAACTTATGTCCATGAAGGTAACATAAAGCAAATTCGTCTATGAACTTACCGTTTCAAACTCAGAAAGGTATTTAATAGGGTCTGCATAATAGCTGCAAAAGAGAAACAAGAGTCAGAGCAAATGCTACCTAATACCAATCAAAAGAGTTCATCGGTAGCATCAGGCTGGGTACAATGACTGACTATTGATAGCTTCCATAGAGTCGAACAAGAACATCCCCAGGCAATCTACCATCAGGTTTATTACTCTCGCTTACGCTGTTCTCATCAACAACCTAACAAAGGATTTAGAAGACAGAATGTGGTTATTTCTCTCAACTGGCAAGTTCAAAAGTTGCTATCTTCTCTACCTGTGCAGGCCACCATGAATTACCACTAAGCTTGATCCATATAAAGCTCCCCAGAATGGGTTCCTCTTTTGAACGACAAGATGTGCCTTCGCCTCCACCTCCCTTACTATTGGAAGTTCTCCTGTTAATTGCTTGACTCTTACCCTTCATAGTACCTCTTGGAAATCAAAATTATCTGGCATCAAATTACAAACAACTTATCAATTGTATATACTCTACTAATACACTGGAAATAAAATGAAGCAAACTAATATTAGAGTTCCATTGGACTTACAAGTAAATGGCTCATGTCCAACCCAAAATCTTACAATAATAGACCATGGTACAATCTACCTCCTAAACCCAGTGGTTTTCTCATTAATTCTCCAATACATAAATCTTAATCTCAACTCGCAATACTCACCCTTAGCTAAGCGTGATCCAAACAAAGTCTGACACTCAATCATGAGGTGAGCCAATCCTTACTCCCATGCTAGGGACGACTAGCATGAGGTACACTCTTACAACTCCCAACTATGAGTCTAACATGTTATCAACATACACAGGCCCTTAAAACTTATTCCAATGCCATGGTAGGTTTCTAAGGGGCTTATAAGTAGATAAACACACTCTAATCCTCCAAAAGCTTAATATAGCAGCCAACCATCTTATGATCCTGGGATCTTTGTATCTATTTATTGATGTGGGACTACTCATGTTCATGATTTCTAGATATAAATAATACAGCACCAAAATTTGAATTTAGCATGATTGACAATAACTCCAACACTGAGAAAGCACTGAACACATGTGCAGCTTGAGACTAAAATGGTGATTTAGTCTTCATACTTCACTAATCGGATATACCACCTGGCAATGATGATGTGATATATCTATCCAATCGCAGTTTAATATATAATCAACACCTTATAATTATCAAATCCTAAAAAATTATTATTTTTTAAAAAAAAAACTAATGAATGGTGTCAATCGTAAACCTTATTGGGCAGAATCCGTCAGCATTACCACGTCGTATATCTGATGCACTAGAGACTTTCTCCACTAGAGACCTTTCACTCTCTTCTTCCTTCTCCTACTTTTAAACTTAATTCCAGCTCAGCAAGGACTGTAACATTGGATTGTCAGCTCAACCTAAAATTGCTAGGAGGAAATTTTATTTGGAAACTGACGTTCTACTTGAGCTTCACCAGGGAGATCAGAAAACTGAGGAAAATGAAGGATCACAAAGCATCAATGGTTGATTCCAGGGAAAACTGAGCGAGTTCCCTCCGTTTCTATTATAAAAATGCATTCGTTACACAGGAAGCAGCCGTTTGATCTGCCTAATAAACGGCGCAATTTGAAAGCAAAGCAATGATTTTTCTTCACCGAGTGAAGACTATAAAGTACATTGCAGAAGCAAAAAAACAATCAGTGGGACATCGAGATTATAGTGAGCAGAGGAGAACTTACAGAGAACCCGCTGAGAACCTGGTCGTTGAAGAAAGAGGAGAAGAAGGGAGAGAGACCGAACCACCGAGGTGGAGAGAGAGAGGTCAGGGATGGGTTTTCCTGGCTCGGGAAAGGAAGGAGGGCCCTTGTGGACCGTTAAGTGGGCCGATCTCAGCTCATCTTGGGCCCTGCAGAGGAAAAAGTATTGTATGTAATGAGAATGGTACGTGTTTATGTTATAAGTTAATGAGTATTTAACACGTTAGTAAATATCTTACAGTTTACAAATATCATGCTAATGACATCTAGTTTCTGACATATGCACGTGGTATGCTCGTTGGAAGACCACCCTACCCTATGAAGATTGAGAAATTCCTTGGTGAATGGAGACCTAAAAATAATAGAACAATGAAACACTAAGGGACATAAAAAAGAAAAGGGGATAATCCCGAGGCTACCTATCCCCACCAACGTCACTTAGTCACTGACTAATAACAATCAACTTCAGGAGGAACCTTGGATCCTGAAGAAGAGAAATAGTCATAAGAAAGATTCTATACATAATCTTCAGTAATTTCATGGGAGAGAGGTAGCTGATGGTGAAATTCCCTCCTCCTATGATTGGGAGTTCTCAATTTCTCACCAACGTAACTCCTCTTTTAGTGGTGCCCTATGATACAGGAGTAGGAGGGATGATTACCGGCAAGTCCATCAGCCCATTTGGCTCTCTTTTCTAAATAATTATTCATCATTATTTTTGCCATTTAAATAATATTTTAAGATTAAAATATTTAAAAATCAAATGTATATAATTATTGAAAGAATCAAATGTGTAATTTTGTAAAAATGTTGAGTATAAAATCCATCCCATAAAAGGATGAAAATGACAAAGAAAAAAGATTGAGTACCAAATCCATCAAAAAAGATTTACGATAAAAGATAGATAACAAAAGGTTAACAACCAAAATGTTTCTTTTCCGTTGTTACAAATGATGGATACATCTCCTATCAGAAAAAAAAAAAAAATTAATGGATGCATCATTTGCAAGAGCGAGTAAAGTTGTGGAGAAGTCCTAGCCATAAGCCAATTCGAGTTTCAGGCCCGAAACCAATCCTAAACCACCCCAAAATTGGTCAAACCGAGAACTAGGAATGAACAGGCCTGACACCGTAGAAGGGCCGATTCCAAACCGGTTCCACCTTGTCATAGAACCAGCATCACTAGCAAACGGGGATGATTTTAAAAATAAAATAAAAATTGTTGAATTTACCAATGCTGGCACAGGATATCTGCTTTAGGCAGACTTGCACTGCCTCTACTCCCCCATACCGAATGCTTCACGGGTTGGCTAAGTAAAGACCGTTTAGTTTTTTTTTAATTTATATATAATACAATTTTTGTCTTATAACTACCAAATTTCCGCAACACATTTCCAACACCGCATCTCCATTTTTATTCCTTCCCTATCTCTCTCATAATCTCACTAGTTTTTTATTTACCTGAACCATGATTTTGAAACCAAACTATTTGATTCCAACTAGGCTTGAACCGTCTAAGGGGCGGTTCAGGATGCCAGTTCCATTGTCAATTGGAACCAGAACCTGACTAGTTTCAAACCATTGAAAGGCTACTATTGAGTCTTTCTTATGCCATGAAGCACTACACTTATGCCATGAATTGTAATTTTCGTCCTTATCAAGGATGGTAATAACAGTCCTGGGCACGAGCCGGTTTCATATCGGAACAGGCCAAAATTAGAACCATGCCAAAACCGGGCTGAAACTATGAGGCTCAATGTTCAAGATCAGTTCCACTGGCCTCGGAAACTGAAGCCGGCAAAACATTAAAAAAATGAATACAAAGCCAGCCTACCCTTCTAGCCTTTTCAAATCTTATAACCCCACTCCCACTTAAGCTTGATAACTTTTGGCACGACACGATAATCTGACACGAAGTTAGGGTAATTCGGTTGACCCTAAACATGTTTCGTGTCTAAACAGGTTGACTCGTGTAACACATTTACATAAACAAGTTAAACCAAGTTGAACCCACACAACCTAATACGACACGATTAAACCTATTTAATTATGTGTCTATGTGTCAAATCCATTAACCTCTTTAAGCAGATTAAGTTAAAATTATAATTACACTATAGACATTTAATTATACAGGTTAAACGTGTCATGTCGTGTCAATCAGTTTTAAACAGGTCGTGTTCGTGTTTGAAATTTCTAACCTGTTTATTAAACGGGTTGTATACAAGTTAAAACACTTCTGACACGAACTCATTTAGATACGACACGATATGTATTATCGGACTTACTCCCACTAGCCATTTCAGAGCCTTACCCACTCCCCCTCTCCCACCCACGCATGTAGCCTTTTCAGAGCCTTACCACTCCCCCTCTCCCACCCCCGCATGTAACCTTTTCAGAGGCCCCTCACCCCCACCCCCTGTGTAGCTGAACCACTTGCCAGCTTGAAGTCACCCGATTTGATCATTCATTGAATAAATGTATTTTTTTAATTAAAAATTAAATAAATTATATTTTTCACACTATAAATACGTATTATTCTAACAACAATTTTACATACAAACTAAACGGAACTACAAATATTTTCTCTTTTCAGACTCTAACTCAATTCTTGCATTTTAATTTAATTTCATTTTTAAAATTATATATATTAAATTCTAAATTGAATTTTATTCAATTTTAATAGAAACTGATCCGGTCAGTTTGAAACCGGATAGAATTGTGATTTCGAATCGCCACTGAATCGTGTTCAGGATTGGCTTCACGGCCCCTTAGAATAGGAACTGGCCGATTCCTAAACAGTGGCCACCCCTAGGTAACAGGGATTCTATAAGTTGTATGTCAGCTATTTTAGTATGCATGGCTAACACCAACTTTTCTTTACACATATTAAGGGATGATCCATGTCATGCACAGAATTGTCAATTATTCGTTCTATTATAAAATTTTAAAGTGACCAAAGAAATACAAAGTTAATCAAAGAAAAAGATTTAAGGTCTGAGTAGATAAAATAGTAATTATTTAAATCAAATAAAAATGAAATAGAACCAAGATATTGGGAGAGTTTCTGGTGAAAAAGTAATTTTTTTTTTAAAGTTATGAATGTCATAAGGAGATGGAGAATTTTAAAAGAGTGAAATGAGATTATATTGTTAAGAGAATCGAGGAAAATAGTTGGGAGAATCGCAGAAATAGTTAACATAATACGAGGAGTTAATAAAATAAATAACTATGTTGAAATTATGAAAATAATGAAAAATCGTTTTCATATCTTCTATTATTCTAAATTAAATTTGACAATTTATAAAATAAATTTTATTGATAGTATTTTTGAAATCTGAAAAATGAGACCAAAATTATTTTGGACTTACTTAAAATAATATAGATAGATATATAGATAAATAGATGTGCTCTTCGTTCTCCAAACCTCAGTATATATGTGTTTAACTTGTCAACCATAGGAGCCTGATTCTAAACTTGTGACAACTGGTATCTAGGACTAATTCACTAGAAGGTATTTATGATGACTTGAATCAAGATATTTTAACTGACTTCATGGGAGCCTCCAATTCAAGTTAGGGAGTGGCCTTCCCTCGCGCCGCAGAAGTCATGTTGTCAAAATTGAGGGTAGACAACTATTGGTCTTCACTTAGTGTCATGGTGTCTCGATAGGATAATATTTGTATGGTAAATCGGATTTTTTGTATAATTTGGTTGGTTTTCGAGGAGAGAAATTACCAAAAAAGTAGGGCCCTGACTAAAAAAGACCAACAAATCTAAATCACTCGGGTTTTGCATATACTTTTGACTGGCACTTTTATATATACTTAGTATACAAATTTTTATTTTAGAGTAAAATGTGTTAAAAGTATAATTAATTTTTACTGTATTAGAATAAGAAATGTTAGAATCTTGTCCAAATAAATAAAGTAATATCACCGACATTAGTTGGTTCAAATAGTAGAATACTTGTTCCTATTAATCAAAGTTCTTGGGTTCGAATATTTATGAATTGTGAAAACTCATGCTGAAAGAGTTTTACATCCCAATGGGTCAACCCAACTCGAACTGGATTAGTTAGTTGTTTAAAGGACTTCTGAATACCAATGGTGCACACTCTAAATAAAGCATTGTTGAATCTAAATTAAATGTATAACATGTAAATATGAACTATTTGGAGTCTCTATAAAAGTTTAAAATTGTTCAATTATAATTCTAATCTCAACCTAATTATATTAAAAAATGGGGCAAAAAAATAACTCAGAAAAACTGCATCCGAAAAGGTTGATATTTAATGACCTCAAACAGCTTTTGATATGATTTTTTGGACTCAAAAAATCGGCCTGAGAAAATTGGGGCACGGCCATTTACAAAAAAATCACATCCGATCCATACGACTTCCACGCTTAGTAGTATTCAACAACAAAGATGCTTGCAGATGAGGTTGGACAGATTGTAATGGCTTCAACCCAAAGTTGACAATAAGGATTCTACAAATTGTGTACTTGTTTCTCTTATGTACTTATTCCCTTCACATAACTGAATTAACAAGTATCTCAATATATATGTGCTTAATTTGTCAATCGTTGAGGGTTTCCCAAGAATTCGTTATCTATGAATTATTATGTGCTTGCACAGGCTCCCAAGTTTTAGTCCGTGACAACCACCTCCAAGCCTCATTTCATAAGGAGCCTCAAAGTCTCTCTATTTAGTTATATTCCATCCATATCACAATTGCTATACTTTCTATGATTTTTCTCCTTTTATCATATTCAATTTATCACCAAAAAAATGTAGAAAAGAACAACAAATAGTTACACAGTAAGATCTATCTAAAATTAATTAAAATTTGAGGAAAGTCTAATGGAACAACTGTTCTGGACTAACAAAACTGTGAAAATATACTTTAAGTTTCATACTTAGCAGCCCTAAACTTAGGAAGGAAGTAAAAATGACTATATATTCTTTTTTGTATAACGAGACGTTTATTCTCCCGAGCTTATGAACATCTCCATAGACCCATGGATCTAGGCCAGTCTATGTGCCAAATACATGTACGGATGACCTCACCAATGGTTACGTGCTCAAGAGGTATTCGAACCTCCAACCTCATAATTTTTTACATGAGTCAAAAATGACTATATGTTCTTATATGATAAATGAGAAAAATAACATGTCTAAGCTGTATTCAGAATTTGCAATACAATCAGATTTCAGATAGAGTTTGATCCTTGAAATGAAGATTTTGGATCCAAAACTTAAAAATGGATCCTATACATGTTTTAAGAAAAATACCCACCATTCAGATGTTAAGACCAAGATACATGCTCCCTACTTATTACAACATGAAAATGAATTGAGAAAACAACATGAAAAGTTTAGAGATAGAAAAGACCTTGTTCTTAATGCATGAGCGGAGGGCAGGGGTTGCAATTCTTCTACAACTTGGAGTTGAGAAATTGAAGGAGAATGAGAGGTATTAGAAGGTTGATCAACATATAGGGGAATGGAGAATAATTTTTAAAAGTTTTTTGGGTGTTTTAATGAATCAACTTTTTTTTTTTATAATTAATGAATCAACTTTTGATCATTTAGGTATAATATCACTGAGAATATTACCTAAACTAATTAGATTTGATACAACTATCATGATCATCGAATTAAGCTGATATTGGGTGAGTATCATATCATTTATTGTGAACTAGATGTCAACTCATGTTATACACAGATTTTGTTATTTAATAAAATTGATGAAAAAAGTGAATTTGTAGATTATTAAATAAAATTTTATTTATAATTAATGTTTAGAATGTGTAATTTTCTACTAAATTAAATATGAAATTAAGAAATAAATTTTGAAAGAATAGAATGATTTTGTATAATATAATAAATCGGGTGAAGATGTAGTTAGAGAAAAATCTGTATGGAATAAGAGAGAGCAAGTGACAGTATATTCTGCAGTGTTACCTTTGTAAGTTTACTATTTAAAACCATTCATTCAAAAAATGGGCAAATTATTTAACTTGCTATAATTGGAGATAAAATAGAATTTGTTATTATTGTGATGGAGTGATGGAGAATCTGATTAATTTTTACTACTAAAATCATAAAATGGATGAGAAGGGACAATCCGAGCAGTTAATAAAAGATTTTTCTATTATAATAATATATATGGTGTGAGTGGGGGAAAATGATAGATTTAGAGGATTTCTCAAAACAGATACATATCATAAATTTTAATGTGTAAATTAGATAAAGAGCAAATATGAAAACTAAAAAAGATATAAAAACTCCCAAACATTTCCATATGTTAACATTAGGGTTGGACATTTGTTATGCGCGGATTTTGTTATTTAATAAATTATTGATAAAGTGAATATACAATAAATGATTAAATAAAATTTTAAATATAGCTAATTTTGAAGTATGGGATTTTTTGATAAATCAAATATAAAAAATAAGTAATAAATTTAGAAAAATTTGAGTAGAATGGGAGCAAGAGAAAAAAACACAAATATAAAAGAAAAGAACATAGAGAAAATGAGAATAGAGAAAAATTAGGTAGTTACTTATTATTGATTTTACCACAGTGCCTTTATTTTTTTTAATCTAATGGTTATTAAAATTTTAGCTTTATGAGACCATGGATAATTGGGAAAGTGAAAAGAGATCAAAGAGCGTAACCGTTCGCATATAATATAAACATATGTAATATATATATATATATATATATATATAATATAGAGGCCCTTTTGGAGTAATGGTGTGGTTTAATTACTTTGTAAGCAAAAGTTCATCAAAATTTGTACATGTGAAACACTTTCTTATGTACATGTAAGCCCTGAGACTATAGCAAGCAAGATTCCTAAATTCAATGTTCCAATCTGGGTAGCTTATTGAGCTTCACTTTTACAGTGTCAACAACTGAGCATCTTAATTCCTCCTTGCTTCAAATCTTGCATCCAAAAATATGCTTGTTCCATTCAATCCAAATGGTATCAACATATTGAGTCCACAAAAGTCAGGAAGCCAGCAAGTCAATCAATAAAGTGTTCATATTAGCTCGTCTTTGTCACTAGTGAGGTAGACAGTTTGGTGATAATTGGTGCCTATGGATCAACACTTCGAGCCCAACACCACCTCCCTTGTCGAAACATTATACTGACAAAGGCGTTGGCAGGGATGGCGGGAAAACAATCGAGTCCCCGTGTTCAATAGGAGTGTAAAGTCCTTCAGAAGTCAATTGTAATACTAAAATGACACTTTGGAAATTTGACGCACTTTGTATTTGATGAAAGGCTGTATTAGCTCCCTTTGTTCTAAGATCTTCCTCCAATACCAAGAGCAGCCACTAGGCTCATTGGAGTTCCAGAAATTCTACCTTTTGATCAAGTTTTGATGAATCCATGCCACCCAAAGTGAGCTAAAGCAGAGAAGTAACATCCATATATTTTTTAAGGGTACGGAGCTTACTCCATTGTTCTATGTTTCGGATGCCCGAGCCACCCTCACTTCTGGTCTGTAAACTTGGGTCCAGCTTAACTTTGCCCCATGTGAGCAAGTGTCAGATCCATGCCAAATGAAGTTTCTACATACCTGCTCTACTTTGGTGTTGGTTGCCTTTAGTAAAATGAAAGTCGAGCACTAACAGCTAAGCATGCTAAATATTACTGCATTAATAAGTTGCAATCAACCTGCAAAGCTCAAATATTGGATTGTCAAACTTCCGATTCGATTTTTGATACGATCCATAAGTGCAGTACATTTTGGATATGCGACCTAATATAAGAGGAACTCCCAAGTATCTCAGTGGCAATTGCCCTTTCTTAAATCCCGGGATACTTAGTAGCTCTTCTTCATTTTCTGGTTTTACACCACCCAGGAATAATTTTGATTTGTCTGAATTCAACCTAAGCCCTGAGTGTTGATAGAATTTAATCAATACTTGAATAATGCCACACAACAAATCAGCTTATCTATCCATGAAAGTTAGTAGGTCACCCGGAAAACACAAGTGCGTCATTTCGAGGGCTCAAGATCAAGGGTAGTAACCAATGGAGCCTCACTCAAGATCATGGGTAGTAACCAATGGAGCCTCGGGTTGCTTCTAGGTCCAAGAGAGACGACAGGTAGTCCATCACAATCACAAAGAGATATGGAGATAGAGGGTCACCCTATCTTACACCTCTTGCCCTTGGGAAGTAGCCAACCAGTGAGCCATTTAGTGAGATGGAGAAGTATGGAGCAGTTAGACAGTCATGAATCCACTGTATAACCCTTAAGGGGAAGCCTACTGATCGGAGTGAAGTGATGAGGAAGTCCTAATGAAGTGAGTCAAAATCCTTTCGGAGGTCTATTTTCGCTGCCCCTTGTGGGGTAATTCATTTCTCGTGTTAGCCTAGAACTAGTTCATGGGCAAGCAGTATATTGCCTTGGATGCCCGACCCTTGACGAAGGTGGAATGATTGAGGTTGATAACGGATAGGAGAATCACTCTTACTTGGTTGGCAATGATCTTTTTGATGCATTTGTAGGTTATGTTGCAATAGGAGATAGGCCGAAAGTCTTTCATTCTATCCACCTTCTCTTTTTTAGGGACGAGAGTGATGATCGTAGAATTCACTTCTCTTCTCATCTAATTAGTGTTGAAAAAATGCTTCATTACTCAGGTAAAGTCATCTCGAATAATTGACTGTGTTGTTTTCAAGAAATGGGTAGTAAAAGTCGTCCGATCCAAGACTCTTGTTCTTGTCCATGCTGAGTAGTGCATCCCAAATTTCCTCATAACTAACATCAGCTACAAGTAATTCCATTTGTTCCTCATAAATGCGTTTTTGCACGTTTGAGAAAAACTAAGTGGCTTATGGGCAACATATAGAAGTTGAGTAACACCTGATTAAAAACAATTTTGATTATAATTTCAAAAGATTGATAGGCTCGTGCAGATAGACAATCGTGACGATTGATCAAGCTTCATTTCATCAAAAAGGGCAGTGAATCGTTTTTGACTTGGTAGACCCTAGATCCTAAATTTCAATTTGGAGTGTCATCCAATTTCGACCCAAATCATCTTGTATTTTATTTTATTATTTGTAGTTTTATCCACAAAAGAAGAAAAGAAGAAAAAAAGAAAAGAAGAAAAGAAAAAATGAAATAAATAAAAAATAACAAAAGTGAAATGAAGAAAAAAACGGGAAAAGGAAAAAGCAAGGAGAAGGACTGGCACATCCTAGCTCTTCTTCTACAGCCACCCAAAACATGCTAGGGAAAGCTCTGCATCACCGCCTCAGCCGCTACTCTACGACCCATAATTGTGACCCGCCGCATAACAGCTAGATTCTCCGGCGATCAGTCCCTTCTACTTCACTCTTCCTCTTCCCTTTAAGATCGATGTTCGTAGCAGCGGCGGAGGAACCCATGACATCCTTTTGATCTGGCAAGCACTAAGCTCCAAATCCTCCAGCTTCTATGTTCAGTCTCCCAATTCAGCTCCATTGCTTTCTCTTCTTCTCTGATCTTTGCTGCTGCTGATTGCCACCCCGAGCTCGTGGACCCGCTACTGCCACAAAGCCACTTCGAATCACTGTGGGTAGAAGCCCTGGTTACCTGTTCCGCTGGTTCCCAGGCCACCGATGATTTTCACAGCCCCGCACTCCTCTCGACTGCTACCACCAAATCCCCTGCTTGATCCAAGACCCATTCTCCTTGGTCCCCTGTCCTCGAAACAACAACCACAACAAAGCACCTTCATTTTCGGTGCCTCAGTTCACACTCCTAGGGAGACAGAACTCTTGCCTACAAGGTGTTTGTCGAAATGCCTTACCATTTTGATCATGGTCTAGGTGCCAAGTTGCCAACCCAGCATCTCTTGGTGCAAGTCCGAACCTGCTCTCCTCCGTCCTGCTTCTCGATAAGTCAAGTGAGGTCTCCTTTAGCTCCTCGACTCCCCCCATTGAAAGATGTCATGGCTTGTGAAGTTTCTTTATTGTTTGCTACAGTATTTAGCTTTCTGAGGCTATTAGTCATTGCTTATGTATTGTAATTACTATTAAACACTATTTCATTGCTGTAAAGTAGCTATTATATGTTGCTTTGCAACAATATTTTGCTATCTTGTTGTTGTTGCATGTTGTCTTTGCGGCTGTAATTGTTGTTAGTCACTGGTGTTGCTCTTTTCTTGTAGTTTGGGTGCTACTATTGCTAGTTGGTGCAGTATAGAGGTTGTTAGGTGTTGTTATGCTGCTTATTATTGTTGTTCATTGCCTCTTGCTACAGTCTAGATGCTACCAGTCGCAGTTCAAGTGTTATAGCAGTTGTAAATCACTGTTTTGTTGCTATAAAATGGTTGTTGAGTGCTGTTTTCTGCAGTTTTTTGCTGTTTGAACCGTATAGATGTTGTTAGTGGCTGTTTCACTACTATAGTTGCTATAGGCTACTATTTTGTTGCTGAAGAAATGTTGTTAAGTGTTGTCTTGCTGCAGTTAAGCCTTGTTAGCTGCTCTTACCCGCAATTTAGGCTTGTACCTCTTGTTAGTGTTGGAAAAATAGTATTGAATTGAATGAGAAATTGTTCTCATGAATTGAAAAAAAATATGTTTGGGCTTAAGTCCAATTGAATGAGAACTTGAAGAAATTTGGATTGGGCTTAAGTAATGACTTAATGTTTGTAATATGGGTTGGATTACGAAGAACTCAAAGCCCACAAGGGCCCATATGACCCATAGAGCCCATAGTGGGAATAATGCAAACTCAATCCCACATCGATGAGGGATGGAAATTTAAAAGGGTTTATAAGCTAAAAGTAGTCTTATGATGAGTAAACCACTTTAGCTATAATGGTCGACTTCCTCGCGACTCCCGCGCTTGCGCCGGAGGTGCAAATCCAACTCTTCGAATTTCAGGCGGTTCAGGGTGTATTAAGGCACGACATTTAGAGCTAGCCTTAATAAGGGCACTGAATGCCCGGTTCAATTGAATTGATAGCTGGTTTAGTGTAATTAATGGCTCTTAATATCCGGTTTAGCTTTTTAATGGTCGGTTCAGTGCATTTACAACCGGTTTGGGCATTCAATTGTCCGGTTCTCTGCCATTAAGTCAGCAGCTCCCTTCCTACACTATAAAAAGGACCTTGGTCCTTAGGATCTACACACTACCACAAGCTCTAGATCTCTCTCATCTCCCTCTCTGCATTCTACATTGTTTTCGGTGGTTTCCAGCTTCAGTTCTGGTTCGCCTCTAGCTTCGGGTTTCGTGCAGCTTCAAGCTTAGTCGTCATTGTATCTTGGGAGACTGAAGTCCACGCTTCCGCAGCACGACCACAGGGGACAAATTAGTCTTAAAAAAACTGTGACCGCCACAAGTCTAGACATAATTAGTAACAAATTTTATTTTGTAAATTTGCCATTTCGTATTTCTGTGTTCTTCATATTATTATTCTTCTTCTTCCTCTTCTGGTAAGATTCTTTCTTGCACGACTTCGTGCCTATAGAAAGAAATTAATAAAATCATTTTTATAGTATTAATTCTTCAATTGTGGCTATCAAGATTGTTAATATTTATTTTATTCTGGATTACAAACTTAAGACTTATTTTGTTTCTGATCTCAGATGGCTACTGGAAACAACCCGATTGTTGTTCCTGCTATTGATGCTGCCACTGTGGTTAGGGGCTCTGGTGCCCTAGTCACACCGGGCTTGGGATCTGTCCCAGCCATGCCTCTTAGAAATACAGGCTCCGTGCCTATAGGTACTGGCTCAGTGCCTACTGTGGTCCCTGTGAACCACGGTGAAAAACCTGAGAAGTTCAATGGGTTGAACTTTAAAATGTGGAAGCAGAAGATGCTCTTCTACTTGAGCACCATGAACCTTGCTCGGTTCTTGACTAAGGAGGCTCCCAAGCTTCCTAAGGGACAGTCAAATATCCAGGCAGCTCAAGCTGTTGATGCTGAAACCACTCTGATTTCCTGTGCATAAATTATGTTTTGAACGGTTTGCACGATTCGCTGTACAATGTGTATTGTGCATAAAGATAGCGAAGACATTGTGGGATTCCCTAGACCGCAAATATAGGACAGAGGATGCCAGAATGCACAAAGAAGTTTGTCGTCAGACGTTTCCTCCACTATAAAATGGCAGATTCCAAAATGATGATCAGTTAAGTGCAAGAGATTTAGATAATCTTGCATGAGATTCATGCTGAAGGGATGGTTCTCAGTGAAACCTTTCAGGTGGCTGCAATAATTGAGAAGCTGCCACCGGCATGGAAGGACTTCAAGAACTATCTAAAGCACTAGCAAAAAGAAATGTCACTGGAGAACCTTATTGTTAGACTTCGAATTGAAGAAGACAACAGGGGGTCCAAGAAGAACATTCATATTGCTGGTGCTGTGAAGGCCAACGTGGTCGAGCATGGGCAAAAGCCCAAGAAGAACAAGGCCAAGACTAGGCCTAAAGTGGTTGGGCCCAAAGGTGGAGTTTCCAAGCCGAAATTCCAAGGAAAATGCTTTAATTGTGGTAACAAGGGCCACAGGTCTGTTGATTGCCGACTTCCAAAGAAGAAGAAGCTCGAGGCCAACGTGGTTGATGCGATAACCGAGGACGTATCCGACATCAACTTTTCTTCGGTGATCTCTGAAGTGAACCTGGTGGGGTCAAATCCGAAAGAATGGTGGATTGACACTGGAGCCACTCGACACATCTGCTCCAATAGAGATCTCTTCACAAGTTTTGAGTCGGCTAGTGGAGAGAAACGATACATGGGAAACTTTGCCTCGTCTGAAGTTGAAGGCAAAGGCAAAGGCAAAGGCAAAGTGGTGCTGAAAATAACCTTCAAGAAAATGCTGACACTCACTACTATAAGTCCTAGAGATCCGAAAGAATCTGGTTTCTGGTTCCTTGTTGAACAAACATGGGTTTTGTATGGTTTTTGAGTCAAACAAAGTTGTAATCTCGAAGTCCAGTATGTATGTAGGAAAGGGGTACCAGTGTAACGGGCTTTTTAAGCTCAATGTACTGACGATTATCAATAAAGATAAAGCATCTTCCTCTTATTTGATTGAGTCTTCCAGTTTATGGCATGGTAGACTAGGACATGTTAATTATGATTCAATTCGAAAACTAATTAACATGGAACACATACCGACATTCTAGATTGATTCTAAACACATATGCAAGATTTGTGTAGAAGCAAAATTAATGAAGTCATCCTTTCAAACAGTTAAAAGAAATACTGAATCACTTGACCTAATTTATAGTGATGTTTGTGACTTAAAGTTTATACAAATAAGAGGCAGTAATAAGTATTTTATTACTTTTATCGACGATAGCACAAAGTATCGCTATATGTATTTGCTTAAAAAGTAAAGACGAAATCTTAGAAAAATTTATTCTCTATAAGAATGAAATTGAGAATCAACTTAATAAGAGAATAAAAAGACCGAGAAGTGATAGAGGCGGTGAATATGAAGCATCATTTGGTGACTTTTGTGCACAACATGGAATAGTCCATGAACTAACTGCGCCCCTACTCACCTCAGCCAAACGGTGTTGCTCAACAGAATAATCGCACATCAAAAGAAATGATGAATGTGACGCTTCTGAGTTCAAGGTTACATTAGAACATGTAGGAGGAAGCTATTTTAACAAGTAATTACCTTTTAAATAAGGTACCTCGAAAGAAAGAGGAAAAGATGCCATATGAACTATGGTATGGCAGGAGACCATTCTACAAACACTTACGAGTATGGAGGTGTCTTGCAAAAGTGGCAATACCAAAAAAGGTAAAAATAGGTCCTAAAATAGTGACTGTGTTTTCATAGGCTATGCACATAATAGTAATGCATATCGATTCCTTGTGCATGAATCAAAGATTCATGATATACACAAGAACACGATAATGGAATCGAGAAATGCATCATTTTTTAAAGATGCATTTCTGTATAGATCAAACGAAGGATCTAGTTCGTCGAAACGAACTGTAGAAGCTATGAATGATAAAAGTCATGAATAAGATCATGGTTTTGATCATGAATTTGAGCCTAGATGTAGCAAAGGGCGAGAGTGGAAAAAGCATTTAGAGATAATTTTATAACATATCTGTTAGAAAAAGAACCACAGATATATAAAAAAAGGAGATGACTTCTTCAGAGGGACCTTTTTTGAAAGAGGCGATCAACAGTGACACTGATTCTATTTTACAGAATCATACGTGTGAGTTAGTCAATCTTCCTCCCCGGTTGTAAACCTTTAGGATCTAAGTGGATTTTTCAAAGGAAACTGAGAGTAGATGGCTCCATAGATAAGTACAAGGATAGACTTGTTATCAATGGATACAAGCAAAAGGAAGGCATTAATTATTTTGATACTTATTCTCCTGTGACAAGAATAAATTCCATTAGGATAATACTTGCAACTGTGGCATTATGTAATTTAAAGGTATATCAAATGGATGTGAAAACGGCATTCCTAAATGGAGATTTAGATGAAGAAATCTATGTGGAACAACCTGAGGGGTTTGTATCTCCAGGAAAGGAAAGGAAAGTCTGTAAATTGGTTAAATCATTGTACGACTTGAAGCAAGCGCCAAAACAATGGCACGAGAAATTTGATAATACAATGATTACCAATGGCTACAAAATTAATGAGTGTAATAAATGTATATACATGAAAGAGATGGAAAATGGTTATGTCATTTTATGTTTATACGTAGATGACATACTCATTGTCATAGTGATGAGAAAATCGTCAAATCTACCAAGAGCATGTTGAATGCAAGATTCGACATAAAAGATATGGGCCTTACTGATGCAATTTTAGGAATTAAGATCACGAGAATATCATAAGGACTTATCTTAAATCAGTCGCACTACGTGGACAAAATTCTGGAAAAATTTAACAAGAATGATTCTAGTGTTGCTAGAACACCATTAGATACAAATCTCCATCTATCGAAGAATAGAGGAGAGAGTATTTCACAGGTGGAATATTCAAGAGTTATTGATAGCTCGATGTATCTAATGAGTTGTACTAGACCAGATATAGCCTACGTGGTTAGTAGGTTGAGTAGATATACGAGTAACCCGAGTGTCGACCATTGGAAGGCAATTGTGAGGGTATTACGGTACCTAAGATGTAGTCCAGATTATGGGATGCATTATGTCATATATCTAGACGTACTCGAAGGATGCCGTAATGCAAACTGGATATCTGATATAAAAGACTCGAAATCTACAAGTGAATATGTATTCACATTAGCGGGAGCAGCTGTGTCATAGAAGTCCTCAAAGCAAACAGTGATAGCCCGATCCACAATGGAATCTAAGTTTATAGCCTTAGATAAGTATGGAGAAGAGGTTGAATGACTACGCCATTTTCTTGAGGATATCCCAAAATGGGAAAAACCGGTGCCACCAATTTGTATTCATTGTGATAGTCAATCTGCTACTGGAAAGGCACAAAGTCAAATGTATAATGGTAACTCTAGACATATACGTCATAGGCACAATACCATTAAACAATTACTCTCAACTGGAATTATCACAATTGACTATATAAAGTCAAAGGATAATTTAGCGAATCCGCTAACCAAAGGGTTAAATAAAGAACTAGTTGAGAAAATGTCGAAAGGAATGAGACTAAAGCCCATGAAAGAAAAGGTTTCATGAAGGAAACCCTATCTTGTTGACCGGAGATTCCAAGATCTAAGTTCAAAGGAACAACCTACTCAATAAGACTTTATGAAGTCATTGTGGAGGGATTATTCCTCAACATGTTCCTTGACAAGAAAAGTGGCATTATAAGGATGAGGTTAGCATTCTAGATACTTTAATGATTTATAAAAGAGTAAACAGAATACTCTTGTGATTATAAATCACCTATGTGAGAGAGAAGTGGGGCCGCTTCAAAGGAGAATAGAGGGCATAATTCTTTAGAAACTCTCACAGAACCAAGACAGTGTTTATGGCCAAACGAACACAACCGTGAGAACTGAACAGAAGTGTTGTGGACTCCTGTGTGAGGTATATGATTCTTTACACAAGAAAACATGATAGTTCAAGAACATAGCATCCATTGGACAGCTAGTAAAGTAAGTGTACCTTTATAAGGGAAGATTCAAAGGGTTACCCTACCTATCCTATGTAGGATTCACTTGTTGGAAACTACCACAAAGTCAAAATAAAACAATTGTCATTCATGCGGGGTATTGTTGGAAAAATGGCATTGAATTGAATAAGAAATTATTGTCATGAATTGAAAACAAATATATTTGGGCTTAAATCCAATTGAATGAGAAATTGAAGGAATTTGGATTGGGCTTAAGTCAATGGACTTAATGTTTGCAATATGGGTTGGGTTACGAAGAGCTCAAGCCCACAAGGGCCCATATGGCCGGAAATAATGAAAACTCAATCCCACATCGATGAGCGATGGCAATTTAAAAGAGTTTATAAGTTAAGAGTGGTCTTATGATGAGTAAATCACTTTTGCTATAATAGACGACTTCATCGCAGCTCTCGCGCTTGTGTAGGAGGTGCCCCGTAAAATTTTTTTCTCCTTATTAAGGCTAGCTTTGAATGCCCAGTTCAATCGAATTTATGTCCGATTCTCTACCATTAAGTCCGCAGCCCCCCTCCTACACTATAAATAGGACCTTGGTCCTTAGGATCTGCACACTACTACAAGCTCTAGAGCTCTCTCATCTTCCTCTCTGCATTCTACATTGTCTTCGGTGGTTTCTAGTTTCAGTTCCAGTTCACCTCCAGCTTCGAGTTTCGTGCAGCCTCAAGCTCAGTCGTCATTGTATATTAGGAGACTGAAGTCCATGCTTCCTCAACACGATCAAGGGGGACAAATTACTCTTAAGAAAACTGTGACTATCACAGGCCGAGACATAATTAGTAATAAATTTTATTTTGTAAATTTGTCATTTCGTATTTTTGTGTTCTTCATATTTTTATTATTCTTCTTCCTCTTCTGGTAAGATTCTTTCTTGCACGACTCCGCGCCTATAGAAAGAAATTAACAAAATCATTTTTATAGTATTAATTCTTCAATTGTGGCCATCTAGATTGTAAATATTTATTTTATTTCGGATTACAGTTAGTTGTTATTTAGGTGCTGTGTTGCTGCTCTTGATACTGTTACCAAGTTGTCCAAGTTGTTTTATCACCGATTACCCCTGCTTAGCCACTATAAGCTGATGTTTTGTTACACCAGTCATAAATATGCTGTAACTTGTGGAAATGAGCTGCCAGAAGGCTGAAATGGGTCAGTTGTTTGTTGCATTGGCTGGTCTACCAACTGTAATGGGCTGTTTGTTTCTGATGTTGTAGCTGGTTCTTATGCAGTTATTTGCCATGATTTTGATGCCATTTTATGTAAGAACAGTGTTGTTTTGTTTCTGTGGAAGTAGCTGGTTCTTATGCGAATATTTGCCATGATTTCATGCCATTTTCTATAAGAATAGAGCTATTTGTTACCTATTATTGCAGCAGCTCGTTGCTCACTGTTTTTCCTTGGTTTTAATGACAATTTTGATAGGAAAGAGGTTTGTTTAGTGTCATGGTTGCTGCTGGTCATTGCTCGAGGATTTCTCCTATTTTTAATATTGCTTTTGAGGAGATTTGAGCTTGAGTTTTCTGATCATTATAGCAGCCCATTGCTGGGAGTTTCGCATTTGTTTTCATGCTATTCTTGATAGGAAATGGGCTGCATAGTGTCTATAATTGCAGCAGCCCCTCTGCTCAATAATTTCTCCTATTTTCGATATCTCTTTTGAGGAGATTAGAGCTCTAGATTACTTGTCATTTGCTGCTGCATTTTTGGTGTTTTAATGCTGGTTTTTAAGGTGTTTTGGTTCTAAATTTCGAGTTTCATGGTTGTCCAAAGTTGCTGCAATTTGATCATTGTGCTTGTTTCCTACCACTTTTAGGCTGCTAATTTTGAGTTTTAGGCTTGCCATTTACTACTCCATTTTTTTTGTTTTTGCCCTGATTTTTTAAGGTTTTTTTAGCCTTTAAGTTTTGTTTTTCATGGCGGTCAAAAGCTGTTATATTTTTCTATTGCTTAGTGCTTGTCTATTGTCATGCTTAGGTTTTTAGACTTGAGTTTTGAGCCCACAATCTGTTGTTGTATTTGTAACTATTCTATGCGGGCATTCAAGGTGTTTTAACATCTAAGCTTTAGCTTTAGGCCTATTAATTGTTGTTGCTTCTCGATGGTTATTTCACGCTTGTTTCTATCTTTAATTTTGGGTCTTAGACCTATTAATTGTTGACTTCGCTTGTGGATAAATTGTTTGGTATATTTTTGATTGATTGATGTGTGATTTAATTACATCTTTTCTAATTTAGGCAGGGATCTGGAAAATCATTGTACTTGAGTGTACAAATGTATAGGCCGGGTAGAGTGAGAGAGAGATGATGAATGATTGTAATCGAACATAGTGGAACCCTTTACTTTCCTGCACTCAGGTTAGGACGGATAGTGACATGTTAGAGCACATACTTCAATTATTGATTTTGATCCTGAACTATTGATTTGAACCTCTAATAGGGTAAGAATTGGACGTAATAAAATAAGGCAAGTTTAGAAACACTAGGCTACCGATTTAGGGCGTATCGATTGGCTTACGAGCCCTTTGAATGTAACAAAACCCATGGATCCAAACTTTGGTTCGAGACCGATTAATAAAAACTTAGGTAGTTAATGTCATGCTCTCTTATGTGAATAATAGGTCTCTGATCGACCTTTGATTAATGGCAACTCCTTTTATATATTCCTTAATGACCATGACGTCGCAGGACAGCCTGTAGAAACTCTTGATTTCAGGGTGCGATAGATACTCAAATCTTGAAATCGCTATAACTTCACTCATCCAGTGGATTTTACCATAAAAACACAAAACTTTGCCTTTGGGTTATATAAAATGATCATTCCATCTATCATTTCTTCTCCTCAACACAAAAAAAAAAAAAAAAAGAACGGTTGGACATTGAGACCACGGGTCAGAAATGGTGCTGGAGTTCGACTGTGTACAGGTTTTGATAAACTTGGAAATGGTAATAATCTGCTCGATATAGTAGGTTTAGTAGGCCATTTTCTTGAGTGTAGGTCTAATAGACCTAATAAAACCATAGTGTGGTTCAAAAAAAATTAAGAAAATGGCTAAAATTATTTTGGATCTTGTTCCAGGTTAGTGCATAGGATACTCAAAATTGAAACCAGAATCAATATTCACAACCATATAAATAAAGAAACATATGGCATAGGATTCACGATCCTACCCTTCTGTTTGCATGGCTGCAACCTTTAATTTTTGTCAACATCTAACCTGGTATATATGATTCTCTTTAATCAGCAGTATTTTTCTCATTCAGATTCTGATTCTTGTATCGATTGAATTGTTGGATTTATACTCACCAACTTCAGTTGACATATTAATTATCCACACGCAATTTGTCATATATAATTTTGTATTTAGTAATAATAATACAAGAGTTGATTATAACAGTTAGGTGTACCAAAGCTGTTTTGCTATCTTCCCTCAAACCAACATCAATTGCACTGTGGATCCAACTTCAAAGCATTAGGTTTTGTCTCTTGTGTCAGGGAGTTGGGTGCACTCTCGTGAATCGTCTCCCTGGCCCACGAAGCCAGAGCCAAGCAGCAGAAACCATGCATATAGATGAAGGCTAGCGAGCTATCAGAAATCTGACAGAGGGAAGTTTGTTGCCCTACATCCTAAGTTTTTGGCAAGGTGTTCTCATCATTGGCAATAAACGTCTTGCCAAGAGTGGTAAAATACTACCATCAACCACAGTTAAACATTGTACGATTCTAATAAAAACAGTTCGTTGTTTGGTGTTTTCTCAGTGGTTTGACTCTTGCAGTTTAAGGTACATGGAGAATCCCAATCCATTTCCTAGACTTGGCTAATCTCCCGAGGATGTGCACTTCCTATTTCAGCATGGCCCTTGAAAAGTTCACCAATGTCTCCTCTTCATTATTGTCCAAAGATGCCAATCCTGAGTTCTTCATGCTCGTAGTGTCACTCTTTTATATTTGCTCAGAGGGCTCTGATGATGCATAGGTTTTTTATGCACAACTTATGCATCCTGCAGGGTATGGCTGCACATCATGCTCGTGACTTTGGTGGGGCCAAGGCAGAGCAAATAGCTCTTGCAAAATACTGTAAGGTAATTTGGCACAAGGTGACTTGGCACAGGAGGGTTCTGAACTCCCAATTCAATAGCAAGGAGCTGAGAAATTAGGGATGTTGTCCCTTACACCCGAAGAGATAGGGTCGTTGCCTGCAGCTTTGGGCTTAGCAACCCAATCCGCCTCTGTCTTGCTTCGCAGAGGGTTTATGTCTCTTCTTGCACTTTTATTTTCCTTATTAGCTCGTGATAGGATTATAGTCTCGAACACATCATCAATTAACCGGAATTGTCCTCTTGAGAGCAAAAGTGATCGTGCAAACTTTTTTGGGTTTACGGCGCGTTCAGTGGTCGGATTTCAAGGAAGCTGTTTGAGCCAGGCACAGGAGTAGGCAGGGAACTGTCAGCTCAATGAAGGACACTAGTGCATTAATACATGCCCAGCACCTGATTGCATGTGTTGGAGCTTTTAAGTTCACTCTTTTTTTTATATTAATGGTATCCGGTACCGTAACAACCGACTAAGTAACAGCCATTTTCTTGCCTCTCGGCTCTCTCTCTTCATTGAACGGCTCCACGCTCCTCCCCACCCCCGTCCGTTGCCCACCAGCATGACATGCTATGATCATTGACTGATAAATTTTTATGCACATGCAAACAGAAGAGATATCAACATCAGGCCCTCAAATCGATTGAGCAAATGATTATTTACAAAACTTGGAGCAGTATGACATACAGGGAAAGGGCATGGCATCTTGCAGCTTCTCAAAAACGCAGCTGCATTCAATTTAATCAGCAGCACCACAAGGAATATACAATCACTCCTGCAATTAACTCTTCGGTGAAACTTGACCATCTTTTTTGTCCTTGCCCCCGGGAGCAGGCCCGTTTCCGTTCTTTTGGGCAGTCAACTCCTTGGGCTCCACAGGATCATCTGTAGGAACCGTCTCTTCCTCTTCCTCTTCCTCGATAGGAAGGG
The DNA here is from genome assembly GCA_037672795.1 of Lagerstroemia speciosa. NCBI lineage: Eukaryota > Viridiplantae > Streptophyta > Magnoliopsida > Myrtales > Lythraceae > Lagerstroemia > Lagerstroemia speciosa. Next base: position 8,609,409 of record CM075304.1, on the reverse strand, counting down.
TCCGCTTCGAGCCCTCCAGAGCAACACCCAAAACAATGTTCTCTTCCAGAGAAGGCCTCTGCTTTGTCTCAGGCTTTGGGGAAAGAGGAAGGTGATTTTCAGCTTTGCCACTGCCTAATTCAGAGGAAGTTGCTGCTGCACCAGACTCCTCCAGAAGCCCCTCTGATTTCAGTGTCTCCTTTAAACCATCCACCTTCTTATTATCCTTCGCCTGCTGCCGTGGCTCGGGTTTTGCCTGGGAAGTATTAGATGGTCCCACATTTTGGTCATTCTGATCTGAAGAATATGTCTCTGCAGCCTTCGCACCAGCAGAGCCAGAACCTGATGGTGAAGCAACCTTTTCATCCTTCTTCGCGTCAGGGGCTGACAATGGTCCAAAGTTGGACTCAGCTGTAGAGTTTTTAACTTCAACCTTGCCATCTTTCTCTTCATTTGCATGAACATTACCAGGCCGGTTTGAAGGTTTAACTTTATCATCACCATTGATTTTATACGCTGGTGGCTCGATCAGGAGGAGGGAATGATTGGCCGGTGCTCTCGAACGAGAGAAGACACTGTCAGTGAAAGGCGTGCTCTCTAAGTCTGTGTCGCTGTATATTTTCTGAACTGTGCGGATGGAAGTGGCAAGTCTGGCCCGGTGGTGGCTTACAACTCTGAGAAGGTCCAGCAATATGGCTTCCTGTTTCATGAATAATAAACAGATCAATCCCTAAAAAGGGACTAGCAACAGGAGTGATACAGGTTAAAAATGCATGAATGTCAGGAGAATGCTAGACCAGTGTCTAGCAAGGATTTGAAAAAAGATGAAGGTGTTCTCTATTGGAGCCTCAATCTCCAGATCTGCTGACGTGACAAGCATGATTAAAGAGCGCTTCCTTAAGTAGAAACAAGGAGCAGAGCATTAAGATGGTTCTTCTGCTATAATTTTAGAACCTGTCATAGTGAGTAGGAATCAAGACGCATTAGACATATTGCAAAAAACCCCAACAAAATACCGTAATAGGCTGCCCTGAGGAAGGCAAGGTCCTTTGTATAGCAAGTGCTTGACGAATATTAAGTAAACAGAGACCAATTTTGTGATCTCTCTGCCATAATGAGAAACACCCGCCAATTACTACAATAGACTGCCCCCACGAAAGTAGATTCCACTAAATAGAAGGTGGTTCATGAACACTGGCTAAATGAAACCAGATCTAAAGATCTCGGCATCTCCAAGGAAGACCAACATAGCTTGTACTAGAGCTAAAAGATCAAACTTCTTACCATATTCAAATCCTTACATTCCGGTAAAGCTGCTAACTAAACACGGTCATGCATAAGTGGCAAATCAGTAAGCAAAATGAGCATATCACTTATCTTACCTTTACACAGAGGTACTCTTCAAAATGAGACGTTTTCACAAAGCAAGAGACCAAAACCTGCAGAACAACCAGATGGACATGGTAATCTAAGCTCTCAAATACACTAACCAATTACACATAGAAGAAAGAGACAGTTACAACTAATTCTTGCACACATCGCGTAAAACAAAAATAAGCGAACTAATGGAGGACCGGACAGGTTGCAATGAAAGGGAAGTAGTTCAGGGTTTTTCATAGTAAAGTCCGGTTATGAACGAGTCCTACCAGTTAGAGGACGCGAGGATCTTCCTTGGAGACAAGTTTGGCAGAGTAAGGATCCCCACAAAGGTGAGCCTTTTTGCTTGGGAGACTGCATGGAGCCAAGTTTTGACTATTGATAACTAGAGGCGCCGAGGGAAGATTATAATTAAACAATGCTTTCTTTGTAAAGAAGGTGAAGAATCAGTTAACCATTTGCTTCTTCATTATTACTGGACCTATAGATTAAGGGCTTTACTTCAAGAGCTGATGATTGGGAGCTGAGAGGATGGTTCGGGAAATGTGCCAAGTAAAAGAAAAGAAGTTAATTAGGGTGACACCATTTTCCATTATCTAACTGTCTGGAAGGAAGGGAATAGACAGGCATTCAATGCAGTTGAATGGCAAAATCTAAGATTCATGGATCTATGGATATGGAATGTAAACTTCAGGTATATATAAGGTTCATGGTTCAGTAGTCATGAATAATTATTGTTATGCTCATGCATTTTTTTATAGCTTCAACCACCATTTTGTATATGCACCCTCTTGATGAAGTTTTCTTATTGAATGCCCAAAAAATATGCAAAAAGTAATCCTCTAGATTATGAAATGCCACTGGTCTGTAAAATTCCACAATGCCAACGTGCATAAAGTGGCTTGTTGAAGCAAAATAAGACTTCCTTTCATTATCACGACACTTCGTACTTTAAGAAAATCAGACAATATCTACTTTAAGAACCAAAGGAGGCCTAAAAGGACTAGCTGAACACAGCGGAAGTGATCCAAGAGTTTCCATATAACTATGCTAACATTAAGAATCGGCAGCATAATAATACAATACCGTAAAATTAGCACTGCCCTCCCCCTCCCTCCAAAGCATTTCAAAATGATGGAATTTTTTCCTCATATTCCATAAGAAACATACGAACACGAGCACTGAAGATTTCCAACATGCTCTTATACTAAATCACAGCACGCAGATTACAGGGTGAAAAAAACCTGGCAAAAGAGTTGGGGCTGAGTGGGACTTAAAAGAGAATCTTTAGTCTTTTCCTCTTACGGTTTAAGAAAGCGGAGTGGAAAAGGTTATGCAGTGGGTTAAGCGGCAAATTGAAATTTTGCAATGGTAAATTTACCATAAGAGCCTGGTTCTCTGGATTGATACTCTCCAAAAATACTCTTCGATGTAACCGTTGCTGCTCCACCTGGGGATTCTTGGCTAAAACTTTGCGCATATCAGCTACAATACTCTGCACAAAAAGATGCCACAATCTCTGGTATTAGAAGAAAGAAGCAAGTGATAAAACTAAATGGAGAGAACAGCAAACAATTCAAGCATGATCCTATTACATTAATCTTATTCACATCCAGGTGACTGATAGCAAGGTAGTTCTTGATACGCCAGTGAGTCTTCTGGCTAAGATTCCTCACCACATTAACTGTAAACTTGTGGTTGGGGATGTGCACAGCTTCACGATCGTCACCTCTGATTATTGTTGGTGACCACCAACCCACATGCTGAAGTTATCCATTGTTAGTTACTAATTTTAAGCAATATATCATTACAGTAGGTTTTAGAAGAACTTATATCCAAACCTCAACGGTGCCAGATACTTCATAGCCATCTATCTTTGTCTGAATCCATTCATTCACAACAAATGGCCTTGTTGCATGAATCATAACACTTGAAAGGAAGTTTGTGAATATCTGGATTATTAAGACAATATAAATCAATCCTTGAGAAGGTTTCAACTAATCAGTAGCTTTCGAAAAGAATTAATCTGGTACGAAAATAAATGAATGCCACAGAAAGCTAAAATAAAGCATCATCAAGAGCAATTCTCTTTAAATAAAAATTAGAAGTTAACCAAGGATGAACCTCACGGCCAGCAAGCGTGAGCAATACAGTACCAAGACCTCCAGCAGTCAGCCACTTCTGAGTTGAGAAACCCAGCAATTCCATGAATAACGAGACAGCAGCAACCCAAACTGCCGAATAGATAGCTTTTCCAGCAAAACTTAATCCCATCTGCAGGGAGAAAAATATTTTTCAAACAATGCCGTTTAATTGAAACTAGTAAGATACCTTGGACTATGCTAAATACTTATCAATAGAAGAAAAGCCACAAATTATTATATATGACCGGACAGGGAATAATTATTGGAAGTTACTCTTCCAATTGATTACATATTAAACTCTGACACATAAGGCAGTCATGGGGAAGCTTTTGTAGGAAGAACATTAATCAGCAACAGCTAAACAAAAGTGACAGGATCTTACACTTCTAGCATCACTTGCATCATTTGCCTCCACAAAGAACTTTTGTGCTTGCTGAATCAGGCTGAAAATACGTAGGCTCGTCAAATTCATGGCTCAACAGGATCACAAACTGGACAATGAGGTAAGTAGAAGTTCCACGCTAAGTCTATATTCAAGATACAGAATATAGCATAAAGCCCTCAGGTTTCCAATGAGAAAGGAAAAAAAACTGTTTTCTAGACAGTCAGAAGAGAAGAAATTGAAAAGCAACATTTGGTTTAATGCCTAGGCCTAAATATCATGCAGTAGTGCCATTAATTGATCAAGGAATTTCACATTGATTAAACATGGGAGTCACCATGTTCATTATTTTACCAGTACAGATGCCTTACGATTTTTAGTTTATTTTTGTTGCAGACACCAAAGCATTGACAAGACTTTTCAACTTATTCAGAAGATATTACTTGTCACGAATCAAAACTAAAATCAAACCTATCCATTAAAGTTGTTACTGAAAAACATGCCCACCTTGATAAGCAATATGCAAATGCCAACACAGTCGATAATGATCGTGAAAAATTAAGAAGACGCTGCTTAACAGCTTGACTTGCATCAGTTGGTAGGACCACTGGATCTAGTGCTCTGAGGTAGAATATGTTGCAGTTAGAATAAATAGTTAATTATTGATATGCTCCTGATTGTTGAATTCTAAAAGTAGTATCTAGCAAATGTAACCTGCAAATGAGTGTCACACCAGACCATATGAGCAAAGGCTGGATATATGAGACCACAATGCAGTGTGTGCTACTCTTCTTCCAACTGCTATCAGACCTCTAAAGACAATCACCAGAGAAGAGCAATAAGATGCTTAGAAGATTAAATCAGTAAAAGAAGATGTCCGAATTAGTGTTTACATTAAGGAATATGACTCTAACAAGGCGGATCAAAGGAGGAAGGCCCCATGCAGCAAATGCAACCATACCAACTGCAGGAATCAACTTTATTGCTAGAGGACTTCCAGACAAAGCATCATATGACCTGTATAAATCATAATACATATTGGACTCGTTATCATCAGTAGCTCATTGATGTGTGGGACAGAGTCCAAAGTAACAACCCAAAGCTTGATCAGATGAGAAAAAAAAAGGTTGAAGTGCAGAAATCAGATGACAGATGTGTAGACAAAATACACTTGCCTTTTGAGGGCAGAGCCAGCAGCCTTCAAAACAGGAAGCTTCCTACCGCCACTAGATGGCAGAAAAGATCGGCAGATAAAAATATTACGACTAGAAGAAATGGGGCATATTAGCCCACGTCTTGTACTCAATAGAAGATGACTCCAAGTATAGTGTCTCTGTAGATGCCAAAGACAGCAGACTCAAGAATTCAATAGATGGTGCGTGTAAGAAGATTTAGAAAGATGCAGATGCATTTAAACAATGCTGTGACACAATTTATGCATTGAAATTTAGACAAATATATGTGTGCCCATATCTTCCATATTGCATGTTTATCCAAGAGAAGCAAGTGCAACAACATTATGTTTTTTCAAGTAGAATTGCCAAAAAAAAATGTTATGTATTAAGAATAAGACTTTCTTCAAGAAATAAGCCTAAAACACATGGAGATGTAGAAAAAATTAAATATATACCAACCGGAAGAAATATATTTGTATTTCAACATTCTTACCAAAGCATAGGACGGAAGATTGATGTGCACTAAACTTAATTGGCAGTGCCAAACAACACTTTACACAATTAAGCATGGGAAAAAAAACCATTAAGGTGGTAAAATGTATAGATACACATAAACTGCATACCCACTATACATGCATAGAAAACAGAGACGCGTGCAGTTTTTACCCACATATTTTTAAGCCATTTCTACAAGAGGATTGGGGAGGAAGGGAGAGGAATATTAGGATGTTGTGGTATGCATGAAACAAGTCACTCACATTACTTTGGTAACTACATCCTGGTTCAAAAAGGAGTCCCCTTTCATGGGGCAGCCGCATACAACTAGCATGGGCCATCGCAGAAACAGTGCTACTAGGGAGGGAGTTGCTGATACAGTTCTGACAGTTGTAACCTTGTCCCTTATAGCTCAAAGAGCAAGACCCCAAAGGGAGAAAAGTACCAGTCAAGTAAAGGAATACCAGGATAAAAAAATTAAACACCTGCAAGAATTGCAAAAATCCAGTAAGAAGGCAGGAAAAGGGTCCAAAGATACTAATCATATTTTCGGGATTCGCAGCAACAATTTGTTTTAAGAATAAGATAACCATCGAATATTTAATTTTAAAGTCGGTGCAATGATCAACAGCTTATAACTATGACAAAGCAAGTGTGATTCTTGCTCTAGGAATGAACTGGCATGATTTCTGAGCTGAAGTGACAGTATATACAGGTATTCATTATGATATGGCCAACTAATCAATGGTCAACAGAAGCCTTAAGAAGAGGGCTCTTTGTCTAAAACGAGGAAATTTTTTACCCTTAAAAAAAATCATTGGCATGAGTATGTAATTACACAGTACTGAGACTCGTTGCTTAGCTTGCAGCATGAGGGCAAATAGATCCATCATAAATTGTTCAAAACCTTATAATTTCAGTAATGCTCCAGTTCCACAAATGTAACGTGAAGGAAAGCTAGAGATGCTTTTTCCATCACAACTCCCTAATTTTAGTCGGCAACTTAAAGAGCTAACTAGCACAAAATGAGAAAACATACGTCACAATATCTCAAAAGGTAGCACCTGACTGCATATAATAATATATCTAGTGCCTATGGACAGCGAAATTCATTCAAAGTTGAAACTTTTCATCTTCTGTGAAACCGTGGGAATTATCAGGCAGTAATTGAACTGTTTCGATTCCTCAGAGAAAAAACCAAATTATGAACAGAAGGAAAATTAATATTGTCATAAGGAAGTCAAAATGCTCAAGAAACTGATCTTAGCATCGAAGTAACGCTCAGGCCCGGCCCGCCAGATTTCTCAGTAACTTAACGTAAACCAAGATGAAGGACATTATCGTTTATTTATAAAATCCCACCAATTATAGCAACACAGCTCCCAAACTCCAAACGGCCGGTCACCGTTGACCTCACAGCAGGCTCCACGTGCCCCAAGGCACACCCAACTAAGTAATCAAAACATAGCTCAAATTGTGCCACAGAAACGAGACTCAAGTTCACTAGACGAAACCGGTCATTTGGAGCTCCAATTCTCACCGCAAACAAGACAACCAACAGACGAAAGAAGTGTCGGTTTTCTCGAGAAGCAAGCCGCCAGACCTCCACGGGCCAGCCGAAGAGCCAAGGGGCAAGGGGAGGAGAGGATCTGTTGCCTGACAGAGCGACGAAGACGACACGATACCGAGAATGCCTTACGCTGCGAGGATTTCTATGAAGCAGAGGAGTATGCAGAAGAAGCTGAATTTGCCAGGAAGGCGACGAGAAGGGAACGAACAGCTAGTGCTAACTTGCGCTGTGTGCGTGTATTTCCCTCTACTGACGTGGACCAATCGTATTGCAGCGTTTTGGACATTGCCGGGGGAAATATGAAACTAGGAAGGGCATTTTAGAGATTACGGGGGAGTTTTTATGTGGCGGATAGACAAAGTCACAAACGACGAGAAAAGAAAAGTCGCCCAATACAAGTCTAAATCGAAAAAAAGTCTTACAGCTCCCATCTCACCAAACATGGTGAAAAATAATTAATTAATTAATTTTAATTAATAATAATTAAAATAATTATTAAGATTATTAATATTAATTTATTTATTTATTATAATATAATAGTATTTTTTTCATGGCAGATAGTGAGATGGCACCATTTAAAAATCTCTTATTAATGCACGTACTTTGACTATTTACAATATCAAGACACTTCTTTCTCTTAAAAAATTTTAAAATTTGAATTTTATAAGAAAAAGTCTTTAATATGAAAACTTTGCTTCTTAATGAATCCATCTAATTGGAGTCGATTTATTGGACTTAGGAGATCGACGAGCAACCAAAAAATTAGCGCCTCTAATTTCTTAGTATTTGATGCAAAATATCGTTATCAATTTCAAACTAAGAGATTCAATATTTAATTCATATAAATCTAAAAAATCGATTTGAGAACTCGCTTACCATTTTAATATTGTCTTTCTCATGCATCGTCAAGATCTGTACACCTTCCTTATAAAGGGAAACTTTCGACTTGTCTGCCTTTGTTTTTCCATTTGTTTTTACCTTTTTCCCAGAAAAATTATATAATTTCCGCTTCGTACGCGCTAATGGATCATCATCGAGTTCTATCCGTCCATTTTGTTCTTTTTCCATGTAGTTTCGCACTCCACGTTTCCGCTAACCATTAATTTAATCTTTTGCTCTACCATTTGGATTGGTCGAGGATAGTATCATGAAATACTTAACATCTGGTAGAAATCTAGAAGTTGTCATTAAGAAGGCGAAATTAAAAGAAGAGTTAAAAGATATTTTTTAGGTAACGAAATAAGATAATTTAATAAAAATATTGTTAAAATCAGTAGATTTTATATGAGGCTTAATAGTTTTCTCGAGTTTAGGACGATATTCCCCTAAATCCATCCCTAATTAGTCTTACTCTTTTATTGTGTAAAGGTGCAAACCATGAAAATGATAAAGGAAAACTAAGATCTAGTTTGATTCATGAAAACACTTTTCGATCGGTTGAAATGTATATTTTGGAGATATTGCACAATGGAAAATGGGTGACCATCAGCTTCCAAACTATTGCCACCGATTCTCGCTATGAAATGTTCGGGTATTTGTGTTCAGCCATGAATGTATCAGACGAATTGAACAACCAGTATTAACAATAGCCTATCAGCATAACACCACCAAAAGCCTATTAGAGTTTAGGAAGCCATTGTATATCAAAGGATAAGTTCAAAAGGATCTTTGGACAATATGGTTCAGAGCAAAAATCGAACTCACGATCTCTACGTCACCAAATTATATGTGAGTGAATTTTACGCTATTACGCAACTGATATGGTGGTACACGGAATGACTATTAGTTTTGATGTTTATAGCTTGTTTACTATGACCCTATTAGATGGATCCATTATTTATTCATTGAAAATGCATAATAAATCATGGAAAATGCATTTATTACATAGAACAACAATCCGATTATGAAACTGACACTCCAACAAATGTTTTCATGGCAGCTGTTAATTTTTCCGATCTTGAAAAAACAAAGAGCTAATTGAGCCTAATTAGTCTAGAGCGAGGTATGAAGTTCTCCTATTCTTAGAGTCTCCTCGTCTTTTAGAAAATTGATAGTAAACTGTTCTTTTGTTGCACAAGTTTGGGAAAATTGGAGATGGATCAAGGGTTGGGGGTCTTGTCCTTATCGATGCATGTTGCATGGTAACCTAGGACCTGCAGGGTTCAAGGCATAGTTTTAAAAACCGGACCGGGCCGGCCGGCCGGACCGGTCGGACCTGGAACCGGATGCCAGCCCGGTCCGGTTTCACTAATTACTCCATTTGCATCAAGGACCGGGTTGGACAGTGTGAACCGGCCGGTCTGATATGGTTTTCACTGAACTGGTCAAGAAACCGGTCAAAGAAGAAAAACAAAAAAAATAAAAAACAGGAGTCAAAAATAGAAAAAAAATCTAAGCTCTAAATTAATGTGTAAAATATAAAAATCTTCTTTGTAAAGTTGAAGTTATAAATTAATGTATGGAATATAACAATTTTATATTTATATTACTAATTTTATACTATTATAAGTACTATTTGTAAAAACCCGGTTAGACCCGTTGAACCCAAGAACCCAAGAACCCATACTTTGACCGGTTTCCGGCCCGGTCCGGTTCTGAAAACTATGGTTCAAGGTGACTCTTTATGATCAAAATAGTTGTTGATCATTATCATAATTTGAGTTGGGCCACCACAGTTACAGATGAGATATGGGGTGCTCTCACAAACTTAGACCATGCTTGGACAATTGTTTTTTAATCATTTATTCTCGAGTTTGATTTTGACATTGAATATAATATAACTAGAAATTAACTCGTCTCTTTATATCCCTTGTACCTCCTCTTTAACTGTGAACATTTGGATGTTCCTTAACAAGGAGCATTTAGTCAAAACAAGATATATTTATGAGATGAATTTATGTGCAAATTGATTAACAAGATAGTTGTAATATTAAACTCACATCGGTCATCTAAGACATATATCATATATTTATGAGAGAATTGTGCACTTCCTTCTAATAGCTTAGATTTTAAGTGGAAATGGGTTCAATCTCTTATAAGGTCCACTACAGTAATATAATATATGAGCTCATGACCACGAGAATTTCTGACGTAAATCTGGACTTGTCTCTATTAATCCCTCGCTAATGTAAACATGCAAACCCAACAGTTTGGTTTAAGTTCAATCGTCTACTTTGCTACACGTGAGAGGGGGTACGCAGTGTCAAATTCAATCGGTCGTCTAAGACATATATCATCGATTTATAAGAACCGTGTACATCCTCTCAATAGCTTAAGTTTTTGGGTAGAAACGGGTCGATTTAGTCTTTTGTAAGATCCGCTACAATAATATAAAACAAAATGTATTTAAATGAATAGAAATTTGGTCTATTTCTTCTATTTAAATTGGAAAAAAGATGAAATATTATTCAGAAAAATAGTGGAATCGATATTCTTGAACTTTTCCAGGATTCAATTATTTCATCGAATCGGATAACAAAACCCATTTTCTAGAAAATGTAAATAACAATTTCAAAAATATAACCAAATAAAAAGTAAAACAGAAGGATGGAATTTATTCCATTCAAGCACACCAAATATAACTTTAGGTGAGAGAAGGGTTCTCCATTTTCTCAGATGAGGGATGGAAGAATCTTCTGCTCACAAATGACCTCTATTTTTTGACCATATAATTGTAGAGGGTGGAGACCTATTGGGCACATGTATGGCGTGCTGAAACTACCTTTGTCTTTTTGTTTTGTATGGATAATGTCATGATGGACCATTGAAGGCGATGGTTGGAATTTTGTTAGGGATGTCAATTGGATACCTACCGCTGGGCCCCCCCAAAGAGTCCTAATCCATCCGTAATGCCAATTGCCAACTTGTACCAAAAAAAAAAAAAAATCCTTTGTGCAAAATTCACCGATTGCATCAGTTTTGGATTCGACCACCTATTGGATTAAACTTTTAAGTAGAATATAGGCCTTACTCTGGTGAATATTTAACAATTAGGTCTTATTTAGTGGAGGTAAGGATGAATTTAGGGATAATCACTCTTGAACTGCTATATAAGATGAAATTAAATCGATTACTCTAGAGCTTCATACTTTTTTTATTTTATAATAACATTTTATATAATTTTACAATTGAATATTAATTTTTATATTATTATTAAATTATGTTGAATATGTCATTAACAAATAAAAATAAAAACATCTAGTTAAAAAATAATTATAATTTTAGATAATTTTTATAATCTTAATATTAATTTTTACGATCCACACCCTGTATCTTTTTATATTGACTAAAAATCATTAATTAAGGGTATTTTTAAAAGTTTAAAGTGAATAAATTATCTTAGTCCTCTGAAAATTAGAATTGTTGTTCTCTAGAGCCATATAATAATGAAGATATTATTTAATGTAATAATCTCTATTGTTATATACATATATATAATATATTATGTAAAGGTAGAAATGTATAGATAATTAAGGAGAAAATAATACAAGAAGTCCTATATGTGTATTAATTTTAGCAGTTGAATCATGTAAATTTGAAAATAATTAATTTAGTTCTATAAGATTAATTCTGTCATACTTTTAGTGCCAAATGTCACGGTTCCGATACACGTTGTAAAACTGTGATGATTTGGACTGAAAATATAGCATAACTAATATTATAAGATTGAATTAGTTATTTTTAAATTTATAAGATTTAACTATAAAAAATAATAAATATATAAAACTTTTATGTAATTATCGCGATAATTCTAAAAAGAGTAAAATAATAGACTTGATTAAAAAAAAGAATAAAAATATAGACATGCTTCGGCCCATCGGGCCCAACCAGTTTCTTTTCTTTCTTTCTTTTTTTTTTTTGCTCGAAGGCCCAATCAGTTTCTATTCGATTTGAATTCCACTTTGCGTGGAGCGCTTCTCAACGTCCCTAAATTTTGAAAACCTCCTCGCTCTCTTCCCCCCTCTGCAGCACAGTCTACAATTCCCAGGGTTTTTTGGAGTTGCAGATGGAGAACTCCAATGGAGCAGGACTACACGAGAAGGATTCATCTCAGTGTGTTCGAGTCGCAGTCAACATACGTCCCCGGATTACTGCGGAGCTTCTTAATGGCTGCACCGATTGTATCGCCGTCATTCCTGGAGAGCCTCAGGTGCCGTTTCTACTCTCCTTCCTTAATCTGTTCTTGGGATCCGAGTTATGTGGTTTGATATTACTGCTTGAGCTATCCCAGAGCCTAAATTGCGATTTGTGAACAATTTAGATTGTTGAATTTCTTAGTCTGCTGTTATAATTTCTAGGCTCCAGTTTAGTGTCCTTTGATGTTTGTATTGCTGATTTGGTGCTGTATTATCGAGTAGGTACAAATTGGATCACATGCATTTACATATGACCATGTGTAAGGAAATAAAGGATCGCCTTCGTCAGCCATCTTCGATGACTGTGTCGCTCCACTTGTGGAAGCTCTCTTCCATGGCTACAATGCTACTGTTCTTGCATATGGACAGGTTCCACATTTTGCTCTCTCATCGTTCTTGTTTGGAGTCCAATTTGAGTGTGTTCATGTGTATGTTTCAATTAGTGACTAGCTGCATGTATCTTCATGTACTTCTTAAAGACGGGCTCGGGTAAAACCTGCACCATGGGAACTAACTACAATGGGGAGGAAAGTGGTGCTGGCATTATACCCAAAGTGATGGAGACCATTTTTCATTGTGTTGAAACAATGAAAGATCCTATGAAGTTTCTAATTCGTGTATCATTTATCGAGGTAATAGTATTTCTTGTCCTCATTGATAGTGTTCATTTATCATTTGCATACCATCTTTATTCTTGAAGTGCTGTTTTTTAAGTTTGTTTTTTTTGTTTTAATGATCCAGATTTTCAAAGAAGAAGTTTTTGATCTTCTCGATTCTGGTTCTTCCATTTCTAACTGTGAAGGAGTCACCTCTACAAAAACTGTGGGAGCTGCAAGAGCTCCCATCCAAATAAGAGAAACAGTGACTGGAGGCATAACTTTGGCAGGTGTAACCGAGGCAGAAGTGAGGTCAAAGGAAGAAATGGCATCTTATCTTCTCAGAGGCTCCTTAGCTTGTGCCACTGGAAGCACAAATATGAATAGCCAATCAAGGTGTTAATCTTAAGGGTTATAATTGATTTGACTTTTCATTAATTTTGATAGCTTCATGAGTTTGTCCCTGATTTCTTAATAAGTTTCCAACAATATTTTGTTATTTACATGAGAAAAGATACAGTGATGTTGCCTTTTGATAGTTGTTTATATCCATCATTTATTCAGCTTTGTCTGAGTTCTTTTGTCTCTTTAGTCTTTACTTCTATTATCTATTTCAAGACCTGATTTATAACCTTTCCATTTGATTTAATTAAACTTTGCAGCCGCTCCCATGCCATATTCACCATCTCAATGGAGCAAAAGAAAAATTTGGGAGAATGCAATAATGATGTTACTGGTGACATCTTGTGTTCAAAACTTCATTTGGTAGATCTCGCTTAATCTGAAAGAGCAAAGCGAACAGGAGCAGATGGAATGCGTCTAAAAGAAGGTAGAATATTGAATTTCAAGTTATAATAGTTGGGAATGACCATACTTATTAATTTAATGGTTTTTAACATATTTTTATATAATGCCACATTCTATGAAATGGAGCTGATAGATACGTATTAAAGATTTAATGATTGATTTTACCTTAGTTATTTGTTGCATCATCTGTTTTTCTTGTGTGTTGCTTATGTTGGCAATAATCTTGAGCAACATCTGGTAGATAGTTTCACTTTTACATTATTATTAATTTGTAATGAGAAATACTCATAATGCAGTTTATATTTGTTGTAGGTACTCATATCAACAAAGGATTATTGGCTCTTGGCAATGTAATTAGTGCCTTGGGAGATGAGAGAAAACGAAAAGAAGGAACCCATGCTCCATATTGAGACAGCAAGTTAACACGATTGTTACGGGCATGGGTCTCTGCACTCTAGGGAAAGATGCTCATGTAATTCGTGTTTAGCCTGTTGCTCAAATCAGAGCCACTCAAGCTGATGATGTCAGCATGTCTCTCTAAATGCCCTTGAATCTAGCATCTTCTTGGTGAATGGCCTGTGAGGGCTAAAAGATCCACATGGGAATCATAATGGAGATTTATTAGCTAAGCATGAATAGTACATGAGAATGCATGCTCGACTATCAACTTATGAAAGTAGTACGCTAAATGCTTTAATAACAGCTTGAATAGTACATAGTACATGACAACTAGATGTCTCAGTGCATAGGATTTACATACAGTAAACTTCCTCTGTCATGAAATCATATCAAAGAGACTTTTCCCTTGCCCCTTATTTTGCTTGTACCATTTGGAAATCACCTTCAAATTGCAAATATCTGAGTTGTAATAAAACTTTTACCCCTTATTTGGATGGAGGTGGAAGGAGAGGAAGGAAAAGAAAGAAAATTTTTCACCTTGTTTGGATTAGATTTATGAAAATTCAAAAACAGATACAATGACCAAATTATCCTCATTTTTGTTAAGAAACTCATATAAAAGGATAATATAGTCAATTAATATAAAATTTTTCAGCTCTCTCTTCCATTCCCTTTATTGAGTATAACCAAATGAGGTTAAAATTCCCTTCCATTTTCCTCCCCTCCCTCCCCTCCCCTCCCCTCCCCTCCTTTCCTCTCCATCACTTTCCCTTCTGTTCCTCTCTTTTAACCTCCATCCAAACAAGGGGTTAATTATGTATCTATAGTTTGAGAGATTGATGATTCGCAATTGAATATGTAGGATTCCTTGGGAGAAAACAGCAGGACTGTGATGATAGGTAAGAATACATTGACATGATAATTATGAATTAAAGCCATCCATCAATGTTTCTATTTACTGTATGAATAACTATCTACCACTATACCACTTTCAGCATGTGTTAGTCCTGCTGACACAAATGCAGAGGAGACTCTCAACTCCCTCAAGTATGCAAATCGTGCCCGCAACATTCAGAACAAAGCTATTGTATATCTCTTCTTGTCAGTTGAAGATTCTATCTAGGATTCTAGTTCCTTGTTTTCGTTATCTTATTTTTTTCCTCATACTTTAAGATCAATCATGACCCAGTGGCTGATCAGTTGCAAAGAATGTGGAGCCAAATCGAACAGCTGCAGGCTGAACTTTTGTTCTATCGAGGTGATATCAATGCCCCGTTTGAAGAACTTCAGGTCTGAAGTTGTGTAAGAATTATTTGTATGTGAATCTTGCATGCTACTTTCAAGGTCCTGAAGAAATTTTCCTTTTTATAGATTTTGAAACACGAGGTCTCCTTGCTTGAGGCCAGTAATATGGAACTGCAAAGGGAGTTGCGAGAATGACAAATCTCTTGTGATCATCTAGTGCAATGTGCTATTGATGCTCAGGTATCTCACACCATATTAGTTCATTTTATGGGCTACAAGCAATGACATCCCAAACTTCTTAATCTGTATTTCATTTTCCTTTTTAGTTTATGCATGACTGTAGTCATGATGAGTTTATCACCATATATTTGTCAGGTTGAAAAAGATAAGCTGATAATTCAAATTGAGTCAGCTCGAAATGGGAACTCTTTGGATGAAATCGAGAACCATTCAGATAAGGTCTTTATTGCGCTGATCCTCTTTTACAGTTAACTGGATGTTCATCACCAAGTTGCTTGACTTATTTCTGAAATATGTGCAGGAATATGATCTGATAAAGAATTATGTATAAAAAATCCAAGAACTAGAAGGGGAATTACTTCACTTGCAAAATTTGAATCACTCAAAGCAGCGAGTTACTGAGTGGACTGACTCAGATGATGATGGGCTGAAGGTCACTAATGAATGTTTTACATGCTTGACTGAGTTGTCATCGCACTCTGGTGATCTTTCAGGTAAAATCTTCTCTTTAGTTCTAAAAAATGAATGGCTATATTTGGCACATGACCATGAATAATCTATTTGGCAAATTGTTAATATTTTTGGCCTTGAGAAGCTCCATGTCAGTTGGTTATTCAATAAGTTTGGGATCACTTAGACTCCTGATCGTTGAAAGTATTGATACTGGCAGATTTTGCTTTCACATTTAGACTCAATAGCCCCACATTTATCTTCTCCCTTTCTTTCCTCTTCTAATCTGAAAGAGGCATTCATATTTTCTCGCAAAGCAGATGATATTGGAGTCAAGAAGAAGGAAATGGAGCACTCAAGCCTTCAAGAAAAGTTGGGGAAGGAGCTTAAAGAACTAGATCAGAAACTTGAAGAGAAGGAGGTAATATTTTGCACCATGAATGCATGCTTTTCATGAGATTTTTTTTTTGGTGGTTATCACCGTTGAAGAAATTTTATCTTGAATAGCTCATATATTTCAGACTTTGTTACACAAAATAGAATTACTGATGAATACATTTATCTTATTGATTTTTGTTTTTGATTGGGAAAAAATGATGAGGATACCGAAAATATCACCTGCTGTTTTTTGTTTTAGTGTCTTGATTCTTCTTTTACTCTTTCTCATTTGTTGCTGTATCTCATTTTTATTCTTTGACAGGCGGAAATGAAGGTTTTTGCTGCTGGTGATCACTCCATTCTTAAGCAACATTATGAAAATAAGCTCCTTGAAATGGAACATGGGAAAATGGCTTTGCAGGTCAGTATGAGAGTTTTTACTCTCTATTATGCCTTTAATGCTGAGGTATTGAGCGTCCTTTCTTTTATTTTGCAGAAAGAGATTGAGGAACTGAGAGGCAATCTAGCCAATATTTCATTGGCATCTGACGATGGGGCTCAAAAGCTAAAAGAAGAATATCTTCAAAAGCTTAATCTCCTTGAGGCGCAGGTAAACACTTTGGGTTGTCCCGACTTCTTTAACTGCATGTTTTCTTGCAAAATGAAAAACTGTTTCATCTGTGTAAATCTTGTTTGATTCTGTATTTTAGGTTTCAGAATTAAAGAAGAAACAGGATGCTCACGCTCAAATGCTACGACAGAAACAAAAAAGTGATGAAGCAGTGACAAGATTGCAAGATGGGATTCAAAGAATAAAAACTCAAAAGGTACCAAAATTTGGGATAATTCATTATCATAAATTATCTACAATTTGCAACTTTTTATATGATTCTGTTGCATTTGGCTTTATTAGGTTCAATTGCAACACAAGATCAAGCAAGAATCTGAGAGTTTCAGATCATGGAAGGTAGCACTAGAAAGGGAGGTTCTTCAGGTACCATTTTTAGGTTCAGATCCTGTTCTTAATGGATACATGACAAAGGATTCAGCTATGATGTTGCTAAAGAAAGAGCTTTATTAAATGAATG
Organism: Lagerstroemia speciosa; assembly: GCA_037672795.1. Lineage (NCBI taxonomy): Eukaryota > Viridiplantae > Streptophyta > Magnoliopsida > Myrtales > Lythraceae > Lagerstroemia > Lagerstroemia speciosa. The sequence continues at coordinate 8,591,949 of CM075304.1, read as the reverse complement.
AAGATCTCGAAATTCGTGAACCAATCATGTGGCTTTCTGTAGATAATGATGTCTAGTGAATATTAACTGAGCCCACCAAAATATAACTATATATTAGTTTACACCATGTGGAAATTTTTTTCATTTTGTCGTATCCTGTGGTATCTCCCTGGAAGTTCTATATTTATCTTCCTTTAATATTGGGTTGTTTCATATATTTGCATCCTTATCTCATATGCAGATATGGCTTCGAAAATTTCCCTCTTTTGCCTAGAAAAGCTTGATTTCAATGTACATTGAAATAAGCATTTATTATCTGCCATGTTCTTTATTTTACAGCTGAAGAAAGAGGGTCGGAGAAATGGATATGAGATGCACAAGTTGTTGGCTCTGAATCAGAGACAAAAAATGGTAAAGTGGGCCCTTTTTGCTTTTGTTTCTAATGATCCATCTTTTCCTAGGTGTACCCTTCCCAGAATGGTTTTCAGGTTCCTGTGAATATGTTTCTTGACAGGTTCAAGGAAAACAGAAGAGGCTTCTATGGCTACAAAAAGGCTTAAGGAGCTATTGGAGTCTAGGAAAGCTTCCCCTCGTGAAACTAGTGGCTCGGGTCCTGGAATTCAGGTAACTTATTGTCTGTAGTGCTTTGACACTTGATGCCGATCATTTGTATGTACAAATTTGGGATTATATTGTCATTGAACTGTAAGGTTATTTTTCAGCAGCTCTAACTTAGATGGATGGTGGATTTGATAGTGATCTATTTTTAGAACTTTCTAGAGTGGAATTAGTGTTTTCTAACAAGCCTTGTATTCTCTATTCGGAAGTCTATCATGCAGGCCATTGGACATGAGCTGGAAGTTACAGTGCAGGTACGTGAAGTGCGTTCTGCATATGAGCGTCAAATGGAAGAGTGAGTTCCAAAGTTGCTTGAAACTGAGAAGATATTGCTTACTGTAATCATTGGGAGTTATAGAAATATGCAGTAACTTCAAATGAATCTTATAGAGAAATATTGACAATTTCTCAATATTTTCATTGATTTGTTTTACTACAAAAATTAATGTGAGATTTTTGTGATCAATTAGGAGAGCTAGAATGGCAAAAGAGATTGCTAGGTTGAAAAAGGAAGAACAGATGCAAAGGCAAGCAATGATGAGGTAAGAGATTTGCCATTTACTCATTATATTAGGTCTTTTAAATTTTATAAATTTTCAGAATATTCATGTTAGTCTGAAACTGCCTTAATGGTGGAAAAAACCAGCGATTGCCCTCAAGGACTGTCACCCAGTGCTAGAAATTCAAGGATATTTGCCCTTGAAAATATGCTCTCTACATCGTCTGGCACATTGGTTTCTATGGCATCTCAACTCTCAGAGGCTGAGGAGCGTGAAAAGGTTTTCAGTGGCAGGGGACGATGGAACCAAGTCCGTTCGCTTGCAGAGGCAAAAATTCTTATGAATCACCTGTTTAATATGGCATCCTCCTCAAGGTAATAATTTTGCCTTTGCTATTACCCCAACCTAAAACTTGTCGAGATTTTCTTTGAATTGTTCTTCTTTAGTGGATGTGCCAGCTGATGCAGAAACTTGTTTGATGACTATTGACCATTTCATTCTTTGGTCCATTAGGTGTCAGTTACGAGATAAAGAAGTTGACTGCAGAGAGCAGGATTCTGAAAGACAAGATCTGAAAGAAAAGGTTGTCAAGCTCACCACTGTCACTAGACAAATAGAAATGCAAAAGGCAGAACTTATTCAACAGGTGAAATCTTAGGTGAACTGGTAGCTGACCGCTTCCTTTAGGGGGCAGGTCAGGCGATTTGTTTCCTTCACAGTGTTCTCTTGGCTGGCTTCTCTCTCAAAGTTAATAAATTCTCCGTATAGAAATCTGCAGCAGAACATGCTTTCGAGGAAGCATTTACAGGAAAAGGCTGTTGGCTCTGGAAGCTCTGATATATCCTGTGGGACCCACAGCTATTGCTTACGAAAGCAGGTGAGATTGAATTTGCTTCTCAAATGAGCCCCGATGTCATGTTAATGATGGGAAAGGGATGGTGTTGCCATGTCAAAGAAATCATCCTTGTAGAGCTATCCTGTCCTATCATCTTCTTAAGAAGTTAGAAGTCAACTAGGGCATCAAGCGAGGGGAGTGCTGAGCCCATAGGTTCAACTGAATTTCAATGGTTCAGGTTGAATTTGTTTTTCTTTTTTGAAAAGATAATTATTGGGATATATCAAAGTAATTAAAAAGAGTCCTAGTAGAGCATGAACTAATTGACTTGCTAAGAAAAACCATCTTGATCTGGCTGGTGTATGTGTTTGATTGCATCTTAACTTCTCCAGATGAGTAGTAGTGCAAACCTCTGTTGCTGAGTCAGATGGCTGGTCTGTCCGTTCTCGAAAATTTTGTCTATAAATGAGTAAACGTTTGTGTAGTGTCACGCATTTCTTTGTCGTGGATATTCGTCTGCTAACTTTTGATTGCTCGCAACCTCTAAAACAGGAACATAGAAACTGTCTTTGTGCTGGAGGACATGGACATATCAGAATCGGAAGCTTCCGACTGTGACAATCCTGCTGATGATGATGATGACGATTGGGCAGTAAGATGCTTCTCCTGCAGTACAAAGTCTCAGTGCAAGACTTCAAAATGCGAGTGTAGGAGCACAGGAGCCGCTTGTGGAGATTCTTGTGGGTGTCTCCCAACAATCTGCAGCAACCGAGAAACACACACTATTGATACTCCAACTGTTAATGAGAATAAGGAGGCCATCTCGGGGAAATCCTCTGAGCTTGTCTCTCAGGGTGCTGCTCTACTTCAGAGTGCCTTCGGGGAGAACCCAGCAGCTCAGAATGACAATGAGGGCTATGGCTTGAAGAGGAAGCCTTTGTCCGACATCGGCAATCAGCCTGTAAGGCCCACTCTTCCTTTTTTTCTAACTCTTCAATAAATAAAAATCTGTCAACTGTAAACAAGTTGAAGACTTTGGTGACATGTTTACTCTCTGATACTGTGTATAATATGATAATCATCAATCCAACATTGACATATCCATCAAGAGGCTCAAGACCTTCGTAGAATCACTTGGTAAAACTATTAATCTAATTATGTTTTTGTACATCCAGCCCAACGTGCCCAAGCCTAATCAGAGGAAGAAGTGGGGAAAACAAGTCGTGCAGCTCATCCCCGTCTCTCCCTCTCCTGCAGATCAACCCAAAAATGCCAACATGGCTGTGAAAAAGCTTGATGAATCTACTGTGGACGGAGACTTGCCTCTGAAGCTACCTAGGGCTATGCGGGCACCAGCTCCTAGCAGTGGAAGCAGCAGCACTCTCAGGGAGAGGAACTACGATCCTTCCAATGGACCGAGTCATAGCAAGGGTAACGCTTCACAGGCTCCAACAAGTCCCCCTCGGCGGGTCCCGATGTCCGACGAGAAGTAGAACTTAAGATGATACAACCTCCACACTCAGCTTCCACATCCATTTACCGATCTCATTGAAAAGGAAAGTTATGGATCACTTCTCAGCTGGCTTGGATCTCTTCAAGTTCGAGATCACGTCCCTTGTTTGCAGTCTAATTCTGTGCCGATCATCCAAAACTTCTGTTGAGAAACAAACATCGGTCTCTGGTCTCGACTTCCCGTGGAATATCGGTAAGCTTTTGGTGGGCTGTTTGTACTTGTAAGTTCGATAATTGCAGGCAAGTGTTGTTACAAGTCTGGTTCCTGCTGCTATTCGTGGTTTATTTTTCGAATTGAGCAATTCCTGTCAAAGTGTTCACTTTGAACTCATTGATTTTCAACAACTCTAAAAGAAACAAATTAAACAAATAAACCTTGCGATGGACATGAGTATGTTCGTGTCTGAGAAACGAGTGAAAAAAGCGTAAATCAAAAAATTCTTTAAAAACTTTTTTTTATTATACTATCAAATGCGATTTCTTCATAAATAAAATAAAAGATAAATGTTTAATTGAAAATTTTATTTAATCTAATATTACATATTTAAAATGCGGTCTCTTAATAAATACTAGAGGCTTATTCATGTTAAGTACAATATGTATTATTTTAATAAAAGTTATTAGAAATATATATTTATGGACAATTGAACAGAATAATTATTTAAAATTAATTTTTAAGTAAAAATAGAATATATATATATAACTTTTAAATTAGAAAATTATCTACGATAGTATGTAGGAATCATTGATAAAAGAATGATAAATGTGAGAATTAAAAATAAATCTATTAAAAAGAAAAAAAAAAGAATGTGGCTAGAGAGAGGAGAGGGGAGTTTCAAGTGAGAGAGAGAAAAATGTGCGAAGTGGATAATTATACGTGGTGAATTTGCGATCATATCTTTATTTTATTCCAATATAAGGGTTAGCAAAATTTTAATTTTTAGACATAACTTATAAAAATGGAAAAGAAAAAGTAATATAAAAAGATGTTTTCTCTTAAAATAATAATAAATAAACTATTTTTGTTAAAAGATTGTATTTTAAAAATAAGAGATATTTTTTTGCCAAAATTAAAAATAAGAGATCAGAATACAATGTCTTCATAAAATTGAGAGTATGCATGAAAGTATTTTTTAAAAAATCATTTTAAAGACTTTTTTTTTCTTAATGTACGATGTTTTCGTGTCTTCTTTCTCGTTCTTCCATGGTTGATATCAACCCCAAGTGGCACAGCCAAGATCTTTGTCAATTGCTGATTTGACAAGTTTCAAAAGACGACAACAGGTACATGTCACCGTCCTGAATCCCGCGCCACCTGTCTCGCCTTAATTCCCACATCGAAGTCATTTTTTAGGACTATGTGTTGTCAATGGTGAATTTAAATTAAATATAGTGAATTATAATAGGTCAAGTGCGGACTTTGTTAGGTAATGATTGACATGTGACTTGTCCCAATATTATTACATAAATGATTAGCAGACAGATCCTAATTAATGGGAGTTTTTATCCAAAATAGTCTTATTTTTTAAAATATTTTTTAATCCAATCTTCTCTAAAAAATATTTTCCAGACTAATCTTCTAAATGATGATGTGGTAAAAATATGTGTTGATGTGGCAAAAAAATGTGCATATAGAAAAAATTATATTTAATTTTTTACATTTATTTCAAATCACTATTTATGTATCTTCAACTAATTTATAGGATTTGTGGTAAATTATATTTAAGACCCGATAAACATCATATAATATTAGTATTTTTTTTATAACCAAACTTAAATAGTTTAAATTTTGATTGAATTTTCAAATTTTTACTAAAACCAACAAAATTCATAATAATACACTTCTTATTGCACAAGGATATTATCGAATTGAGCTAAAAAATTTTTTCAATTTGATAATATATAAGTTAAAAGTGCCATTTAGTTAAAAGACACATAAGTTTTAAGATTTGAAAAAAATTTTAAGTTCAATTCGATAATATCCTTGTGCAATAAGAAGTGTATTATTATGAACTTTGTTGGTTTCAGTGAAATCTGAAAATTCGACTAAAATTTGAACTATATAAGTTTGGTTACAAGAAAATACTAATATTATATGATATTTATCAGGCCTTAAAATATAATTTATGGTAAATCCTATAAATTAGTTGAAGACATATAAAGAATGATTTGAAATAAATGTAAAATATTAAATATAATTTTTGCTATGTGGACACTTTTTTTGTCACATTAACATTTCTTTGCCACGTCAACACATATTTTTGCCACATCAACATATTTTTGTCACATCATCACTTAGAAGACTAGTTTGGGAAACATTTTCTAGAGAAGACTAGATTAGGAAATATTTTAAAAAACAAGATTATTTTGGAAAAAAACTCAATTAATGGAGAAAATATTCAAATTTTTCATCGCTGGTTTCAAATTCTAGAAGACCCCACGATCAAGAAAATATTTCATGTGACGGTATTATAAATAGTGATGTTAATTAATAAAATTAGGTCAATTCTAAAATTATTTTTAAAATTTTTAGGATTTCATAAAAAATATTAAAGATTTTAATTTTATTAATTTGTATTATTATATATGTAGTGTTACGGCATCGTATGGTTGTTGTCTTGATCTTTCCCCTCCTTTCATTAGGTTGGGACTTTCTTTCTGTCCCCTTTCCTTCCCGTGTCCTGTCCGGTATCCAAAAGTTCCGAGTTCAACTATAATCGATTCGATAGAAAGTAAAATTCTTCTAATTCTAGACTATTAGTATCCATCGTATTGGAAGTTGGAGATTTTATGCAGAGAGGTTTCACACTAAATCACCTCAACCCAGCCATGTTTTTCTGTGCTCATGCACATTGGTGATAGACAATTGAAGGAGATGAGCCACAATTTATTTAAAATTTGGAAAAAAAAAATGGACACGATCATTGTTTGGATATGCACGATTGGATGCTTTTGCGTAGGCCTCTCATTGGACAGAATCCCAAGAAAATCTCCAAGAAAAAGAAGACAATAAAAGAAAAAAGATTACTTTCTACGGGATGCTACCGTTAAGTTGCCAAGGCAAGGCCTCCAAGTTTCTTCATGACTGAGTGTGACACTTCTAACCTGCGAGTCCGAGATGAAAGAAAAAAAATGTTCGACTTGTGACTAGTTGTTGAACTCGAGTGTGAAACTTGTACTAAGTGAGTCCAATATGGAATAAGAGATTTGAGTTGTATTATTTGTTAGCATGACACCGCCATCATCAGTTGTCTCCTTTACCCCAGTGTGGAACAAAAATGTCTGGCTTATTGAGTGTAAGCTATGTTGACAGGTGTTGAGTGATCAATCTCACATAAAATAAATAATAAATTGAAATATGATTTATAAAATAATTGCGTACTATCACATATATTTAGATTTCTAGCTACATCCAAATTCGACCTCTTATAAGCTCGATAAAAATTTTACAAATAACATGACAACTTTACTTATTGAATAATAATTGACCAAATGCATCAGTTAAAAACCTCTCTCCTTTCCAAACCCTCTCAGCAGCCGAAGACCCAGAGACCTCCGTCTACGACCGGGGGTGTTGGCTGCCCCGACTCTCCTCGTGCCTCGGTAAGTGGCGTCCACCCCCACTAACCGGTGGCCGTACATATCCTCCACCGCCCAGCTAGTGGCTCTTGCTCCGGGCCGCCCAGCCAGCCCATCCTTCCGGCTGGCCGGTGCGTCCGCCCCCTTTCCCTCACTGGCGGTGAGTCCTCTCCCCGTCCTTCAGCGGATTTCCTTCCTTGCTTGCGCGGATCCTCACCTCATTCACCAGCAACTCGACAACAATGGCCCTCAATCGGCAGCCACCGATAGCGATTGGCAACAACCGGATCTGGCCAGATCTCACCTAGATCGGCTCAGATCCAGTGGGATCCGACAAGATCGGCACAAGATCCGGCCAGATCTCACCCGGATCTATCTCGATCTAGAAAGATCCGATCAGCTTCGACACACCCGGCTAGAGGACAGGACGGACAGGGAAGAGGAGTCGGGTCTGCAGCAGTGGAATATGCACGCGCTCGAGTATGGTCCAAGACACCTGCCTGTTTTGCTCTTGTATGGATATTTATTTGAAATATCTGTATAAGATATTTGAGAACTGTTTGGATCAATGGCCTGAGGACCCTTCCTTTCCAGTTTTTACTGGAGTCCATATAGTTCGGCAGACGGTTGGGACTAGGGACTAGGAACTCGGTTATTGCTAGCCACCTACAAGTGTTCTGAACTCATTTGACGTGTTTAGTCACATGTATTTTCCTTGAAGTTGGCCTGGAGGACCTCTCTGTGTTTCTTGGTCCTATAATTTTCTTACTTCTTGGACATTTTCCCATGTACTCGTTTTTACAGTAATGATCAAATCCTTATTACTTGCGATAAAAAAAAATTGACCAAATTCATCATGACATCAACTCATGAAACAAATTTCCCCACTCTTCTCTTCTCACCTCTCTTTCTTGAGTAAATATTCAACATGTAATATATAAAATACCATCAGTTCTTAATATGTATAAAGTTGATTATCAAAAACTGTAAAAACTTTACAGTGTCAAAATGTGATAGAGATTTAGACAACAAATTCATTTGATATTAAGTACAGAATATTTTTACTCCTTTATCATGCGGTTCCTTGCTCCCTAATTCCCAAAATGACCCTGCTCTTCAGCCACAAGCAAACCATTTCTAGAACCTTCCCCAGGGCTAAGCCGCAGCTGACGATAGACCTCCACGAAGGCATAATTGCTTCTCTCTCTCACTCACTCTCTCTTCTTAATTTACTTTATTTTTCATATTGATCCAATATCAAGAAATTAATGTTATCTACGAGAGTAATAACAATCCACTAATCCCAATCTAGTTTAAAAATTTGATATCCGTAAAATCAAAATCGAATAATATTTATAACAAGTAATTTTGACATTTGCTCGGGAAGAATTTGAATAAGAAAACTCAACTCTTCAAAATTATATAGAAGTATATTGTGAAATTGAACTTATGAGGGAGGTGGTCCATCGGTTAAACGTTTTTTTTTTTATTTTTTTTTGGTCGCCAGCCACGGTATCCAAGCAGGCCCCACCAGCGGTGAGATGGCATCTTTCAGCCAACCATACTTGACTAATCCGTTGGTCGCCCCGGGTCGCACGCCTGGCAATGGCGGGTGAGGCTCCCAAGAGGGGTGTCTGCGTACGTGAGGTCTCGAACCTGAGACCTCCTTAAGCGGCACCGAGCTGCTTACCACTCGGCCCAACCCCTCTTGGTCGGTTAAACGTTCATTTTTATACAGTTTGGTGAAATTAATATTATATATTTGAGTATCATTTTGAGTAATATTATCGGAAGAGTCTCTTAAACTTGTGACTTAATGGATATTAGTTTCTTAAACTATATTACCCTTTTGGTAGTGTTACGTTGACGGCGTCAATATTAAAATTAGCTATTCAATTTATCTGATATATTTACAATTGAATAAGACAACCTGAAAATTAAGTAACACAAGATGACTGAATCGTTATTTGTTCAGGTAAACTATTTTGAATTGGAGCTGATTAATAATATGAATATTTCCAATTTACAGAGCTCGAATTGAAATTAAGGAAGAAGGTGCGGAACCAAAATCTTTTCGCTTTCCATATTCTCTACTGTCAAATTACCACCGGCAGTTATTATAGAGAAATGAGTGAAAGTAGAATCAGTTTTAAAAATATTTTACGAAATGGGATTCATTCAAAAATAATTATTAGATTAGTATTTCTTAACTATATTTTGAAGATTCAGTTTATTTTTAATGAAAGATGCGGTTCAACCTCCTTTTTTTTTTTTTAAACATATAGTGAACTCATTAATTCTTTTTATTTTTGGAAAACACAACGGCATGTTGAACATGCGGCTAAGGATAGGATTTAGATTGAATATTTAATGTGTAATATATAACAAACTTATTTTATAAACCTCTGACAAATTTTTCTTGTGTAAAATTTTATTAGGAATAAATTTTATAAGTGTAAATACATTAATAATAATTTATATAATAAATTCTGATGTATCATACACTGAATACTAAATATATTAATATGTAAAGCTTTCCATTATATCTCAATGTATGATACATCAGATTTATTATATAAATTACAATTCACGTATTTATATTTATAAGATTTACTATTAAAATTTTGTAAAAATTTTATACATGTAAAAATATGATAGAGCTTTATAAAATGAACTTGTTTTATAATATACAGTATAATACATAATGAGCTCGTTTTATCAATATCTATCAAATCTTTACACGTATAAAATTTTTATAAAATTTTAACAGTAAATTTTATAAATGTGATACCTAAATGATAATTTATATAATTAATTATGATGTATCATACATTGAGTTATACTCATAAAATTTACTCTTAAAATTTTGTAAAAATTTGTCAGAGATTTATAAATTTATTATATATTACACACTAAATATTCAGTACAAATTTCCTACTCAGCCGCACGTAAAAAAAATAGAGACGGAACCGTATCTTATCAACAAATAAATTGTATTTTTAAGATAGATTAAGAAATACTAAACTGATAATTATTTTCAAATTAACTCCATTTTGTGAAATATATTTTTAAAACTAACTCTTCTATCACTCATTTCTCCCTATTATATATGCAACCCAGCTGATTCCGACTTCAACGCTTCTGGTTCTCCTTCAAATTTGATTTGATCTTCCTCTTCTTCTTCGGATTAAAGCGTCAGATAGTTCTGGTTCTGGGTTTCATTTCATTAGCTCGACGATCAAAGTTTTGGCTTTTTTAAGGTATTCTTTATTTCGCCAAAGTTGCTTTCTTTGGGTTGCTTTGAATCTTCCGCTTCGTATCCGAATTTTGAGGCACACGCCAAGAACTTCAAAGGGAAAGGGGCCTATATCTTCACAGCGGTTCCTGTTCAACTTCAGCTTCGAATATTCTTCTGGTTTTGGGGTGTGCCCGATTTATTCAAGAGGGCAGGTGGTCCATTCTAGAGGGGGAAATGGTGCAAGAATCGAGCGGAGATTGTCTTAATGTTGTGATGTTATTGGCTTGTGAATGTTATTTAGAAGTATATAAATGAGTTTTTTTTTTTCCTTTTTTACTGCCGTGATTGCTTATGGAAGCTACAGCCATTGCTTGGGTCGTCTGGGTTTTCTATATTCGGCAAAAGTGGGGTTCTCTTCTCAAGGGAAGTTCCATGGTCTTTGTTCTTAGACATTCTTAATTGGCGTCCAAATTCAGGGAATTCTGCAAAAGAGTTGTTGATTTAGCTATTCCAAGAAAGTCAATGACTTGAATTGAATCAGCTATTGGAAGGAATGTAAAACAATCCGTTTACAATTAGATTCTCATGGATTGGTCGAAGCCATTGTCCATTCCTTTCTTATGTTCTCTGGTTCGTTGAGAATCTCATCTTACCTGCTCGTTAACGGTCACAACTGATGTTCTTGATTTCCCTTCAGCAGGTAGAGACTATTCATCTAACATCTATTTGAATTGGTGGAGTACATGGCTGTGGTGTTCACTCCTCTCTCATGGCGGGTCTCTCGTATGAAACAGAAGGAGCCAAGGATCTCTACTGGGGCCTCCTTGAATCAGTCTTCCTCCAAGACAGGCTACTGGGAGTCTGACACTCTTAAATTTCCTCTTTCAAAACGGAGTGCAGCCTCCTCTTCGAGGAACATAAAGCGCAAGTGGAGGAGTCGAGAAGAGCGGAAGATTGATAGGGAATACGATATAGTCCTCGTGCCTCCAGACGGTGGGTGCATATCAGGGTCGGAATCTGATGACTTGGACTGGTCGATAGGGTGGCTGGAGCCTCATGGGCCCGGGTTCCATAGTGGTGATGAGTCAGATGATAGTTTTGCGGTGTTGGTCCCTTGTTATGGGCGTGTTGGGGATGACATGGTGGAGGATTCAAAGAGCAAACTCTTGGGACTTGTTGGGAACATCACTGGGATTTATCCTGCTGGTATGATTCTCTTGCGCTTTTATCTTCCTCTGATAAAATTTTTGTCCCAGTCCATCTGATAGATTTTCTGAGATGATGCTCTTGGTTGGACTGTACTTAATATCTATTGTCAAGCAACATCAGCGCTGGTTTATCTGCATAATTGAATGCATTGCTGTTTGCAAGAAAGAGTGAATCAAAATTTGTTCTCCATATTACCTTAAACCAACTGAGTCGTAGCTTGTGTTCTGGGTTTTCTGACTGTTAACACAGTAGTAGGTTGTCTTTTGACAATGCCCTGAACGGTCCATTGACCTGAAGCAGAGTCATATTTTGGAAAAGAGATTCCAAGTTCACTCTAATGGTTTTCCCTTTGTTCCTTTCCTAAGGCTTGATCCTGAACTATATGATGCCAAGAGGGATTTGCCTTTGATGCTATCTGTCTTCTCATAGGAGAAGAAAGTATAGACCTTTGCAATGAAACCGGATCCAGCGACTTACCTAGAAAGAAGGAAAATAGAGTACAATAGAGATAAATGAGATTTTTGAATGTTGATTGATCTACACACTTTAGGAAGCATTTTCCCTGGGAGCAATTGACAATGTGAGAAAGCTACTGAGCAATGGATACTTGGCTGATATTTGGATTTTTGATATGGTATTTTCCTAACAACCAGTGGAAATGAATTTGCCTGTTTAGACGGTTTTGGTGAATTTGCCAAATGTTTATCATTCATTTCCATGCTCTGGTTCTTCTGTGCTAACTTATTCGAGTCTTGGTGTTCAGAATTCTCTTAAGATGCATCTTAGCTATCCAGTATCCTTGTTAAAGAAGAACGAAGAATATATGCTGTTTCCATTGGTTGTGACTTACTTTACTGTCAAATTCCAGAGACATCTCGTTTATACTCCTTCACTATTTTGAATGACATCTTCATACTCTTTCGTTCTTATGCACATGAATGTATTATCGGTCATCTGCTGCATTCTTTACCATTTTGATCAGATGGCAAAACCTACATTGAACAGTGGCTCTCATCATTGCAGAACAAGTGACTTTTGGTTTGGAATATTGATACTCGATTCACAGACCTGCTCTGTATCTTCGTCCTGTGGAGAATCTCCTCCATTGTGTTGTGTCTATCAGTTGTGGCTCATCATTACCAGTCCGAAGTTCTAGTAATGTTTTCAAAATTTAAACTATTATGGGGCCAAGTAAGTAATCTTGTCTGTGCCGCAACGAATGGGACATGCAAGTCCTATCACCTGACTGAAATTCTTTGATTGTAAATATTTGCCGTACATAAGGAGGATGGCCTGTTTTGTGCTATTACGTGCTGTAAGTATGTAAGTACTCCTGTACAATACTTAGTGAATAATAAGATTCTGTTATCTGTAAATCTCTATTTCAAACACACTTGCTTCAACACACTCTTCACAGTCAAGAGGCCAGCTTGGATTTTCCTGGAGAGGATGACAGCTTCAGGATGGCTATTCATTCCACACTACGTGTGTGTCTGTTTTGTTTCGAATCCACGCCAGGTGTGAAATCTGTTTCACATACCTGCAGACATCGGAGTTGTATTTAAAATTAGTCAGACAATGCCATTTCTGGAGTTGGAAGCTGCCCATATTGTGGCACGCTGCTTGTGTTTAGTTGAGTCTCTGAGTCGTCGAGCTTTGCTCCAGATTACTGTCTCGTCAGGCACCTATTGAAATTTCTGGCAAGTTAAAAGACGGTAATGTCAGGTTCGAATGGGTCATATGATGGGATCACACCGGGAATATGTGGGAAGATCAGTGAGACGGTCACCAGTGATACTCTGTGATGCCATTAATCTCCCTTCACTCCTATCTCTACCTATGCCCAAGGCCTCCTCTGTAATAATGAGGAAAATCTTGTATAAGCCTCAACACTTCCATTGGTGAGCATTAACATGAATGATTCTTAAATGTGAGGAGAACACCATATCTCTCAGACCGTTTAAAAGATTCCTAACATGTAGGTGTCTGTTAGTAGCTTCATAACTGGAAAACTGACCTGATGACCATAATCCTGCAGTTGTGGCACTGTTCCTATTTCGACTTAACAAGGAGTAAAATTTTCATAATATGAGTTTTTTTCATCCGCAAAAACTCGTACCCGAAATTTTTGCTTAAAGGGAACGGACATCATATCATTTGAATCAACTCCTGTTGGGGATTAGGGGAGCCTCAAAAGTAAGATCCTTCCAAACCCTTATCAGGAAACATTAATCCAAGTTTAATATTTTTGTGTGAGACAAAATGTAATGCAATCAGGTGTCAGAAGGTGGCAGATATGTGCAAGTTTGAAGGATTTTTTTCGGTGGATGCTGTTAACAAAGCCGGAGGTCTCTGCCTCCTCTGGCATGAGGAGCTTGAGGTACAAATTCTACATCACTCTCAAAATATAATACATATATCTATAAATCATCAAATATTACCCTGTACATGGTACCTTTCATGTGTATATGAACCTCCTTATACAAACCTTAAAAGATGTTTTTGGGAGCAACTGGATTATATGGCTAATAACATTAATGCTCCATGGCTATTATAGGTGATCTTAATGAAAATCTTATCCTCAGATGAAAAGTTTGGGGTAGATCTCATGGTTCAGATAGTAGAAATCACCTAGAAAATTTTTTAATCTCAACCAGATGCATAGATATAGGATTTAGTGGGAATATATATACCTGGAGAAATAATAGGCTGGGACTTGGACATATTAGACCAAGACTTGATAGGGTTATAGCAAATGACTTATGGAGGTTAAACTTTCCTTGAGCAGGGGTTTTACATCTACCAGGGGTTTTACATCTACCAGCGACAATGGATCTATGACCAAGATCAAATAGGAGCATATTTCGTAGAGAACTTTGAAAAGTTGTATACCAACCACTTCGCAACCAAATTCCCCCCTGATCTTAACAATCCATTGACCCATATCATAACTGAGGAAGAAAATAGAGATGTGATTCAAATACCAACACAAGATGAAATTGAAATAGTTTAAAAATCAATGGTCTCTCAAAAAGCCCAGGATCAAACAGGATGCCAGCTTTGTTTTATAAAAGATATTGGGATATAATTAAACAAGATTTTGTGAGTTTGATTCAAAAAATTTTCAAATAAGGTTTCTTACGCAAAGAATGGAATAACACATTCATTACTCTCATACCAAAAAAGAAAAATGCTAATAGCTTCACGGACTACAGACCCATTAGCTTGACAAATACTTGCTTTAAGGTCATTTCAAAATTAATTGCAAATAGAATGAAAATACATCTAAACAAATTAATATCACCTAATCAAACAGTCTTTATAGAGGATAGTTGGATTAATCAAAATGACATTCTAGCTTAGGAAGTAATTCATACAATGAATAAATCCAAATCAAATAAAGGTTGGTTGAGTGTTAAAATTGATCTATCAAAGGCCTTCGATAAGATGGAATGGGGATTTATTAAGGCAATCTTAAAAATTTAGGTTTTCACAGCATCTTTATCAATGGAATTATGAAATGTATCTCCGCCGCCTCGTTCTCCATTTTATTAAATGGTTCAACTTTTGGTTATTTCACAACTTCAAGGGGATTAAGACAAGGTGACCCACTATCACCCTATTTATTCATTTTAGCAATGGAAGCACTCCCCAGGATGTTGTATAAGGCAGAAGAGTTGAAACAAATGCATGGTGTAAAGCTATCCAAAAATAATATTCCATTGAGCCATCTCTTATTTGCTGATGATCTACTAATCTTAATAAGGTCTTCTAACTCGGAAGCTCTGCATTTTAAGAATATTCTTGACATTTTTAGCTCTTGGAGTGGGCAGGAAATAAATTATAGCAAGTTGGGACTGTTTTTTTCAAGAAAGGTTGAGCTCAAAATAGGAAAGATATTAAACACATTCTCAATATGAAGAAGATTAGTAAAGATATTAAATACCTAGGAAACCCACTTCTCATTAAACGAAAAAAGGCAGAGTTTTTTCAATTCCTGGTAGATAAAATTCAAAACAAACTTGCTGCTTGGAAGTCAAAGGCTCTTTCTTGGGCTGGGAGAACAACATTAGTTAAGTCTGTTTTAAATACCATCCCTATTTATCAAATGTCAGTATTTACGTTACCAATGAAAACTTGCAATAAAATCGATAAATTAACAAGAGATTTTCGGTGTGATAAACTAGATAGAGAGGGCAGATATCTCACTCCTACTAGTTGGAATTCCATTTGTCAACCAAAAATTTATGAAGGTTTGGGATTTAGGAATGTGGCAGATTTTAACAAGGCAATGCTTTCAAAATCTGCATGGTTTTTAAACTCGAACTCAAGTAGTCTGGCTGCAAAAAATTTTCAAAACAAATATGGGAACTTTCTGCAACATAATGGCTCAACAAAAGCTACAGTTTCCCCAGTTTGGAAAGACATGCAAGTTTGTAAAACTACTCTGTTAAAAAGGTACTGCAAGAATACAGGAAATGGCAACAACACATATGTGTAGTTGGACCATTGGATTCTTGGTAATGAGGCTTATAAACCAATATCTTTTGTTTCTTCGCATATTGATCCTTCTTTAAAAGTCAAAGATCTTTTCTTAACTGATACTAATTCATGGAACATGGATATGTTGTCCTCCTTGTTTGATAGGCATACCGTTGAAAATATCTTGAAAATCTACACACCTAATATTGATCAAGAAGATGAGATAATATTGACATTGAATAAATCAGGTTGTCACACAGTAGAAAGCTTCTATTTGCTTGATGAAGATTATAAATTTCAAAAGGGTAAGGAAAATTTTTGGAAAAATATGTGGAACCTAAAAATTCATGAGAGATACAAACTCCATCTTTGGAGAATGGCTATTGATAGCCTGGGCTGGGCAAGCACAGAGGGTAATATATGTCCTCTCTGTAAATCAGGTCCAAATGTTTTCTCACATTTATTCACCCAATGCGCATTTTCCTGCATTGCAGAGAGACAGTCTCATTAGGGTGTTTGCAATAGCAATCCATATGCTACAAATAGCTTAGGAAATAATTTCAATGTCCATGATATTGTACAATTCTTTTGCAACCCTCCTGATTTTCAACCCAATGCAAAGGAAAGAGAGAGATTTTCTTTGTATGGGGCTATATTATATTATATGCTTTGGACTAAAAGAACTAGAGCCATTTATGGTGACTGACCCTCTGATTTATATTCATTTTTGGACAAAGTGAACAAGGCTTTTGAGGAAGACAATCAAATCTATATAATTGATTTTACAGATTCTGTTAATTTCAACAAAGTTATGAGAGAAAAGGTATTTGACGACTTCATTATTTCTCCAACACCAGGTGTGTTTTCAACACAACAAGAAGTTCATAACAATGTTTACGATGCTCTCCACATTTTCACGGATGCAAGCTGGATTGAATCAAACTGTTGCATAGCTGGTCTGGCTCAATTTAGATGTCACAACCCGAAAATTCGGCAGAGTTTCTCCTAAAACTTGGATATTCCAAAATCAGAAAAATAAACACCTATAAAATAACCTCAAAAAATCTCTAACATAACTATTATAAAACTGTACCATAATTTTCGGGTCGTAACGTCTGTTTACAAAACTATAAATATTTAAATTAATACCTATAAACTATGGAATTCAGCTAACCAAAATCTTACGTCGTTCCCCACTAACTCTGCTCATTGTGTTCATGAAGTTGACCTCAACTTTATCTCTAAAAAAAATTTATATATGAAAAGGGTGAGACACTTCTCAGTGAGCAATTATTCCAAAATAAAATGACTTCTATATACTAAACATTTAAATATTTTGATTACATAATTTACATTGGATTTCCGTTCTTGTCATCATAAATTCCTCATATTTTTTTCCTGCATGTACACACACATATATACACACACATCCATATACATCATGTCTCATCTCCCATACTTGTGAAAATACACATAAGAATCCAATACAAACATTAAGTAGCCATAGGGCCGCATTAACCTTGCGAAGAGTTATGACAGTACTGTGAACGGTTGTCCATTTTGTATCCCGCCGGATTAGCGGCTGGTTGTCCATTTTATAACCCTCCGAATCAGAGGCCGGTCGCCCATTTTATAACTTGCTGAATTAGCGGTCAGTCACCCATTTTATAGTCCGCCGAATCAGCGGTTTAACACTCATGGCTACATCAACCAAATGGTCATAGCACATATTACTAATTATGTTCCATATCTTTCCCATCTATATATATATATCATAGTTTCTTATTCACCAGTTCAATCTATATATATCTCGTCATTTCAACATCTCATAACAATTATACTAATATAATAGTTATATAGCATATTTAATATACAGTTCTATAGCACAACAAATTCAGTCTAATACACTCAAATAAGATAGTAAAGCTTTATACCTTTTAAGGCCAAATCAATTATCATAACAAAGTTGAAACTTCTTTTAAATTTCATAAAAAGGAGACAATTTGGAATGGGGAAAGAAACTCGTGCTTCAACAATCACTAAAACACCTTCATACTAGCAATTAGCCCAATTAAACCATGCCACCAAAACCCAACATAAGCACAGAACCAAACCCAATTCAATTAATTTCTTAATTCAATAATTTAACTAATTGTCTATTAAATACATCAAAGAAGAACATAATTCGAATAAAAATGGGAATCAACAATCAAACTCTTATTATTGCAATAAAGGAGAACATTCTACGTATTTAGATGAACCATATTCATTCTGTAGCAGGGATGTCCTACTTATGGATCCCATGTTTGCCATATGCTAATGTATCAGAAGAATTTATGGATAACTGAATTGTGGAAATGCAAATTGAGATGCATCCTGCACGTTAGTAAACCAAAAAATAGTTACACGATGGAAATTAGGGTAAAGAAAACTTGAAGCTTAACTTAAAAGCGTGAAAATGATCGCCATCTCTTCCGCATCAGAGACGATCAAAGTCGGCTTCAAGTTTCACATACTTGAGCTGGAGGAGGAACCCACCTAATGAAAAAGAAACTCGAGCTTCACGCCCTCTCTATTTCTAGTCTCCTCTCAGTTCCCTCCTCCTACCTCTTCTCCATTTTTTTTTCAGCCTGGCGTTCTCTCTGTTTTCTTTTTCTCCCTCAGCTCTGTCTCCCTTGCGAAGTTTGCTCGACAAGATAAGGACAGAGGATAAAATGGCTTGATATTTCACTTAGGTGGTGGACAATTAATTGAGAATTATTGGGCTAAAAATTCTTGTGGGCCATGGGCTTGTCTTAAGGGCATTATGGGCTATGATGGTTCAATTATATTATTAGGCTTAAGCTCAATAAAATAGGGGCTCACATTAGAGGATCGAGACTGTTATCTTGGCATACAAGGTGCCGTGCAATTTCACCATCGCAAGTAGAGGCAAGGGCCCTTCTACTAGCTATAGAATTAGCTGTGTCTTATGGCTGGACTAAGATTGTTTTATTCTTTGATGCTAAATATGTTGTTCAAGCAGTAAAGAGGATTAGGAAACCATCCTGGGATTGTAGCACTGTTTTGTCTTATTTGTCTTTGCATGTAATTAACCTTAACTATTGGGACTGTGCATGAATTAGAAGGGAGCGAAATAGTGCAATATAATTTAAGTAAAATAGGGTTAGGTGCCGCAGATTTTGGTATGTATATCTTTTAGAGCTAGTCACCTCAAGAGAGTCCACTTTAATCTAATACTATATACGAATTACCGATATAAAAAAAAAAAAAAGAATCAACTCATATTCGTCAATCCCGTTTTCTTTAGAGTGTTAATCAATAAGCATAACAAAACATTATAAATAAAGAAAAATAAGATTACACGGTTTACTGGTTATTACACCCCCCATTTCATTTTCTGTTTCTCATTGACACCTAATCCGGGCGAAGTATCCTCCCCTCCATGTTTAGGCCTTTTGCTTCTCTTGCCATTCAATGCCTTCTCTCCTTCCCCCGACACCTCCAAAAAAAGAAAGCTTCTCTTCCTCCCTCCTAAGACCACCATTTCCTCCGTTCTTCCCATGATCATGTTGTCTCCCGGTTCCTGAAGCTCGGGACGTAAGTGTGATGTTGCAGAGGGCGGCGAGCAATGCGTACTCGTGGTGGTGGGCCAGCCACATTCGCACCAAGCAGTCGAAATGGCTCGAGCAGAGCCTCCAAGGTAATAATGTTCATGTTCCCTCCCCCTTAATAACCTATACAATGAGTCCTTTTGATGAATCAGCGGAACTTTTCATGGCACCTTTCAACGTGTATAATTCCTGCTCGCTTACTCTGTTCATCGAATGCCAGGCACAGTGCATGTACAATCGGAACCTTGTCAGAAGAATCTTCTTTGAGGGCCAAAATTTGACCGGACAAATTTTATAGATCGGTTTCTGGGTTATCCCTCTTGTTGGAAAACTAATTTTCTGATGCAGATTGAGGATCCGTTTTCTCCTGCAATGTTATGTTTGGAATACAGGAAAATAAACGGCAGTCGTTGTTATGTTGTCGTTTATAGTTTTCTATTTTTTAGTGTTCGATGGGATGAAAGAATTTGACCTGCAACTTGGATTGACAGATATGGAGGAGAAGGTTAATGAAACGATCAAGATCATCGATGATGATGGAGATTCCTTCGCGAAGAGGGCTGAAATGTATTACCGGAAGAGGCCGGAGCTCATCGCTTTTGTGGAAGAATCTTTCAAGTCGTACCGGGCTCTTGCAGAGAGATATGACCATCTCTCGAGGGAGCTCCAGAGCGCAAATCGGAAGCTAGCCACAGCGTTTCCGGAGGAGTTCCAGTTTGATGTGGATGATTATGACGATGAAGAGGATGTTTCGAGGAAGTCCGGTTCTGTCTCCGAGAAGCAGGCCAAGGACCTCCCTGATGGACCGAAGTCACGGATCCCGAAAGTCCCTGGCGCTCCGGGGAAAAATTTCAGAGGTCCGTCCATGTCGATCTCGAGGAAAGGCCAGCTAAGGCGAAACCCGAGCTATGGAAAAGCTCTTCTTGCCATTTCATCTTCGGGATTGAGCAAGGACGAGGCAATGGAGGAGATTGACAAGCTTCAGAAGGAGATTCTGTCACTGCAGACGGAAAAGGAATTCGTCAAGAGCGCATTCGAGAGGGGAAAGGGGAGGTACTGGGAGATCGAGAGCCAGATCACGGAGATGCAGAAGAGGGTTTGCTGCTTGCAGGATGAGTTCTCCATTGGCATTGTGATCGAAGACAACGAAGCTCGCAGTTTGATGGCTACGACTGCCTTGAAATCTTGCCAGGAGGCCTTGAACAAGCTGCAGGAGAGACACCGGCAATCAGAGGAAGAGGTGAAAGTCGAGGATGGAAAGATCCAGGAAGCGTACGAGAAATTCCAGTCTCTGAGCGGTGTGTCTGTTCCAAGAATGGTGGATCAAGATGACCAAACAGAGGGAGAGAATTCTGGTGGCAAGGACGATCAAGAGATGATGTCTCTGAGCCTGGAAGTTGATACCGAACCGAGGGAGAAGGATGACTTGGAGCTGGCCCGAGACAAGATGAGAGAAGAGATCGATGCCAAGGTCTCCGTGCCAGAGTTGGCGGAGCGAATAGATGAGCTGGTAGACAAGGTTGTTAACTTGGAAATCGAAGTCTCAATACAGGCTGCCTTGGTGAGGAGGTTAAGGTTAGAAACCGCGGTCCTGCAAGCGCACATTCAAGCCCTGGAGGAAGAAAAGAAGAACTCGCCGGTTGAAGGTTCGGAGAAAATGCAGCAAAAGCTGAAGGAGTTTGAAGAGGAATTGACCCGGGTTAAGAACCTCAAGCAGCATGTTGTGTCCCAGTGCCAGAGCCTGCTGTCTCATTTTACTGAAGCTACCAGCAATATCAACACTCTCTCGGAGAAACTGGAAAGCTTGAACCTTGATGATGAGATTGAAATGTCAGGGCTTTTCCGGGAGGCAAAACCTGAATCGGATGGGAAATATGACGAGCAGGAGATCAGAGAGCACCGAGACGTGCCGGGTCTTGAGGGCGACTCGAAGGAAGGGATGAAGGATGGCGGGGCTCCAGCTTTCCACCATCCCATCAAGACTAGACAGGAAGAGTTCGTCGTCCTTTCTGGCCCGAGCAGTGAATTTGATGCCCTGTCCGAGAAGCCCCAGGAATTGGTGCATCAGGATAAGGAAGAGAGCCAGGATTTGTTCGACACAGTCACGGAAACGACGAATCCAGAGTTCCGGGAAGAAAGCGGAGATGACCAGCCAAATTGGAGGAAGCTGTTCATGAATGGTTTGGAGGATAGGGAGAAGATCTTGCTTGACGAATACACTTCGGTCCTTCGGAGTTACAAGGATATGAAGAACAAGCTCAATGAAGTGGAGAAGAAAAACCGAGATGGACTCTTCGAGATGGCAATGGAGATCCGGGAGCTGAGGAGTGCAAATGCCAAGAAGGAAGAGGAATTGGAATCTTTGCGTCAAAAACTTGGCGCTACTGGTAGCACAACCGATAATGAGAATTCGAATGCAACGACCGATTCCAATGCACCGCCACCACCACAAACATCAACAACAACGTCGAGTAAACAGCCGCTCTACAAATTGCTGCTCCTGCACAATGATAGATTCACGAGGACCATGAAGTACAAGGACGGAGGAGACGTCAACCTCTGCAAGATCGGTAAAGCTTCGGCTATCCCGACCATGGAAGAGAAGCTCCGGGCGGAGATTGACGAGCTCCTGGAGGAGAATCTCGAGTTCTGGCTGAGGTTCAGCACATCGATCCATCAGATACAGAAGTTCCAGACCACATTCCATGACCTGCAAGTGGAGCTCGTGAAGCTGCAGGATGCTAAGAAGCAGCAGGAAGCAAGCTCCAAGAGCAGGAGCGGTGCAACCTCGGCTTCCGAGGTTCGGCCAATCTACAAGCACCTGAGGGAGATACAGACGGAGATAAAACTGTGGTTCGAGCAAAATGAGCTGCTGAACGAGGAGCTCCAGAACCGATCGACGGCGCTGGGCGACATTCAGGACGAGATCTCGAGGGTCCTGGAGCTGGGCTGCAGCGTAGGGGGAGAGAATGATCTCATCACGGAATACCAGGCTGCCAAGTTCCAGGGAGAGGTCCTGAATATGAGACAGGAGAACAAGAAGGTTGAGGACGAGCTCAGGGCCGGCTCAGAACGTGTCAAGAAGCTGCAGGCCGAGATTGAGAGAACCTTGAAGAAACTGGATAGGGATCTCGGGATCTCGGCATCGAAGAAACACCACCAGTCTGACCAGTCACGGAGCAGCTCATCGAGCAGGTCAAGGATCCCCCTGCGGTCCTTCTTGTTCGGAGTCAAGCTGAGGAAGCAGAGGCCGTCCCTCCTCTCGTGCGTGAGTCCGGAACTGCACAGACGGAACACTTCCTTATAAGTTACCTTGCCTGCATAAGACACTTCTGAAGACAGCCCTTTAATTTCTCTGCTGATTGTGATAGTTTCGTGTAATTTGACGGACAATATGGGAGCCACGGTGCCGTGCTTCGTGTGGCTCCGACAATGAAATAGTCGGTTTCAAGGTTGTACATGCTGAAGTATTTATGGAATGTTAATATGTATCAAGAACAACGCCAAATCTTTTCCTTGCAAAAAGACATTATATTTATGAACGTCTTGTCTCCAGTTACAGAAAAATGAATCTTTGAACTACCTGTGGTACATTATCTCGTTTGGGACTACACGGACAGGCCAAAGCATCGATCAAATGTTTTCACTATGCTGGACTGCCAGTATGCAGCGCTACTGCGCTAGTCAAGCGCTTCATCCTTCAAACTTTCCTTCTCACATATCTTAGAATCGTCGGAACTGGCCTTTTCACCTTTCTCAGATTCATTGCCTCCATGGAGCCTCTTTCACTCAGTCACTGACATCTTCTTTGTCAAAGCGTCAGAATTCCAATTGGCTGGTAGCCATACATCTGCTCTCGGGGAGACTGCATCTTCGTGAACTGGTGAACTATTTTCTGGGGCATATGGCCAATCTTCTCTGGTTTGGCTCAACCCCGGAGGTGCCGTGTCAGTATCTGACGTCTTCCTCCTTACTCAGTCACTGACATCTTCCTCTTTGGCAGAGCATCAGAATCCCAATTTGCTGGTAGCCCTACATCTGCTCTGAAACCCAAGAAGGCTTGTATGAAAAAGAAGGCAACTGAAAGAAAACCGCCTAGGAAAAATTTTGGGCATAATCAGGCTTCCAATTCTGAACACTCAGAATCTAGAACTGCTGAAGCTGAAACATCTACTTTCCTAATGAGAGAGCAGGCTGTGGAATCAATGAGCTATCTCCAACCTTCATCTTC
Source organism: Lagerstroemia speciosa (assembly GCA_037672795.1). Taxonomy (NCBI): domain Eukaryota; kingdom Viridiplantae; phylum Streptophyta; class Magnoliopsida; order Myrtales; family Lythraceae; genus Lagerstroemia; species Lagerstroemia speciosa. The sequence goes on along the minus strand of CM075304.1, from coordinate 8,568,152 downwards.
AGGCATTATCTCCCACGGAATGGAGAATTCTGTGGGCAGCTTCTACCAGAGGGAGTTTGATTCCCAAAAGGGCATTGCTCGAACGCTGACTGTTGGCCACAATCAGGTCACTAATGCAGAAAACACGAACACTAGATTTCTTGAAGCTAGTGGATCTTGTACTATACAATTTATGCTCAACTTGGAGGGTCAATTGTTATGTCGAGTAATATGGGGAGTTCTGGGGGAATAATTTACCGGCACAGTGGAAATAGTTTTCAAAGTTTCCAGCTGAGCAGTAAAAATGTCTTAGGAATCCATGATCCTCGGATCACAGGAATGTCATCTACAGAGTAAAGAAATATTACTGCCTTTATTTCAGAAGCGAAGGAAGAATCTTGGGCTGGTGAAGTGAGTTCCTTGTGAAGGAAACGTCCTGATTCGGGTGTACCAGAGATATCATTGGGCATTATTCTTGCTAGGTTCAACCAATCTGGAAAAAGAATCCAAGATGGTGCAAACTAGGGGTGAAGTAATGAAAGGACCCTTCAGTTTTGCAGTTAGTAAACCAACAATGCGTGAGGGGATGGGATTTATGAGAACCTATTGCATACCATATCATAGAAGATGAGAACTATTATGGGTTCTGCATGGTTAGTTGGTCTAGGCAGTTAGGTCAGATTTTATTTATGTTGCTACCCTCAAACCATTTTTTAACCTCCAAGGGGGCTGCTGATGATGTGTTCTGTGACACATTCCGATTAGTTAAGAGGTACAATGTTTTCTCCAAATGGCAAGATAGTGCTGGATGATGGCTTGGAGGGATTCATTGTGGATCTGATGAGTATGCTTTCATTGGCCATGAAGACTGAAGAGGAATCGATTCTTGGATCACTATATCATATATGTTGCTTCCTCTGATGATTGTGCACTGCTCACGCGTTGCTCTACACCCTTTGAGCTCCATGAGTGTTTCCGGTTTACAGTTTGATGGTTTCTACACGATTGGCCAGTCGACGACTGTTGTTGCTGGAATGGTGTATACATCTTGTCAGAACTGGCGCGCACACACACAACATAGCTTTTAGGATTTTGCAGGTTCCATCAAGTTATTGATATGGCAAATTTCCTGTGTGCATAGGTTTGTTTGATGCAATTTTTGCGAAGTTTGGAATGACTTTGTTTACTTAGTCAGACCTCGAACTTGTCTGAATACAATCAATGTGAAAAATTAAGAGTATATTCTCAAAATTACGTAGTGTCTAAGAGAAGGCCAGAAACTAGTAAAATGTAAAACTTTTCTAGTACATGCCGATGCAATTAGACCCCAACTTGGTTATTGCTGATTGGATATGCGAATATTAGGAAAATTGAGCATGCTCCGAGAGTCGGTGTCGGCCTGCAAATGTATTTGGCGGTGTGATTTCTATTCTTGTACGAGGGTCGTGACATTGGGTTCTCTCCTGCTTATGGGGTACGTGAGAGAGGCGCTTGGGAAGGCTACTAGGGAAGTAGAAGTGCCTGTGACACTGTTCAGCAGATTGCAGGAGGTTCAGTACTTTCTGAACTTGTGATCTTATTCGAGAGTCTACATTGGCATGCAGGAAGAGAAAGAAACCGATCCGGTAAGTGCTACCCAAAAAAGAGCGGACTCGGAGGTACTCGTGTAGCGGTAGAATAGCGACTTGAATCTGAACCGCAACCACCTTGAGATTATGAAGTGCTAGTGGAGAAGTTTCATTGCAATTACCGGTATTCCATCATTGACACTTCCTAGGACAGTTCCAGGCAAGTCAGCTGCACAATCAAGAACAAAGAGTTGAGCTTCACCTGTGTGAAATCAAGTTCTGCAGAACAGTTCTCCGGAAAAGTACAGTTCCAGAGATTTTTCTTTCCTTGGAAATCTGCGGAGAGGTTCTCCGACATAGCATATATTCAGTTCACGGTCTCCTCCCTCTATCCCCGGTGCTTAATCTGCTCCTGACAGCAAGCCAGGCAATGAAAGAGCATCTCGTAATGTGATCACTATATTTTTTGGTAAATTGTGATTATATTGTATTACTTGTTAGAAGGTGTTACATGAGTAGCATCAAATACATATAGTCCATGACAGTTAGGCTCAAAAAAGGATTGTCCTATACTAGGAGTGTGATTATTCTTTCTGCTAACCCACTTTGTGAAATTTCCACCTGACCCACAAGAGATTGGACCCATGTCCATCCCAAAAGCTCAAGCTGATAGGATGGTGGTACCCGTTCTCTTATAAACTGGGTTTCGATTATCTATTTGTCCGATGTGGGATTTATATCTCAACACCCGCCCTCACGTGACAACGTGTTCACACTTGACGCGTGCTTTTAAACACCCGCCCTCAACAACTGACCTAGAGCCGAACATTTCACTTTCGGTCTCGAGTGAGGGGGGACAACTACCACAAGGCGGCCTTCTCTACCGTCCTCGAGCTAACAACTGGCCTTGAGCCGGGTTTTTTTTTTTTCCAGTCTCAGGCATATGGGCCACGAGCTCCATACTCGAGCCTGGCGTGGTGTGAGCCCACACGGTTGGCTCTGATACAATGTGAAATTTTCACCCGGCCCATAAGAGATTGCACCCATGTACATCCCAAAAGCTCAAGCTAATAGGATGGTGGTACACCCGCCCTCACGTGGCAACGTGTTCACACTTAACACGTGCCCTTAAACACCCGCCCTCAATAACTGACCTCGAGCCGGGCATTTTACTTCCGGTCTCGGGTGAGGGGGACAACTACCACAAGGCGGCCTTCTCTACCGTCCTTGGGCTAACAACTGGCCTCGAGCCAGGTATTTTTCTTCCGGTCTCGGGCTTACGGGTCACGAGCTCCACACTCGGACCTGGCGTAGTGTGAGCCCACACGATTGGCTCTGATACCATGTGAAATTTCCACTTGGCCCATAAGAGATTGGGCCCATGTCCATCCCAAAAGCTCAAGCTGATAGGATGGTGGTACCCGCTCTCTTATAAATTGGATTTCGATTATCTATTTGTCCAATGTGGGATTTATATCTCAACACACTTAATATTACACCTATCAAAGCAGTCAAGCATGGCCCTAATATCAATAACTATGGTCTTTACCTCCCAAGGAATGACTTCCTTAGCAAAAACAGAAGAGACAAGAATAGGACAATCAGAGAAAATTGTAACTCTTTTCCAGTGGTAAGAGATGGTCATATGTAGGGCGAGATGAAGGGCCTTTGCTTCGGCATGAAGAGGGGATGGGGCTAGTCCTCCTTGAAACCATGCACTAAGGGTCTGCCCTTGTTTATCTGCAATCCCAGCAAGTCCACTTTAGCCATCCTTGACAGCAGCATCCACATGAATTCTAATTCCTTCATGTTCTTCTTCTCCCTCAGTATAGTTGGAAAATGGCCATTCTCCAATTTGCTTAATTGAATTACTTAGCTCAAGATCCCTTGCATTTACTTGCTCCAAAAAACTCTTATTCAATCTATCAAGAAAGCTAATCAAATCAGGCTTGAGACCAGCATATTTGACTTTATTTCTAGTGTCCCATAGATGATATAACAATAAGCATCCAAAAAGTTGAAATTCAAGGATTTTATCAATCCTCTTTTTAACAAAAACTGGTGGAGAACACAGAAAACTGATTATATCTTTATTGCAACTACCAAGCAAGTAGACATTAGAAATTCTCCAACGTGACTCCCTCCAAACAACACAATAAAACAAGAAATCCTCGTAAAGATGCCTGTCTTCATTGGAGCTGGTAGAGCATATAGGATAGGATTCATCCTCAACGGAATACCAGGGGAGGATAGGTCTCACGAGTCTCCATAAGAAGACTTTGATTCTTTCATGTACTTTAAGTTTCCATCGAAATTTCCAAAAGGCAGTGTCTAAGTTTGAGCTATTACAATGGAACCTTTCATGCTGATCAAGGTAATAAAAGGATTTAACAGAGTGTTTTCCAGTTTTTTCGAGGCACCAAATGTATTGATCCGCTTGATAGACTTGAGGCAAATCAATTTTAAGGATCAACTGAGCTGTACTACAATAAAAAAGTTGCTTACGAACTCATAATTCCCTCTTCTTGGGTTTTGTAACATCAAATCACTTACCTTGAGGGAGTAATCAAGATTAACATTACCTACAGGGAGAGGGATGCCTCTTCGATTACCTGGGATCCAGGGGTTTGACCATACCAGTGTACTAGCACCATCACCAACAAGTCTTCGAATACCTTGTAGCAATGTAGGTCTGCCTATTTAAAGCCCTTTCCATATATATGAAACATTAGACCTTCCTATTTCCTTGGGTTTAAGGAAAAAGTCATACTTACCTGTTATGGCTTGAGTGAGAAGGCTGTTGAGGTCACTTACTAGAGACCATGCAAGCTTTGAGAGCATGGCTTTATTAGTATTTGCCATTCTTCTAAAGCCAAGTCCTCTCATCATCTTGGGCTTGCACAAATGATCCCATGCGATGGGGGCATAATACCTATTATGGTCGTCATTCTTACCCCACCAAAACTTTCTTATTATTTGGTCCATTTTATCAGTTATAGATTTGGGAATGTGAAAGATTGACATGTATAAATGGACAGGTTATTGATGACAAAATTGATCAATGTGGCCCTCCCAGCCCATGAGAGTGAGTGGGCTTCCCAAGAAGTTAATCTATTCTTCAGCTTTTCAATTAGAAATTGAAATGCTTCAGATTTCCTTCTAGGTAGAATAAGAGAGTTTCCTAAGTGTTTGGAGTTCTCGCTAAGTTTTTTCATTTGTAGAGTTGATTTAACTATCCTTCAATTATGTACTGAGGTATTCTTTGAAGTACAATCTTGATCTGTTAACATTAACTTTTTCTCCACTCCAAGAGCAAAATTTGTCAAGGAGTAGCTTGACATGGTCTATGTCTTTCTTAGTAGCTTTAGAAAAGATAATTAAGTCATTGGCAAAAAATAAGTGGTTAATTATTGGGCTGTCTCTACTTAACCTAATGCCTCCTATCCTATGATCTACTTTAGCCTTTATGAGCATGCACGACAAGAGTTCCATAGAGAGTATGAAGAGATATGGAGACAAGGGGTCTCCTTGTCTAGGACCACAAGAAGATTTGAAAGAACCCACTGGTGAGCCATTTATTAAAAGTGAGAATGTTGGGGTGGAAATACACTAATAAATCTAGTTAATAAAGGTATGATGGAAGCCGAATTTGTTCAACAGGTTCGTAATGAATGACCATTCTAATTTATCAAAGGTTTTTTTTGAAGTTAATCTTTAGGCCAACCCATCCCTTCCTAGCTGTAGATCTTTTCATTACATGCATAATTTCCTGGACAAGGGCTCCATTCTCGATAATTAATCTTCCTTCTAGAAATGTAGCTTGATTTGGGCCAATTTTATTCATGAGTGGTTTTAGTCTATTGGCAACTAACTTAGAGATTATTTTATAGGACACATTCATAAGACTAATAGGTCTGAACTCTTTGAATGTACTGGCACCGTTAGGCTTAGGAGTCAATGTAATGAAGGTACTATTCCATTTCTTAAGTATATGCCTAGTCCTAAAGAAGTGGATGATTGCATCACAAAGCAAATCTCCTACAAATTCCCAATTTTTTTATAGAAAAATATTGGCATACCATGTGGGCCAAGTGCTTTAAGATTAGGCATTTCTTTAAGGGTATTCCATATTTCTAGTTTATCAGGAATCTTAATCAACTCTGCATTTTCTAAATTTGTGACCACAGGTGTTATAAGGTCATCAACACAATTGGGAGCAATTGGGTTCACCGTGGAATATAATTGAGCAAACTTATCTAGCAAGTAATTAGAGATTTCTATTTGTTCATGGGTCCAATTACCATTATCAAGCTTTATTGCATGAATCTGATTATGTTGTCTCCTAATAATAGCAGATAAGTGAAAGAATCTTGGATTTCTATCTCCATCTTTAAGCCATTGCTCTCTAGACTTATGTTTGCAAATTAAGTCAGTTTTAATCAACAAGTTCTCAAGTTCTAATTCCAATTTCATTTCTATTTTCCTATTTGCTTGGCTAGGAGGGGCTCTTCTTATGTGGTCTAGCTTTTTAACTGTTTCGTTGATATTTACCTCACAATTCTCGAAATGATTCTTGTTCCACTCCTTTAAAGCCATTTTTGTGTTATTAAATTTACCTAAGAATTGAAATGGTAGTGATCCAGTACAATTTGTATTCCATGCTTCCCTAATTGTTTCCTTACAAATGGGATCCATCTGCTAGGCTACGAAGAATCTAAATGGCTTAGGTCTTGAATTTGTGTTGTCCCATAATTTTAGCAAAAAGAGGGGTCTATTGTCAGAATTGTTAACAGTAAGATGATGAACTACCGCACTAGGGAAAGTTAATCTCCAGCTCTGGCTTGCGAGTTCTCTATCCAGCCTACGCTTGACCAGTCTTGAACTAAATCTATTGTTATCCATGTATAAGGGTCTCCTATAAATCCTAAATTGATGACACTAGTATTATTTAATAAATCCTCAAGAAAGGTTCTAGATGTTCCATAGTTATATCTTCCACCGAAATTTTCATCGAATGACAAAATTTCTTTCAAATCTCCCATTATTACCCACGGATCCATAATTGTATTTGCAAGTTCAGTAAGTTCTAGCCAAAATTTACTTTTGAGATGCCAGTATGGTGGGCCATATGCACATGTTAGCAAAAATTATTGTGCTATTGTCCTGTGCATTATTTTGCAATGTATGAGGAATGTAGATGAATGTAGGACTTGTACCTCTACCTGTTGATTCCACATCAAGCAGAGGCCTCCAGCCCTTCCATTGGCTTCCATTGCAAAAGTCTCATCCATTCTCAGCTTCTTTGCAGCCTGTGTGCATTGCATGCTATTGCATTTGGTCTCAAATAGAAAGATTAGGTCGGGCCTATACTTCTTACAGAGGAATTTAAGGGATCGAACTATAGAGGGACCTTTCATTCCTCTACAGTTCCATGATATGTAGCTCATGCTAGAGTGAAAATTTTTGTTACTATAATGAAGAAGAGAAAAATCTCTTTGTTGATGTTAGATCTATATGAATATTCTTCTCTTTCGATTACTCTTGTTTCTCAAATATGCTGACCTTGAATGAAGGAGGTAAAAAAAACTGCTTTGTTTCTACAACTCGAGGTTTAATCAGTTGAAAGGATTAAATTCAATAAAGGAGAAATCACAGTTTATCACCAAAAGAAAGAATCAAACCACAAGATCCCGATGGAGACTTCAAATGTTAAAGCTTTCGGTACAACAAAAACAAAGAATAGGTTGTATATGAAGGGGTGCTGCTTGGTCAAAATCCTAGTAGCTATATTTCTTCCTGCATATAATGCATGCACCTACACAGATCGGAATAGTTCGGAACAAAACAGGGTTTCCAAGACACTTGACTATTTGGTGAGAATCTGAGCAGATCAAGACAAATCCTAAGTCCAAACACTCGATTGAGGAGCGTATCCTTACCTTTAGGTCTTTTTACCATTCCAAGGGACGATCTAGGAGAGACCTTCGTGAGTTCAAGCGACAATCTTGACCCCTGCTTCGTTGTTGCTGTTGCACAGCGAAAGCCAATTGCCCTCCTACTTTTGGATCGTTCCAGCAGTAGAATGGAGCTATTTAGCCCTGAAATTTGCTAAAGCAAACCTCCATGAAGGGAGATGGGTAACAGCCTCCACGGTGAGAGATTGAATTTGACAATCCAAACAAGTATAGTGAATCGAAATTTGAGAATTGGTTCCGATTCAAATCGAATCGGAAACCCTAAGTGATGAGTGCTAATCGCTGGGCTGAGAGAGCGAAGAGAGAGAGAGAGAGAGAGAGAGGAAGAGCCTTTATTCGATATTCATCTCGTAATGTGATCAGTAAACCACACTGGTATATGCCACATAGAGAAGGCATTTGGGACCTTAAGCTCTCCCATGCTGCTTTCCATGAGAAAGAAAATGGGTTTCGAGTCCCAACAGATTGTATACTGCCCCGAGAAAACTACTTGCCACGTTACTAGCTGCATGATTTGCTGCCAGCTCGAGTATGCAGCTGGACTGAGGAGAGACTTCCTTCCATTCTCATGGAGGGGAAGATTGTCATGTGATTTGGACAGAGGGAGAGGAAAGAGCCCCTTCCTGTCTAGTTATCGAGCTAGAAAAAACTTCTGCCCAAATCCCACTCCGTAGCTTATGTGGGGCCCGACCTCTTATCACAGCTTTAAATTTTTCCTCCAATTCCCAGGTGCAAGAATTTGGAATAGGTAGTGACTGGATGCTTCTCCTCCTGATCATGATGCATGAACCTATGCTACCCAAATGGATCTTGATTTAGCTAGCAATGGCTACCAATAATTAAGCATAACATGAGTCACCGAATTTTAAGGTTGTAGTCTTCCCGTGTAAGATAAGTACTGTGACATCAAAGTTCTCTCATGTTTCCGGTGATTCTGTCTGCCAGAGGTTGGCATTCGGCATGTGATAACTTAGTGGAGATGAGGTGATGTCCAAATATCGAATAGGTAAGCTACCTTGCCCGTAGCCTGTTGGTTCAGGCAATTGACGCACTGAAGAATCAAACAGCCCTGAGGTGAAGACCTCAGTCTTTTCTGCATTCAGTTTCAATCCTGACAGCTGATTAGAAGAGATCTAATGACTCCTTTAAGCCTCGAGAGAATAGAGGGATCCATCCATGAACACCATCAAAGTCATCCGCAAAAGCAAGATGGGTTAGACCAATTCTTTTGCACTTGGGGTGGAACTTCAAGTCTCCTCTAGCAGTTGCTTGGTCTAGGAGTCGGGAACCATAGACAGTACAGAGAGGTAAGCCGTGAGGGATTCTCCTTGCGTAACTCCCTTTCCACCTTCAAAGAATCCCAAATTAGCTGGAAGTGTCACATTATTTAAAAAAAAAAAAAAACAATGTATGTAATATATAAAAAATATGATATGACATCTTTTTATTAAATGTGTGAAGTGATTATTACATAAGTTTTTGAATGACGAAGTAAGTTCGATTTATATAAGAACCTCTCGGTTTATTATGAGTAAAAGTCTCGGACTCGAGTTCTGTAAATGGAGAGAATTCATCTTAGAAGAGTTTTACTTTTTAGTAGATATCCATCATACTTGAATTAGATTAGTTATGGTCCATTTAATTTCAAGATACCAGTAGCACAAACCAAAGAAGGGCATTATGGCTCCCGAACCATGGAACTGGGATCATGTGTTGAGTTAAGCGCAAAGTGGGAAGAAGCATCATCCTATTTGGACCAACATTAGTACCCCAAAATGCCCATTTGCACTTTGACTGAAGAAGTAATAAATATTGCCAATGTACGCAAAGTATATAGATATGGCTACTAGCCATTCAGATGTGAGCCCGATCGGGCTCCTCTCTTTGTTTCCCAGTACAAGTGTATTAACATACGTTTCTATCTGTCGCTCTGCTCGAGACGAGTTCTCTTGCATTACATACCCATTTGTCAATGGCCCGAACAACATTTTCCATCCGACTTGCGTGAGTTAAGCAGCAAGTCGTTGCAATGCATTTTGAAAGTCAAGGGACCAGAAAGATTTGTTTCACCGCTATCCAGACTCTCCGGTAGCGATATAAGTTACACGCTATGCCTTGGAAGTGCCTCGTGAAATCAGAGCCCTCGTGGTTCGGAGGAATCCGAGTTTTTCTGGACATCGTTGCACAATGGACAACGGGGAAAAGGCTGCCACGTGCATATTTCTACGGCTGGCTTCTGGTCCTTGCAATCACAGAGCATGTTACACGCTGTGGTCCAACATTGTATGAACCGAAAAAAGGGTAATTCCATCAATTTGGAGTCGAACACTTGTTCTGTTCATTCATGTAATATTTATAACTGCATGCAAATATTTAAGCTACAATTTTTCTTAAAAAAAGGGTGAAAGTACTTATTCTTCAGTGGATCGATTCGATTTGAATTTGAATTAATTATGGCATATTCATTTTATAAATACTAAATTATATATATCGAGAAACTTATAATACTATATAGTTGAGCATGGTTGGAAATTAGAGATTCTTTTAGAAAAAGTAGAATATAAACATAAGAAATGAAAAATTTTTGAAAATTATAAAATAAAGTGGTGTTGCTGTTTCCTAATGAGGATGAGAGAAAACATGATTAAGCATACATCGATCCGACAAGAATCCGGATTAATTCAAATCTATTAGTTTACGGATAGGAATATGTAAGTAAAAAGGCCAAAAGGTCGTAACTGTAAAAATTGACCTTTTGGAGACCTGTGCATAATTTAGGACTGATTTTAATTAGGATTTCCTTCAAATAAGATTACCCTAATGGTCATTTTATCAATTTAACATTTGACCTATTTTCTTATAAATGGAGAGAATTCACCTTGGAAGATCTTTATCTTATAGTGAGATCTCTCGACTCGAATTAGATTAGTCAATATTTGTTAAGTTTTGGATACTAATTGTTCAGCTAAAAAAAATACTTCTTGCTATTTTTTTCTTTATAAAAAAATGCCCATTAATCTAGAAATAGGTGGATGGGGATTAAATGGAACATCATTGAATCACACCGACTATAATCGAATTTCGGATTTTCTAATATTAAATTAGAAGCATTGCAACTGAACTAAATCTCTGTCTATCTCCTTTTTTTCCCCCCGGTTCATGTTATTTTAGCTTGAGGACAGCTCAGCTGATGCAGAACTCCAAAGTTTCGTTCACATGTTACCTCGGCCTTCAGGGAAAGCTACTTTTGCTTAACTATGGTCCATAAAATGACACTACCATATAGTAAGATATCTCTTTTTCTAAAATGAGATGTCGGATTTAAATTTTATAAATGGAAAAAATTTATATTGAGAGAATTTTTCCCTCTTAGTGAGCTAACTCTGTCCAAATCTAAATTAGTCAACATACAATTGACTTTTGGATAATATTATGGTACATACCGGAAAAAAAAGGATAGTTAAGAAATTTGGCTATCAGGCGGCTAACGGCCCTGATTGAAAATAGAACATTGTACCACCTCGTGAAAGAGAGATTCTGGCATCCTAACGTAATTCATGAACTCGATTAATAAATATTTAGTACCTCATAATTAGGCATCATATTATTTCTTCTATCTATAAATAATATTTATTTTTTAAATGTAATTAAAAATAGTTATATACATATAAAATATTTATTAACTAAATTTATCGTAACTTCATTCACCAGTTATACCAACTCACTTGTTCATTCACATCTCCCAAACATTAAATACCCCCTTCACCATCCCATTTGTAGAAAAAACCCTAACCCGGAAAACAACAAAATGGCTATATCTTCTTCTTATTCCTCCTCCCAGCCATCATTCAGGTTTGTTCGTGAGGCTCCAGAGCTGATCCGCCCTGCAAGGCTGACCCCTTGTGAGATGAAGCCGCTCTCCGACATCAATGAACAAGAATGCCTCCGGATGCAGGCACCCTTCATCATATTCTACCCGAGCGGTGATGATACTAACAAGGGCAACATGGAAGGAAGGCTAAGAAAAGATCCAGTAAAAACCATTAGGTGGGCACATTCTTTTTTTTTTTTTTTGGTAATTAAGGTATTTCATTAACGCAATTTACATCAGAATGTACATCAATTTACAAAAGGTCCCTTAACTTCTAGGCGGGCACTTTCGGAGGCCTTGGTCCCGTACTAACCAGTAGCCGGGAGGATACGAGAAGGAAGCGGCAGAAAGCTCTCAGTTGACTGGACCAGTAAGGGCATACTGTTCATCGAGGCAGAGGCTGGCATCACGCTCGAGCAGCTTGGTGATCCACCTTTTCCGTGGATATCGGACTTCTTGTACGATGTCCCGGGATCGTCTGTGATCGTCAGCTGCCCTTTACTGTTAGTCCAGGTGAAAGAACATTCTTTTCTAAAGAATCCAAACGACTGAAAATCTGCAATATTTCAAACGATAAGAAGAGAAGAATATGGAGAATTGAGATAGATAAATCTTGGAGGAAGAGGGAAGAGAGAAGATCTGAATCAGGGAGAAGGGAGTTTATTCATTTGTGAACTGATGATTGACATGAAGCCTCTCTACACGTTTTTGTACTCTATTACCCGTTACAGCTTCCGACAAACTTTAACAGCTTCTGACGACTGGTAACCACCGTACCCCCATGTTTGCGGGCGCCGTGACTTATATTTTTCATGGAGTCCAAATCCTATAATACATAAAGTTGGTTCTTAAATCTTCCAACCGAGTCCCACCTTTTTTAATATTTGAATAGTGTCTTATCCAAAACTTGTATAATATCACTAGTTCTAGTTACCATATTAGAATCAATTTATTATTATTATTCTCTTTGCTTGATAATACAGATTATTATTGTGTTAGAACTTGTTTATTATTTTCATTATTATTGCTCTTTTATGATATCACTTGTTCCAGTTACCCTTTTGAAATCTATTCATTATTATTTTTCTTTCTGCTTGATAATACGGATTATTATCATGTTGGAACTTCTTTATTATTTTCATTATTATTGCTATTTAATATAGTTATTTTACCATATTCAAATATACTATAATTTTAAGTATATTTATGTACTTTTAACTGTTATTTATTACTAGGTTGGTAGTTAATCTATAAAAAAAACTATTATTTATTACTAATTTCTAAGTTATAATAATAAATGTAAATTATTATGTCAAATAAAATTTCATCTAATCTAGAATACAAAATTTAAATGGTTCAAGAATTGGAGTTGAAATAAGGAAATTATGAATGATTAAGGTAATCATGTGAATTGGTTTTTTGTAACAGGTTTTGGTTCTGTTCTGGGCCGGTTGGGTCATGAACAACATGGGCACTTGCACATAGTGTTGTTAGCCGGGCCGGTTTGGGCCGGTTTGGGCCGGTTCGGGTCCAGGTCGAGCCGGTTCATGAACCGACTGGGCCAAGCCCGACCCAAACAGAGAAGCAAACGGTCCGGTCCGGTCCGGGTGACGGTTCGGGCCTAGATGAACCGGCACAGAACCGTCATACAGACGGTTCGGTCAGGGTCCGGTCTGGTCTGGACTGAACCGGCCAGATTTTTTTTTGAATTTCTAGAATATTATTTAGGATTTTATATATGATTTTAAAATAAAAATGAAAGATTTCATTGTTAGAATTCGAACTCGGGTCTATTACTTGAAAGTCAATATTTTTAACCAACTGGCTTAATCATATTTTGCTTATATTTTTATATTTAATATTATATAATTAATTAGATTGAGGTATGTTTGATTTTTATCATTTAAAAAAATTTGAATTATTTATTTTTAAATAAAATTAAAAGATATAGACATTTCGATTTAAAAAACCATCCGCTAATGAATCGATCTTTTAGTTGAAAACTCGGATAAAGAATCATATCGTCAATCACAATAAAAAAATCAGAGAAGACTTAATATAGTAGAGTAGAATTGAGAGATGAGAGTAGAAAATTGGAGTGGATTAAATTAATGAATATATTGGGTATTTATAGCATTTTAAATATGATATAAATTATATAATAATTTTTTTTTTTAAAAAAAAGGGGTGTTGCGTAGCCTTTGGCGGGAAAGCGTGGCATGGGTGGCTGGCAGCGCGGGGCCCACATGGTAGCAATTTGTGGTGGGATGGCAGTGTGGGGCCCGCGTGGGAACAAATTGACCGTTAGCTTGGCTTTGCAATATTTTCCTTTTTTTAATGTATCGGTCCGGGCCGGTTCTGATTAGCAAACGGTCTGGTTCCGGTTCAACAGGTCATTTTTGCTGACCCAACCTGTAACCAGACCTCAACCCGTAGGGGCTGGGCCTGTTACAGTTCAGCACCGGTCGGGGCCGATTCACCGTTCATACGGGCCGGTTCACTGGCCGAACCGGCCCAATTAACAACACTACTTGCGCATATGTCTGGAAATATTATGCCAATTGGAACCGGAATCGACCGATTCCATTTTTTGTTATCCAAAACTTATCTAATAAAGTAGATTTTTACTGGTTTCGAATTTGGATTGTACTCATGCAAACCGCAATACCATATCTATTTACAAATTGGCCGTTGTCTGTATTCTTTTTTTCTCTAGCTCTTCCCTGACAAACTTTCTGCACCATCGCTCTTAAGCCCTTAATCGTAACAAAATCTCACCCATGTAAGACTAAATTTAATAAGAATTTAGGTGACTCGGTTGGCTTGTGGAGGCCTCGCCGTGGCGGTCCGCCTCAATCACACGGTGAGCGACGCACTTGGACTGGTCCAATTCCTTAACAAAGTGGCGGAGATCGCTCGCAGTGATGGTTGCGCACAATCTCCGTCCCCCGTTTGGCGAAGAGACATCCTACAGGATCGGGAACCGCCACAAGTCACTGCACCCACCACGAATACAAGGATGTTCGCGACAACAACAGCAACTCTGCCTTGTTAATGAACCGAGATAACATGGTTCAAGCATCCTTCTTCTTCGGTACCAAGGAAGTGGCGGCACTCAGGAAGCAAGTCCAACCCCACCTGGCGGCGGAGTCTTCACAGTTCAATGTGATAACGGCGTGCTTGTGGCGGTGCCGCGCGGCTGCACTGGAGCTTGACCCGGAGGAGTTGGTTTCGCCTGTCATGCACGATCACTGCACGATGTATGCTATATATTAATTGATTATTTGTACGTGCACTATGGAGTTCCTAAGGTCAGTGGGCATATTCCTTGAAAGGTTTTCAAATACGAGCTTTACTGTGCCTAATACCATTGAAGGTAAACTGGGTTTCGAAGTTCCCGAAGGCTTCCATATATGGCAATGTGCTTGCGTGCCCAGCAGCGCTCTCCAAGGCTGGACTACTGTGCGAGAACCCACTAGGGTACGCGCTCGAGCTCGTGAAAGCGGCAAAGGCCAAGATGAGTAAGGAGTACATCCAATCGGCGGCTGACCTCCTGGTGATGAGGGGCAGACCCCGGCAAACAACGGTTTGGAACCTCTTGGTGTCAGATGGAAGCCGAGTCGGTCTCGATCGAGTTGACTTTGGTTGGGGGAAGCCTGTCTATGGCGGGATTGCCTGTGCTTTCCCACTCATATGCGTCTACGGGAGGTACAAGAATACGAAAGGAGAGGTCGGGGTCCTGGTTCCGATATGGCTGCCCCGAGTTGCAATGTCAAAGCTCAGAGAGGAGCTGGTCTGGATGACTGGAGGGGATGAGGAAGAATTTTCAGACGGGAATTATAGAGCAATGGCTTCCAAGCTTTGAGATGTGGACAATGTCCATTGATCTACATCAATGAAATACAAGAATGATATTGGAGGCCCTTTGTAACATGCCATTTCAAAAGATTTTCCAATGAGCTATTACAGAAAATTCCATAACAAATCGGATATGCACCTAATAATTAGAAGAGAAAATGAAGAAGAGGAGAAATCTTGAATAGAGAATTGAGAGGAAAAATTCAGTTTTATCTTGTAAATTATTTATCTGGACTTATAAGAAACGGAACTCATTTCTACTTAAAAGTTTAAATTATGGTAGATAATTCTTTTATATTCTAGGTTTCAATCCATTAATTGTTTGATGTAAGATTTATATCTCAATGTTCGTCTTACCGTTAAATACTCACTCTCAATAAATGATGACAAACCA
This sequence comes from Lagerstroemia speciosa, assembly GCA_037672795.1. Lineage (NCBI taxonomy): Eukaryota > Viridiplantae > Streptophyta > Magnoliopsida > Myrtales > Lythraceae > Lagerstroemia > Lagerstroemia speciosa. The sequence goes on along the minus strand of CM075304.1, from coordinate 8,552,507 downwards.
GTCATTCTTCTCTTATACTCGTGCGAGAGGGGATAACTAACCGCGAGAAGATTTGTCCTGCCTAACAGAACATGTACGTGGTCAGTTGATGCTTCACTGTCATTTTGAAGGGGGAGATCACAGGTGACACTCCAATTCTATTTTTCCTTTCAAAATAGGTCAGTTTAATTCTACCTGGTTTTGAATGACCAAATTAGTTTTAAAACTGTGTTTATTATTATTATATTAATCTGGCTTCATTTGGTTTAAATCAGTTAATCATACTGATTATACTTAAAAATTAACTGAATTGTTTTTGTTTAAAAATACACCAAACCAAAGTAAAATAGGTTTGGTTTCAGTTTGGCTCTCCCCGAACCGGTTTTTTTGCACACCCATATCTATTGAAATTTCTCTCATGATCATGATATTTGCCTAGCCCAGCTCTTGATATGGTTACCGGATGATTAGATAGACATGCATTCCAAAATTTTGACCTACTTTTTCTCATTAATATTTTTTAATAACGAAAAGTTTATTCTCCTTATACTTATAAATATCAGAAGTTTTTGAATTCAGATAAATTCATATGTAAGATTTATGTACAGGTAATCTAACTAACGGTTAAGTGCTCAAGAGGGAAACAAACCTCTAAACTCGTGAATTTTTCACAAAACACGCATATATTCCATCACTTGAACTAAATTTGTTGGTTCTCTCTAACATTTACATTAGGTGAATGTCTTATGCAGCAGAGTGACCAGTATTCGTCAAATGTCCTCGCACACCTGCTGTTGCGATGGTTGTGGAACAAGGGATCCACTTGAAAACCGTTTCTTTCTCTTTTTATAATACAGATATAAGCATTAGGGTTGAGAGAGTGGGCCGAGCCTTCTCAAATTTAGAACCTGTGATTATAGCGCATCTTATGAATTTGGACCCATCACTAGCCCTTGAAAATTGAATCACCGGTCATAGATCTTTCTCTTGTGCTATAACGAGGGAAAACGGACTTACCATGATGTAACCTTTTTTCTCCGCATATATGAATAGTTATATGCTCTGATTTTATATAAAATTTTTGGAAGATATTTACGCGAATTGGATCTAATCTAATAGTACAAATTGACGGCAGAGTGCAACTATTTTATATTTGTTTAAGAATAAAAATTTGTACGCGACAAAACAGGTACGACAACAAGAAGTCTCCTCTCCAGCAGGAAAAAAGAAAAGCAAGAATTCTCCTAGTCTAGTGTTTTATTTTCACGTGAATGCGACAATTGAAGCACGTGCATTTAAGAAGTCCTCAAATCATACTTTTTTTTCTCGCGTGCATCACGTGGTCTCCGACCATCACTGTCTCATTCCTACACTCGTCCCATAATTTTTCTCTGACCATCATCGACAACTAAAGAACGGCGGGAGAGACTCTCGCATAAATTGAACGTACTCTGAACTGTTTATATAAAATGTTTTGTTTTGTATATTCTCATGCCGAAGTTAGTCTATATTTCAATTATACATTCACGGGTAAACGAAAAAAAAACGAACTATTTGTCTAATTTTAAAGTTGCTTGCAATCTCAACAAGTAATTTTTTCCAATATTTTTAGGAGGTGTTGACCGGTTTTAAGAGGATAACATATTAATTTTCTATACCACCAAGTCCAAGCCAACTCGTCGAGTCTCATCAAGAAGTGATGGTGAACGCTGCAACAAGTCCAGCTTTTCCCTCTCGCTGCCTACATTAATTCTTGGATTTTTTTTTTATACTTTCTAAAATTGTTGGATAAGAGGAAGAATGATTAGTAATAGACCGTAATTGATTGTGAAATGTAATATCTCATTCATTGATTATTCTGTACATTTGTGAAGTATATATTGACGTACATGTGTCTATGTAAGGTAAGGAAATATACAAAAGGGGGAAATACAATCAGCTGAAATCTCTGAAATCTTTCACAATCAATTACGGTCTATTAATTAGTATAATTGACACTACTCTTATTTTATGATCTAAAGGTGCTGAGTTCGATCTCATCTGTGGAATTTCACGTGCCACATTTACTATCTCTTCTTTCTACTATTTCCAAACCTATATACCTCTTGTGTATATCTAAAAAATAAAATTGTGGGACACAAAATAAGCAAGATATATATTAAGGAAAAATGAAAAATGTAAATGTTGAAGACCACAACCATTTTTTTATATGAAGAAATAATACAGAAGATGAGCTGCTATACATACAGGAAATTCTAGGTTTTCTGCATTGAGTTAATTCATTCTTTGAGATTTTTAAGCAAAAGTACGAACTACTATAATTGCCACAGCCCACTTCAAAGTTTAAACTGTAAAGTGTATACAGCCAAGGCGCCGTGGAGAGACATGATTAAGCATCGCGGCGCATTGGCTGTGTACGGACCAAGGTACCGTATCCGAAATATTTTATAAAATTTTTCTTAAACTGTAGTATTTACGGCTGGAAAGTGGGAAGCGCTACGAAACCAACAAGGTAGGTACATTAGTGGTTCTTTGAATTAATATTGCAGCTTTTTTTACTTGGACTTTAGAGAATGTAGATTTCTTGAAGTATATAAGGTATTTGGTGGTGGAGTGGCTTCACGTTGATAGAGTCAATATTAGTACTAATTATTTATTTTGTATAATATATTTATAATAAAATACAAATTATAAATATTACATAGCAAAGAGCAAATGAAATAGTCATTATTGCTACCTTCGAAATAAGAGATGCGAATCCACCCTTTTCTTGATCTAGCGCAAAACGTGGAAAACGTTGCGCTCTCATGGATTGGATTCCGGCCAATGTTGGCAGAGCCACGTACACGTAGTGGAAGGAATCGGGTAGCTGCTTTCACATGCCTGCTGCGCGCTGCAGTGCTTCACAAAGTCTGAAATGATTATATTTGGTAGGCGATACCGATATATTATAATTATTCGATTAGAATTTATCATTTTTATATTTTTATAATTATGATTCATTATTTATTATGTTTTTAGTTTTTTTTTTACCATTTATATATTTTTTCTATTTATGTTCACCATTTATTTAAATTTTATATTTTTAATAAATTTTAGAATTTAATAATAATAAATATATAATTATTGATTTTATATCAAATTTTGACTGAAATGATATATCCGCTCCACTGAAGACTTTCTTGTAGTACCTCCTTTTGGAAAGACAGCTTCCCTATATTGTTTACCAGTAGAGATATTGTTTATATTTAATAGGAAATAAAACATTTAAAAATAAATTTGTATAAGTTGAATATGTTAATTGATATTTTTTGAATTTGTGTGTATTTCATTGATATAATTTGATATTCTTAATTTATATGTTTTCTTAATGGGTCGATTCTCTTTGCCTATAAATAGGCATCTACTTTCTATAATTCAGCGAATTATTGAGCCTAATAAATCTCGCTATTTGTCCTATGACCACCATATTTATATTCTCTCAATATTTCTATCTTTCTTTTATATTATTTTAAATTTCTCCATCTGCTATGAGCTAGTAGCTTGGCTCGGTTGTCCTATTAGAAATGCCCCACATCGGTCAATAACATATTGAAATCTAATTTATATATATATATAAAAGAATCACCATATAATATTTTAGATTCTTAGGTAAATATGAGTTTAACATTTTAATAGACACATAAAAATTTTATATGATATCAGTACAAAAGATAGAGGTTGACTCACATAAGCCTTTAGCCCATGGACGAAAGAAAAGGCATGCACACCTAGCGGTTATGTGTCCTTTCACTCGAGTACTAAAGAAAAATACCCGGTTTGAAGTCAATTGTTGAATGTGAGTGAATTGAGAAATAATCCCACATCGAGCAATTAAGTGAGTGAGATACAATTTATAAAAAGTTTGGGTATAACCATCTAATAGCTTAAGTTTTTAGTAAATACGAGTTCAACCTCTTATAAGTCAATAAAAATTTTACATGTCCTATGAATTTTCCCTTTTCCAAGAATATTTACTCGGACAACTATTTGTCAAAATCGGTTATTTAAAGAAGTTCGACACTTCTTTTTCTAAATTAAGATTTCTAATCTAAAGGATTGTGATAGAAGAAACTAAAAGTAGGGTGAATCCAGTTCGAATTTGAATTAATTAAAATTTATTAGTTTTTCAATACATGATGGTACATATCAAAATATATGTAAGGAAAGAAGTTAAAAGCCTACACAAATGTAAAAATAGATCTTCTTGAGACCTAAGTACTAATTAAGGTTGATCTTAGGATTTTTTTTTTTTTATATCGAGGGATCTGAGCCTCGTCCAACTAATCTTTGTGGCCCTGTAAGCATGCTAACAAGTTCACGGGACATGGTAAACATAGAAGTGTTGGATGGCACCAAAGGGAATCAAACTTGAAATCGGAAGGACGATTGTACTCCTTCTTATTATTAAACCAAAACCATTGGGGTTGGGTTGATCTTGGGATATGCTTCAACTAAGCTTATCCTATTGATCATACAATATGCTTGACATAAGATATAATATATTAGGATAGATATTTGTTGGATGGAAGCACAAGAAAACCTCAAGGCTCATCTTTCTAAATGTGGGAGAATGAGTGATCCAAATGGTACACGGTGTCCCATCAATACAATCAAATTCTAGATGGCTTAATTCAATGTCGTTTTAGCTTGAGAAGGATAGATACCTCGGCTGATGCGGAATCGCACATTTTCATACACATGTTACCTTTCCTTCCCAGATAGCTACTTTTGCTAAACAAATGGTCCATGCAATGATGTGTGACAAATTCGGAACTCGGCTATGAGAATTGGGGGAGAAAGAAAATGGGAAACCCCGCAAAGCTGAGAAAGTCTTGCACCTGGTTAAAACACTATTTGAGTGATACCGCGTACTAATAAAAATTATTCACATGATCAAATTTGTGAGAGGAAGTTTGTACGATAAAATATAGATTTAAATTCTAAATAAAAATTCAAAAAACTAAGAAACCCTTAAGAATTCAAAATGACTTATTTTATATAATGTTCAACATTATTTTCGCTCTCCTACTAGTTAATATCAGGATTTTTAGGTTTTCTTTTTAAAATAGCTTGAGTTTATATTTTACCAGTCTACATTATTTCTCATAAATATATTGATATAGCCGGTTCTTGTTAACCTGTAATACAACCAAGCAGCAGCCTAGGTGATATCTGTTAATATACAAAACTCTCCACAGAGCTACCCCGTAGTGCTCTTTCACGTCTCCGAGATAATTATAAATATCCCTTCATCATCTCATTTGTAGGGGAGAAACAAAGCTCTTAACATGAAAAACAAAAGGGCTCCTCCTCCTCCCTCCTCCTCCTCCTCCCGGCCATCTGTCAAGGTTGCTCGTCAAGTTCCGCAGCTGATCCGCCCTGCAAGGCCGACCCCTAGAGAGATGAAGCCGCTCTCCGACATTGATGACCAGGAAGGCCTCCGGTTCCAGATACCCTTCATCATGTTTTACCCGAAGAGTAATTTTGCCAATGAGGACAGCGTAGAAGGAAGGTTAAGGAAAGACGACCCAGTAAAAAACATTAAGTGGGCACTTTCGGAAGCCTTGGTCCTGTACTACCCGCTTGCTGGGAGGATACGAGAAGGGAGTGGCAGAAAGCTCTCGGTTGACTGCACCGGCGAGGGTGTGCTATTCATGGAGGCGAATGCCAACATCAAACTCGAGCAGCTCGGTGATTGGATAAGGCCGCCGTTTCCGTGGATCTCGGACTTCCTGTACGATGTCCCAGGATCCTCTGCCATCGTTGGCTGCCCTTTGCTTCTGATCCAGGTGAGACTTATCCTTGGACGCCACGGCAATCCATTTCCAAAATTCGTGGAGATTATCCTTCGCAAGTTTCTCTTTAAGCAATATTGTGAGAATAAGCTCTTGAGCTTGTAACTTTGTTGACGCCGACTTCTTAAGCTGCACTAGGTTTTTGGTGGTGCTAAGTTGACGGGATTAATATTAGTACCGGTACCAGTTATTCAATTCGTCTGATATGTTTATAATTAAATACGAAAGCCTGAAATATTACGTAGCGCGTGGTAGTCAGGTCACTATAGTGTTAGGTAAAAGAAGTCACCGGGTAAAAGTTTTTCAACCACAAGTTGCTATAACTTGCCACAACATACATGAAGTAGCATATATGTATCTCATGTGTCGGTGTGAGTCCAAAAGAAATCAACTGCCTTCCTCCTCTCAAAGTATCACCTCAACTCAAACCACCAAAAACAATTAAATAAATCGCGAGTCGCTCTTTTCTCGAGCAGGTGACTCGATTGGCTTGCGGGGGTCTGGTCGTGGCTGTCCGCCTTAATCACACGGTGACCGACACGCCTGGACTGGTCCAATTCCTCAATGCAGTGGCGGACATCTCTCGTCGTGGCGATGGTTCTGCACTGTCTCCACCGCCCGTTTGGCAGCGAGAGATCCTACAGGCTCGCGACCCTCCTCAGGTGACGTGCATGCACCATGAATACGAGGATGTTCACGACAACCGCAGCAACAACTCCGCCATGCTAATGAACCGAGACAACATGGTCCAAGCGTCCTTCTTCTTTGGCCCCAAGGAAGTGGCCGCACTCAGAAAGCAACTCCCTCCACACCTGTCGGTGGAGTCGTCCTTGTTTGATGTGATAACGGCGTGCTTGTGGCGGTGCCGCACGGCGGCACTGGAGCTTCACCCCGAGGAGGTAGTTCGCCTGTTATGCATGGTCAATGCCCGAGGTATGCTATATTAATTGATTATCTGTAAGTGCACTAGGTTTTTGGCATATATGCGGAAACCGCCTCAGAGCTCAGGCCGGTTTCGAATCGAAATAATCGGTTTTGTTTGGTATACTAAGCCTGAGCTAGAACCAGTATAATGAACAATCAGATTGCTTTACACCGGTTTTGTTTAACCTGTTAACCGACTTTATCTTTTTATTTTTTTAAAAATAAAATAGTTCAAATTTGCTCGGTTATTTTCCGAAGAATCTACAAAAAAAAAAAAAAAAAGCTCAGGTCGGTTCCATTTGAACTGGTTACCCAAATTTGTTGCACTCCAAAACAAACCAAACCGCTTTCCATCCAAAAAATTGGATCAAAATAGAACTGTTTCGGACAGAAACCGGTCTTCTTTTGTTCATCAGCTGAACCGGTTTTCCTGCATGCCCTATTCCTACGGAAGGGTTTCCAGTGTGTGCCGAAAGAAAGCTGACAATCTGTAAAACTTTCGAAGGTAAACCGGGCATCAAACTTCCTGAAGGCTTCTACGGCAATGCATTTGCAAAGCCAACGGTGCTCTCGAAGGCTGGACTGCTGTGCAAGAACCCGCTCGGATATGCGCTCGGGCTCGTGAAGATGGCAAAGGCCAAGATGAGTAAGGAGTATATGCAGTCGGCGACTGACCTCCTAGCTACCAAGGGCAGGGCCCAGTACACGACCGTCTGGAGTCTCTTGGTTGCAGATGCAGGCTGTGTCGGCCTTGATCAAGTTGACTTCGGGTGGGGGAAGCCTGTCTATGGCGGGGTTGCCTGTGCTTTCCCACTATTAAGCATGTACGGGAGGTACAAGAACACGAAAGGAGAGGTCGGGGTGGTGGTGCCGATATGGCTGCCCCCGGTTGCAATGTGCAAGCTCAGAAGGGAGCTAATCAGGATGACTGGAGGAGCTGACGGAGACTCTGCCGGCTCGAATTATGGTGTAATAGCTTCCAACATTTGAGATAGACAGTATCTACTTGTTAAAAATTTGTACCGCATAACTCTAGAGATCATACATGATGAATTCATTCAGATTAAAAAAAATGATTACAAACCTATTCCATTCTTTTCTATTATTAGAATTATTAATTATGATCTCCTCGTGTTAATATGCTAAACCATATAGTAATTGGATGTTACAAGGCTTCTCGGACTGCTCCCCATTGGAAAGAAGACATACCCTACGCTGTCTCATCTTAGCTATGAAAATTTTTGAAATCCGATTAGTCACTATTCAATAGCTTAATTCAATGATTCATAACTAATAAATCTAATCTAAGAAAAGAATCTGACGACTCATAGCAATTTCCACGCTTGTTTAACTGTCCAAAAAATCGATCATAGAATTTTACCCGAGCTATGGACTCCTCACTATCCTATTCAAATATTTGACCAATAATTTATTATTGGCATGGGTTGAATGAGATGGTTCGACATCTTTCTTTTAAAGTAAGATCTTAATTTGCTTCGGATTTTGTAAATATGGAAAAATATGTAATTGGAACAACTTTATCCGGCCAATCATTGCAGGCCAGCCGAACTCTAGTGCTAATTGGGACTCTGATATAAAGTGATAAGTGCCAAAAAAAAAAAAAAAACATACCATCAATTTGGATGGACGAAGTTTTAAGATAACTTTGTCCCGAGCGACCTCAGAGGAAGAGCTGTGGACGGTATTTCCTGCACCGACACATAAAATCAAAGAAATTAAGGACACAATCACTGTCAAGCGAGATGAAAATGGTAGGAATTTACATCTTGCACAAACAACGAAGGTAGAGCGTAAGAGAGAAGAAACTGCTCTGATACCAGTTGTTGCGTTTAAGGATCAGAATGAATTTGTATGAGTAACGAACAATTAATCAAGAAAATAGGAAAGAGAAAATCACACACTTAATATATGTAGTTCCAGACAGATATGGTCTGTACTCCACGAACTAAGGAGGCTTAGCCGATATTTTTCACCATTTCATATGGAGTACAGTAGATCAACCCTCTCACAATAGATACTCACCAAATTTGATCTTACAACTCTCTTGATTTTTTTTAGACTTATCTCCCAAGAAATTAGAGATACATATTTATAACTTCAAAACGTGTCCCCCAAGATATAATACATATCTTCCAGAGATATGTTGATATGTCAGTATGTTGGTTACAATAAAATCTCATTTAATAATAACAACCCAAAATATTCTCCAAAATTATTCTTGAAAATATTCTTAAAATTTGTTATCACAATCCAACAAATCTCCACCTTAGCTCAAATTTGGAGATGTTGTAATTGAACCAGTTGAGGTTGAGTTTGATAGAACTCAACCTTGAACTTTGATTCTCCATAGCCAAAATGGTCCCAGTGGGCCTAGATCGATCTTCGCGAGACTCCGATCAAGTCCAAGCAGTACTCGAACTTGGCAATAGGTAGACACTTCATTAACATGTTTGCCGGATTCTCATGAGCACTGATCTTTTGAATTAGAACACTCCATAAGCTACGACATCACGAATAAAATGGTATCAATATCGATATGTTTCGTTCTCTCGTAATGCATCGGATCCCTAGTGAGATGTATTACACTCTGACTGTCACAATGAATGATAGTTACCTCTTTCTGGTTAACGAACTCTGAATATAAGCCCCTCAACAGAATTGCTTCCTTCACTGCTTCTGTCACGGCCATGAACTCGACCTCTGTAGTGGATAATGTAGCAGTATAGCTTGCAAGAAAACCTTCCAACTAATAGCAAAACCTCCAATACTGTAGATGTAACCTGTGAGGGATTTTTGCCTATCTAATTCTCCAACAAAATTTGAATCAATATACCCGGCCAAACCGATCAACCTTTTGTCAAATTCCAAGCAAACATCTGAGGTACCCTTCAAATATCTTAGAATCCATTTGATTGCCTACCAATGCTATTTTCAAGGGCAAGACATATAACGACTAACAACATTGACAATATGAGATATATCTGGACATGTGCCTACCATAGCATATATTAAACTTCCAACTGCACTGGAGTAGAGAACTTTAGCCATGTACCTTTTATCTTCCTTTGACACCACTTGTTGGGAAATTCCAAATCGCCACGAATAACGAAGGTAATGCGGAAGAAAAAAGAAACTGCAGGCACAATGTACGTGGTTTGGGACAGTGGTGGAGTGTCGTCGATATATCCACACCAAAAAAATGATCGGTGGTGTCTTTATTACTGAGCAACAATAAGACGAGTACAAGACGGGGTAACACGACAAGCACATGGCCTAATCCTCATAGCAAACAATTCAGAATAAAAGAGGAATCCCAAAACCTATAAACACAAGACTCTGAACATCCGTTGGGCGCACCAGGCTCACCTTATATGAAAACTCTCGACCCATATATATAGACCTGATACAGTTAATCTAGAATATCCTTATTTTTTATCTCTATCTAAAATATCTTAAGATATCATATATCAAGATATAATCTTCTCAAAAGATAGAATATCAAATCTAGAAAAATAAGGAAATCGAATTAGATCTAAACTAACTTCAAAATTCAAGACACAATCCCAACACGAATCTACTCTCTACTGAGGACAATGTTTAGTAATTTAAAATTCACTATCATACGGTTTGTTGGGGTTAAAATCTCATGTTGGAATCTCTTATATGCAATATTATCTATAAGGGTTTCTTTGGAATTTTTAAACTATACTGGACTTTTAGTGATAGTGTAATACTACGTTGACGGAGTTAGCACCAATGCTGATTTTTCAGCTTATTTGATATGTTTACGGTCGAACCCGAAATTTCAAATATTAAGTAATGTAATTTCGAATATCAAGTAAGGTAATGAGCCTACGCTTTTCTTGAGATCAAAGCGCAACGGAAAAAACGTGGAAAATTGTTGCGTTCTGATGGATTGGACTTCGGCCAATGTTGGTTGCCCGATGTACACGTACTGGAAGCTGCGTTCACATGTATATTACACGCCGTGATACTTCCTTTTGGAAAGAAAGCTGCCCTGCATTGTCTGCCGTGAGCTATGGGCCCGGGTCGCTGTCAAAAATTATCAGCGCCAGATAGTTCAGATTATGAAATTTGATTTATATAAGAGGATTAAATACCGTAGATTAATAGTTATAAAAGATGAAGCTGTTAATCCAAGAATGGAAGAAAAATTTTATCTCATGGTCATGTATTCTAACCACTCGAATAAGAAGTGCTGCCAACCACGTTGATATGGGTCTAACGTGTGCCGACTTAAAGTCAATTGTTGACTTTACCATGTTAGAGTGAGTGCTAAGAAATAATTTCGGATTGGACAATTTAGCTAGTGAAATCTGATTTATAAAAAGGAATTGAGAATGGTCATATGATAATTTAATTTTTTATATGGATATGAGTCCCACATCTTATAAAGCTGGTAGAAATTTTACATGTCATGTAAACTTTCATTTAATTTCTAAATACTAGTAGTTTGCACCAAAACTAGTGCTGGCCACAGGCCGGTTTGGGCCCGGAACCTGCCCGTTCAAAACCGGCCCGGAACCGCCATAAACCGGAACCGGCCTGGAACCGCCCTCGAACTGTGAGGGCTAAGGTTCAGGGTTGGTTCCAGCTGCCTTAGAAACCGGAACCGCCGGTTCCGAATCGAAACCTGAACCGGCCCGAAACCGGCGGTTCCAAACCGGAACCGTAGAGAAATAAAAAAAAAAATTTGTCTAACCCCCAGCTGCCAGGGGTCCGAACCGCCGGTTCTAGGCCACCGGTTCGGAACCGGATGGAACCGCGGCTTGGAACCGGAACCGTCCGGTTCCGAACCGCCCCTGGACCGTCCAAAGGAAGGTTCAGGGCTGGTTCCAGGGGCCACGGAACCGGAACCGGCGGTTCCGAACCGGAACCGCCCGGTTCCTGAACCGTGGCCAGGCCTAACCAAAACAATACTTCCTTAAATTTGGGAGGACGATGTTTGAAGAATTTTGTCTTCGGCGACCTTGATTCGATGTACGGTGGCGGGAGACAATGCCCGAGCTCCCTAACTCTTGCTGTAAACTAATAGTTATTTAATATATCCGTAAAAAAATTACTAATATATGAAGATCTAGAAATACTTCTTGATATATTAAACAACTATTAATATATAATATATGAGATGAATTATACCAGTTACAAAAAAGACTCTGATCTTCAAGGTGCCGAAGGAGAAAATACCTATGATGAGAAATTCTTGTATAATTCAAGTGCACCAGCTAATCCATACACTAAACTACTAAATGAATGACACGTGTAAAGTGGGTCTCACACTATATTTTTAGAATTCCAATTTCTCTCTCCCTCCCCTGTTGCCGGTTCCTTTCCCCCTCTAGCCCCTCTCTCTATTTTCTCTCACCTCTCTCTCATGTTGCCGGCTCCCTCTCCCCCCACTCTCTATTTTCTCTCTCCTGTTATATGCTCCATCTCTCCGATCAGGCCCATCTCCGACGACATCCGACCTCAGCATCGGTGATCTCCATCCCCTTCATCTCGATTTTCAGACAGTAATAACAGAGAGAGAGGGGTGAGAGGAATTGGAATTTTAAAAATATTTAGTGGGAATTACCTTTACATGTGTCAATCACTTAGTGGCTTAGTTTATGGATGAACGGGTGCACATGGATCATGCAAGAACCTCTCACCTATGATGCACATCGAGAAGCATTAGGGTCAATTCTATTAGAATCTAGATTATCCACGGCCTATTTGAATTCTGTATATCAAGTGATATAGTACGGAAATATTGTAATGCCATATAATGGAGGATGGTTGGGAATTGGGGATCTTAAAAAAATGTCAAAGATGCCCACAATACTACTAAAAGCTAATGATAAATCTCTCAATATCAGAAAATAAAGTGGAGTTGCTATTTTCCAAGTAGGAGGAGAGAAAATATGATAAAGCATATGAAAAAAAAGTAAGTTGAATTCAGTTCGAATTTTAATTAATTGAAATTTATTTGTTTTTGCAATACATGACGTTGCATATCAAAATATATGTAAGGAAAAAAAGTTAAAAGCCTATAAATGTGAAAATATATCCTCTTTAGATCTATTTATCTAATTAGGGTTGATCTTGGAATTTTTTTAAAATATCAAGGGGTATTCGAAAATTGAACTAATCTTCACGGTGCTATACGGATGCCAACAAGCACGCTGGATATGGTAAACGTAGAGATGCTACCTAGATTTTGTACATGGTCTTCTAAAATAACTGTAGAGTTGTTTTGAGCCCAAAAGACATAACAATTCACTGAAAATGGGCATTAAAAATGCATAATCTTGTCTTGGATCTTTCATCAAGATGAATGCCTGCCTGCCAAAATTCTATTTTGAGTTGAATCTAGAATCGACGAGGTGATTGCAATTCTCCTTACCTCTAAGCCAAATCCCTTGGGATTGGGTTGATCCTGCGATATGCTTCAACTAAGGTCCAAAGGGTAGATATTAGATAGTTGTTAGTTGGAAGCACAAGAAAGTCTCAAGGCTTGTCAATCTAGAAGGTGGGAGAATGAGTGGTTCAAATGATACACGAATTCCCATGAATGCAATCAAATACTAGGCTCTTAATTCCATTTCATTTAAGCTTGAGAAGGACAGATTGGCTGATGCAATCTGCACATTTTCGTACACACGTTACCTTGTCCTTCACAAATAGCTACTTTTGCTGAGTTGGTCCATGCAATGGTGTGTGAGAAATTCGGATACAGGGTTGACAGCCATGATAGGAAATAGGAGAATTGGGGAAGAAAGAAAATGGGAAAACCCATAAAGCTGAGAAAATCCAACACTGTTTGATAGTGTCACATACTAATTTTTGAGAAAAAAATTGCATGAAAGAATTTACGCAGTAAAATATGGATTCAAATTCCGAGTAAGAATTTAAAAAAATTAAGAAATTTTAAAAGGTCCAAAATAACTTGTGTTAAATAATATTCGGCATCATTTTTCCTCACTCGTTAATTGATAACGAGCTTTTTTTTTTATAGGATTTCTAAAAATATTTTTAGATTTTTTTCAAGTTTTGAGGGATTTTTTATTTTTTAAAATAATTTGAATTTATATTTTACAGATATATATATTCACTCCTGTAAATTTATTGATATAATTGATTTCTTTTAACTTTGTGATATCATTAAACAATACTGATTGATATTTGTTAACATATAATACTTTTTCGGCCTCGACCATTTAGTTTGAGGCAGTATGGCTACCAAGGGGTAAAGTTAGTCCCGGCCACGGGCCGGTTTGGGCTCGGAACCGGTCAAAACTGGAACCGGCCCGGCACCGTCCTCGAACCTTGAGGGGCTAAGGTTCAGGGCTGGTTCCACCTGCCTTTGAAACCGGAACCGTCGGTTCCGAACCGAAATCTGAACCGGCCCGGAACTGGAGGTTCCAAACCGGAACCGTAGGGAAATTAAAAAAAAAAAAAAAAAAAATTCCCCCACCCCAGCAAGGTGTCTTCCCCCACCCCCCGGCGGCACTACCTCCTCCCCAATTGTTTTTTTTTTTTTTAATTTAATCTAAATAATTTTTATATGATATAAAGTATAAATAAGTTCGTTGTATAAATCGTTATTTAAATCTTAAAATTCGTAGAGTTGACTATTAATGGTTGTAAAAATTTTATACATATCAAGAATTTAACTGTGATTTATATAAAGGACTCTTTATTAAATTAAATTTTATTTAATTTTAATAGAAATGGAACCAGTCGGTTTGGAACCCGACGGAACCGTAATTTTGAACCGAAACCGTCCGGTTTCGAACCGTCCCTAAACCGTCCAAGGGAAGGTTCAAGGCTGGTTCCATGCGGCCACAGAATCGGAACCGGAACCGTCCGGTTCAGGAACTGTGGCCAGGACTAGGTAATGTTTCGCAAGTAAAATATACAGCACTTTTTCTCCTACTCTTCTTCGCTTCACCCAAATGGTAAATACCCCTTCATCCCATTTATAGGGCAGAAAGGAAAAACCCTAGCCTGAAAACAAAATGCCTCTGTCTCTTCTCCCCCTCCTCCTGCCGGCCATCGATCAAGGTTGCCCGTCAGGTTCCGAAGCTCATCCGCCTTGCAAGGCCGACCCCTCATGAGATGAAGCTGCTCTCCGACATCGATGACCAAGAAGGCCTCTGTGTCTAGATACCCTTCATCATGTTAAACCTGAACAGTAATTTTACCAATGAGGACAGCGTAGAAGGAAGGTTAAGGAAAGACGACCCAGTAAAAACCATTAAGTGGGTACTTTCGGAAGCCTTGGTCCCGTACTACCCTCTTGCGGGATGACACTGACTTCTTAAACTACACTAAGTCTTTGATGGTGCCACGTTGACGGGATCAATATTAGTACAGGTTGTTCAATTCGTCTGACATATTTATGGTTAAATATGAAAGCCTGAAATATTACATTGTGCATAGTAGTCATGTCGCTACAATGTTAGGTAAAAGAAGTCACTGGGTAAAAGTTTTTCAAGCACAAGTTGCTATAACTTGCCACAACATACATGAAGTAGCATAAATGTATCTGATGTGTCAGTGTCCTCCAAAAGAAATCAACTGCCTTCCTCCTCTCAAAGTGTCACCTCAACTCGAACCATCAAAAACCATTAAATAAATCGTACTTTGCTCTTTTCTCGAGCAGGTGACTCGATTGGCTGGTGGGGGTCTGATCGTGGCCGTCTGCCTTAATCACACGGTGACCGACACGCCTCGACTGGTCCAAATCCTCAATGGAGCGGCAGATATCTCTCGTCGTGGCGATGGTTCTGCACTGTCTCCACTGCCCGTTTGGCGGCGAGAGATCCTATGGGCTCGCGACCAGCCACAGGTGACGTGCACGCACCATGAGTACGAGGATATTCACGAGGGCAAAAGCAATGACTCCGCCGTGTTAACGGATCGAGACAACATGGTCTGAGCGTCCTTCTTCTTTGGTCCTAAGGAAGTGGCCGCACTCAGAAGCAACTCCCTCCGCACCTGTCAGTGGAGTCGTCCTCGTTTGATGTGATAACGGCGTGCTTTTGGAGGTGCCGCACGGCCGCGTTGGAGCTTCACCCCGAGGAGGTGGTTCGCCTGTCGTGCATGGTCAATGCCCGAGGTATGCTATATTAATTGATTATCTTTTTTTGGTCGCCAGCCACGGTATCCAAGCAGGCCCCACCAGCGGTGAGATGGCATCTTTCAGCCAACCATACTTGACTAATCCGTTGGTCGCCCCGGGTCGCACGCCTGGCAATGGCGGGTGAGGCTCCTAAGGGGGGTGTCTGCGTACGTGAGGTCTCGAACTCGAGACCTCCTTAAGCGGCACCGAGCTGCTTACCACTCGGCCCAACCCCCCTTGGTATATTAATTGATTATCATCTGTACGTGCACTAGGTTTTCGGTGTGCGGAAGCCACCTCTGAGCTCAAGCTGGTTTTGAACCGGACCGGATCAAAATAATTGGTTTTTTTTTTTCTGGTATGCTAGCCTGAGCTGGAACCAGTAATGGGAACAATCAGATTTGGTGAACCAATTAACTGACTTTATTTTTTATTTTTTAAAAATAAAATAGTTCAGATTTGCTCAGCTTTTTCCCCGAAGAATTTAACTGAAAAGTGTCTCGGGTCGGTTCAATTTGGACCGGTTACCCAAATTTATTACACTTCAAAATGAACCGAACTGCTCTCCATCCTAAAAATTGGATCAAAATAGAATTCGGACAGAAACTGGTCTTCTTTGGTTCATCAGCTGAACCGGTTTTCCTCCACGCCCTAATCCTATGGAAGGGTTTCTGAATATGATCCGAGAGAGCTCACTAACTGTAAAAACTTTTGAAGGTAAACCGGGCATCGAACTTCCTGAAGGCTTCTACACGGCAATGCGTTTGCAAAGCCGACGGTGCTCTTGAAGGCCGGACTACTGTGCAAGAACCCACTAGGATATGCGCTCGAGCTTGTGAAGACGGCAAAGGCCAAGATGAGTAAGGAGTACATGCAGTCTGCGACTGACCTCTTAGTAACCAAGGGCAGGGCCCGGTACACCACCGTCTGGAACCTTTTGGTCGCAGATGCAGGCTATGTCGGTCTCGATCGAGTCGACTTCGGGTGGGGGAAGCCTGTCTATGCCAGGTTGCCTGTGCTTTCCCACTTTTAAGCATGTACGGGAGGTACAAGAACACAAAAGGAGTAGTCGGGGTCGTGGTTCCGATATGGCTGCCGCGGTTGCAATGTGCAAGCTCAGAAGGGAACTGATCAAGATGACTGGAGGAGCCAACGAAGACTTTGCAGACTCGAATTGTAGTAGTGCAACAGCTTCCAACCTTTGAGATCATAAACAGTATCTATATGTTAGAAATTTATACCGCGGGACTTCCAGGATCATACATCATGGAATTCGTTAAGGGTCAGAAGCATACTTGAAATCGGATCACATTCCTAGAGTTTCATTAATATTTTACTTTACTTGACCGATCATGAATTCGAATCTTCTAACTCTTTACCTTATTTGATGGAATGTCAAGATGGCGACGCATGTAGTTTATATACAGGTGGAGATAAAGACCACTTAGATCATATACCATTCTATCAAAAGAAAATATTATTTATAAATACAAATATACATGAAATATCTCACTCAAATACTAAATTGGATACACTACAAGAAAACTGCTAAATACTGACGGAAATTCCCGACGGATCAACCATCAGACAAAATCTGTATGTAATGTCGACAAATATTACCGATGGATATTACCAACGGAATCCAATCCATAGGAATTCACAACAAATTTCCGGCGGATAATTTGTAGCGAATGTTTACGATTTTACCGACGGATTAATCCATAGGTAAGTTTATCGTCATATCACGGCGAGAAATGTGTGAGGTTTTGCTGTCAAATTAATTCGTCAGTAAATCTGTAGGTGATTACAGACGGATTGTATTCCATAGGTAAATCCGTCGGTTTGTCATGGTAGGAAGCGAACGGGAGATTTACTGACAGATAATTTATCGAAAATCCGTGACTACCTAAAAACACTTGGGCGGGGAAACAAAAAGGAGGAGGGGTTTTTAAAAGAAAAAAACTATAGCGACACCGGGGAGGACGGCTGCATTTTGGGTTTTTTCCTGAGCAGCAAAGAAGAAGGGATCCCCGGTAGACAGAGCAAAGCCGGCCGCCACCGCCGGCTCCAATCGTCCTGTGTCACCACCGATCACCAACCCTCATCACCGATTCCACCGAAGCGATCGCCGTCCCTAAGAGCCGATGGCAACCACTCCGGTCCATGCCTACCCAAGCAGTTCTTCACGAATCCCAAACCTGCGACCCTAGTCCCCTGCCCATAGCTTTCCCCAAGGTTCTGTCACGCACCACCACGCTTGGACATCACCCAGTCCTCCGCCGAGCACCGCTTCCTCTGCAGCGTCATCTCCTCGCTTCGAGCTTCCCGGAGCCCCTCAACTCAGGTATAAACCCAAGCCCATTCCTCCAGAGCCACCTCCGAGTTCCGCCTCCGCCGGGCACCGCTGTCCACTCACACCCCCGATTCTCTCCATCGAGCACCTCCATGGCAGAGGACCAATCCGACAGCTTCTCATCCCCGTTTCTTTCTCCTAAACCGAGGCCCCTCCAATTGAGCCACGATCCTTTCCCCTCTGTCAGAGCCTTCCCAGCTTCAGAACCCCTCTTCAGGCTGCAGCCGGACGCTTGAGTTTTAAGGCCCTGCCTCGCTCTGCTGTCTGCTTTCGAGTTCTTGTCCCGGTCTGAGAAAGCCCACTGCCGATCAGTGAGTTTTCCTGGCTTCTCCACATTCATGTATAACTCTGCCGAACCCCTTTAATGTTCCTTGGTCTCTTGGGTCTGATTAGGTTTATTGAATGTTTGGTGGCTGCCCTTGTTCCCTCGTAATTGGGATGTGAAGTACTGACACTGCTCGGCTCATATACGATGGGCATCCTCTGCTATTGATGTGTCATTGGCAGTTCTGATGAATCATGCGACACTAACATTGGTTAGAATGGCTGATGGGACCTGGTTTATATTGAGTCCTTGCTGCTGTTAGGTTTGGTTGCAGCCACTTGATTGGTGTTTTTATTTGATCTCGATATCGTTTTCAATGGAGAACGAGACTTTATTATTTGTAGTTGCTGCTGCCTTTTCCTTGGTATTTCCATGTTTTCTCGTAAGTCATAAGTTAGATGGTTTATTGAAATTCATTTTTGATGTGCAGTAATTTTACTGAATCAAGCTTTCTTTTGCAATCAACACAGGCTTTTGATTTCTGGTCAGGCTAAACATTTGTGACATTTCGTGGCCACTATCAAAATGTCAATTGTTGCTGGTTCAGTTCACATGATCAGGTAATATACCTCCTATGGATTGGAATGTTTCTTATAGTTAAATGGATGGAAGCTACCAAGAAACCGAAGAAGACTGACGCAACGGACTCCATTTTCACAGGAATTATATACAGCTGGGAATGATAAACATTTTTATTTGATCTCGATATTGTATTCGATGGAGAATGAGACTGTTTATTATTTGTAGTTGCTGCTGCTTTTTCCTTGGTGTTTCCATGTTTTAGCTCCATACTCAATATTATCCCTTAATTTCAATGATATTTTCAACAAAGAATGGGGTGTTTTGTTTATGCTGTCGCAACTAGATTTGGCTCGATGATTTCTCACAATTCAAATGTTATAGTCAATGAGAATAGAGCTTATAAATGTTAGTTGTTGCAGCTAGATTTGGCTCGATGATTTCTCACAATTTCAATGTTATAGTCAATGAGAATAGAGCTTATAAATGTCAGTTGTTGCAGCTGGGTTTGGGTTGATTATTTCTCACAATTTTACTGTTGTAGTCAATGAGAATAGAGTTGCTTAGTGTCACCTACTAACTAAAATTTTTATTTAGTAAATTGGCATATGCTTTTGAATTGGTATCCGATGGATGAGTATCACATGTGGGGTGCCTTCAATTTCTAGGGAGGTGCTCGCTTCCTTGACATGATTAGTGACGTTCAGATGACAAAGAAGAGGCCACACTGGATGGAGATGAGTTTTAGGGGAAACTCTTACGTCATTTAGAGTCTTTAATTAAAACTTTTTTATGTTGTTTTTTTTTAAAATAATTTCTTGTAAATTTTTGTATATATTTTGAGTTAATGACAATTTATTTTTTCGTCAATTCTAGTAATAATTATAAATTATTATGAAATAAATTAAATAAATAGGCAATCAATTCAATTATCAAATAAATTAAATATATCATCAATTACTTAATTATAAAATAAATGTAATAAAAAAATATGCAAATCGACGGAGCATCGACATAATATACTGATGAATATTCCATCACTAGATACTGACGAATTTGCAACGGAAAATTCGTCAGTGATCGGTCACCATATTGTGTTGATTAAGCAATAGAGGATTGCCGACGGTAGAAATCTGTCACTAGTGGCGATAGATTGTCGACAGTAGCAATTTCTCAACAAGGGAAAACTTGACAGCTCGAATCCGTCGGTAAAATCAAATTATCGACGGACCGTTCCATCGAAATTTAGCAATTTTCTTGTAATGATACTTTGGTGATATCATGAAAATCATTATATTGGTGATATGCTACACATGAAATATGTTGGTGATAGATGGCTAGTGCGTATTCTTTCCATCCACATGTCACAATATATAATACTCTCAAAATAAGCACTTTAGAAAAACTTTAAGAATGACTTGCTATGAGTCAATCAAGTCCAGCCATCCCATTGTGCTAATCTTTGTTATTCATAAATGATGGAAATTTATTGCCTAGATAATACCAAAATTATTTTATCAGTGAAATACAAAAGTGAAGTTAATCTTTAACGAATCAACAAAATTAAATGATTTACATGGTACCTTATCTGTAATGTTAGTAGTTCTTTAATTATGAGATCAACCAAATTGATTCATTTTATGTAATTTTAAGCAACACAAACTTTATATCGATATATATTGCTATAACTTTCACCTTTATTGTTCTTGTACAAAAATATCGTTATTGCATTGTCGAGTCTCTATTGGCCTTTCGACAATCGACAAATGCTTTGATAACTGCTTCACAACAAAATTATACAAGCCCTTTAAAGTGAACAAAATAACTTTATGAATCATATGCTTTATACCTACCATTACTTAAATTTGATTGAACATCATTGAATGATAGATCACTTAATTGAGGTAAAAAAAAACTTTTAAACTTAATTTACTAATTTTTTCAAAATATAATCATAACTTTAATATCAGTCAAATTTTCCCAGTAAAACACAACTAAGTGATTACAAGCCAACTGAAAACCAGATACGTACACAATAACTTTTCATATGCTAACCTTCCAAAATATAAATTTCAACTAATTGCTCTCTTAAATAGGCCTAAAATATTAATAAAATCTTTCTCAAATTTACACAAAACTAACGAGAAAAACATGAACTTCATAGGTTTTCTCACGCGAATCCTTATGCCATCGAACTTTATGGCTCCACATAATACTTTATCACAAGATTTTGAGAAAGAAAATGCCTTATTTTTTTAGCTAGTTTTGTCATTGACTGAAATGAAATTTAACTCCCACTATATCTTCGATATATATAAGTTTCCAACGGTAGACCTCGTGAAATTTAAACGAGAATTTCCTTTAAGGAACTTATATATAACATTTATTGGGAATTCTTGTAATGTGAGTTAGTGATTGCCCTTAAATATGTGAAAACTCTTTTGTATTGTCATTAATTTTTCTCAGTGAATTTTACTTCGAGAAGATCATTTTCACATCCTTGTATACCAACCTTACTAAAATGAAATAAACGTGCCTTAACTATGATTAGTAACTTTTGAGTAAAATTTTGTAATTCAATTTTAACTTTATATTAACATAAGATCCTCAATTTTGTAGAGTGAATTCAACCGAAAGTAATTTAATTGAATGTGAAACTTGAATTTGACTTTATTGGCCACGAGTAGCACAGTATAGGTCCAGTAAGCATCAGAGATGGATTGGGCGACACATCAGACGTAGATATCTCTCTGGACAAAAGTGGCAGTTGCATATAAAGCAACGGTCGATTTTCACAACGGATTAAGTTTCAAGGTATTGATCTATGTCCAGGCGAGGATTTGAGTAGTTGTTGCGACATTTGTCATCGGACAAAACAAACGCGTTCAAAGTTTTCTAAAGATATGAACAAAAGTACTGATTTATTTTAAATGGTCTATTGTGATTTATGGGACCCCTGCAAGGTTCCGTCTATTTTTTGAGCACGTTATTTTCTCACGATTATTGATTATTGTAGCAGTGGTTTATGGTTGTACTTGTTGCGAGAGAGATACAAAACTTAATGATCTTCAATTGAATGTTATAATTTGGTGAGAAATCAGTTTATAATTTTACGCAGTGACAACAGATTGAAAATTTTTGTTCAAGGAATCACATGATCACTTCTTGTAAAATGGAATCATTTACCGGACCCATGCACGGGATGCTCCTCAATAGAATGGATGGGTGGAACATAAGTGCGGTCATATCTTAAATGTTGCACGAGCATTGTTCTTTCAAGCATCTCTCCCGTAAAGTTTTTACCTAGTCAACCTTACTCCGAGCCCGGTCGAGGTCATTTTTGGTAAACCACCGACATGCTTACACTAACGAGTTTTTGGATATCTCTGTTATGCTCAAATCTGATCCACCTCAAGACAAATCTCTGAAGGGTGATTGGTGCATTTGCTAAGGGTCATCTAGTCAACCTTACTCCGACTCCTATCCTATCGGGGTAAAAGCCCAGTCGAGGTCATTTTTGGTAAACCACCCACATGATTACACTAACGATTTTTTGGATCTCTCTGTTACGCTCAAATCCGATCCACCTCGAGACAAATCTCTGAACGATCATGTAAATGTGTCTTTGTGGGATATCCTCCGTTGGCAAGAAACCCGGGCCAGCCCGACTTTCCAATCGAGGGCAGAACGGAAGAGACTGGGCCGGCCTTGCTCGCTGACGTGGACAACTAACCAATGGATTTGCACAGTTTAGCCGACAACCGAGCCCATGCCACGTAAATTTGCACCGGCCCACTTTGAGGATGTAATTGCCACGCACCACCCAATCTTTACGTTGGTATCGCTGGGCAATAAAATTCATTCGTTTTAAATTTTTTTTTATAAAATTCTAAAACTAACTAGATCTTATTAATTTGTAACATCGTATAAGCAGTGACACGTTGTATATCCGTTACATACAAAACTTTCACTATCGAACCAGCACAATATCTCCCAGATTAAAGATATTCGGATAGTGAGAAAGGAGAATTGATACAGTGCCCTCTGCCTGAGACCAAGAGATCTCGGGTTCAATTCTCACCGGTGGGAAGCCTTGTACCCATTTATTCTCTCTTCTTTCTATCTCTATTTATGTGTCTCCTTTATACTTTGCTAGTAATATGGAAGATATCAACCAGATTGTCTAAAACACTTTTTCGCTATCCTGATTATCCGAAGTTGTTACGTGGGACCCGTTGCTTGGTATAGCAGTCCGACAATGCTACATGGTGGTGAATATCCGCAACATAAATTCTGCACTTCAACAAGTAAATGGTTGGCCAAAAAAAAACAGAAGTAAATGGTTATCGGATAACTAATTATGTTACGTCATCATTAGTATGTTCAACTATATAAAAACATCGAGGCCTGTCACTTGTTAACATCATATGTCGGGGCTGGTCTGTCGTTGTCAATTAGACATATGTTTAGGGAAGGAAACATCTGTGTGGACTTGCTCGCCGATCGAGCTACTTCTTGTTTGCCCGTGCGCCTCCACAGAATCGAGGGTGGCATCTAACTAATTTGATCCATATCGAATTGCTCTCACTAAACAGGCAAATCTGATTCTAATTAATTCCATGTTATACGCAATCATAAATGCATCAATGCCCCTCAAGTTGGTTGTTTCAAAGCTCTGATTAATCCATAATTGGCATATTATTCAAAGTATTCAAATGTCCCTACATTCGGCCCCCGACCAGTGGCAACCAAAATTATTAGAGATGAGTGAAGTACGTAACTTGACCCTTTTTGGCATGTCCCTGCAAAATTCATCGTTCAGGAAGTTAAGTGGTAAAAAAAAAAAAAAAAAAAAAGAAGATAACGAGGAGCTCAACTGATGCAAAATTCATATATCAAGGATGAAATTGTCAATTCACTTCAGAGAAGGCTATCTTCTATATTACAAAAATTTAATAAATTATGAACACCATACTGACGTATTTATCATCTATTAGGTTGTGATATATATTTCACGTGATGCAGCTGTCATGTAGAAGTGTTTTGAGTTGCTGAGCCACCAGCCGCTCATCTCTTTTTTTTTTTTTTTATTTTCCTCCTTAAATATTTAGCTTTTACATTTTAAATTATATTATATATATTTTTTAAATTTCACCTTATTAGTTGGGTATGATTAGCATCACATGATCTAAAAAAAGGACAAATTTATTTATGTTTAATTCCTAAACTCGCTGAATTATATAATTTTGTATTTTCTTTTCCTCCCCATTCGTGTTCATCCTAGCCAGATGCATGCACGCATGCAATTCATTTAAAAGTGAAGAGGCAAGTATCACACTCCAAACACACCACGAGCCCGAACAAAGTAATTACTTCTGGAAATTGTTCTCTTATGTTCGGTCCAAAATGGTATCCGATTTTGATTGGAAAAAAAAAAAAAGAATAGGCGCATGATGTGTGGTGAGGAAAAAATAATTAAATTAATCCGATTAGTAATAATTAATGCAAATGCTCGGATAATTAATAATAATTTACTTGTTTGTCAGAATTTGATTAGTGTTTCCTTATATCATATGACGATATCGGACCCAAACCTCTAGGTCCTAGCAGTCCTAGCCACGGGCCAATTCCCGAACTGGCAAAGCCAAAACTGTTCTGGAACCGGTCAAACCACGAGCCGAGCCTACCGGCCTGGAACCATGAGGGGGCAGCAAGGCCGGTTCCTGCATTCCAAGGAGCAACAACTGGCAGTTATGAATCGGAATTGAAAATTTTAAAAGTTTTAAAAAAATATCAACCAATTTATATATGAAATTACATACTTTGTTAAAATAAAATACATTTAATTTATTTTTAATTCAATTTTATTATAATTTCTAATAATTTACATATTAATTTATTTTAAAATCTTTCAACCATCTAAAGGGTGATTTTGAACCTTCCTAGGAGCGGTTCATGGCAGTTTCTGAACCGTGAACAGATCTAGGTCACTAACAAAACTGATACCAACGGTATCAAGTACTCGTTCTGAAAGTTAATCTTTATGATACTGAGTGTCAAATGTTTTAAATGCGTTCCCCATGTGTAGTTTAGTACCGTGTTGCATAACCAAACTGGTAGCTGATAATGACTTGGTACTGCTTCTCCGCCTATCATTGGTACGTGTCTGAAATGTCAAGTGCCACTAAGAGACACTTGTTCATTTTAAAGAATTTGAATTAATTAAAAAACGAGAAACAACTGATCTTGAGCGGCATCACATGGACGTGCTGCATCGGTAAATAATGATAGATGGAGACGCTGTTAGTATCAAGTTATCATCAGTTAATTAGTTGCATGTTGCAGGACACGTTAAATTACGTGATGAAATCAACGCTTTATTATTGACTTAATCAATTTAAAAAATAATTAATTTCAAAATATTAAAACTCGATGTTATAAAATTACAAATTTACGGAATTAAGGGCCGGCTTAATGGCCACAGCCAAACAAGGAATATAAATCCTCCTACGTTGTTGGGGCAAAAATCCCATAGTAGATGACTAATAGAATTGAACTATAACGGATTTGGGATTACTATCATCTAAAGTTTAGACTTTTATGTGAATAGAAGTTAAAATGCTTATAGGTCTTGTGGATAGTTATATAACGCAGATGACCGAAGAGAAGATCCATCCTGTTATTAGTTATCCCCTCATCTAAGTACATAAGAAAAGTATCCGGCTTGAAACCAGTTGTTAAGGATGGATGATGTTCAGAGCACGTGTCAAGTGTATATACGTTATCAAGTGAGGGCCGATATTAAAAGTATAAATTCCACTTCAGGCATTTAACTAATTAAAATCTAGTTAATAATAAAATTGGATACCCTCATCTAAAATTTGTTTATTATGAAACCGGCTCAAATTTTTATGGCTTGGATGAATATTTTACATAGGTGAATAGAGGGATTTTTAATACGTTTAATTTTCCTAGAGCCACCCCCACTAGCTGCCAGTTGTACTGCAGTCACCGTCCGGCATCCTGACAACGATGTATTCACGCACCACGACCACAGCCTTGGGAGGTCGGAATCCGCGTACCGATGCAATGGACTTGCAACAATGCTGGTAGCCACACGTAGGGCGGAGGCTAGCTTTTGGACGTTGAATTCCCTGGTCATGAAACGCAACCGTGGTAATACACATTGTAAGAATCACGTGACCCAATATCAGAAAATTGTAATATCCAGTCATTGAACCCTCAAACAGATCGGAAAAATGATTATAACCGGTTACATTCCTTTTTATTATTTGAATAATTAATCATGATCGTTGAATTAATTTGTTAAACCGTACGGTAATTGGATGATAAAAAGCTTCTCTGACTGCTCCCTGTTGGACAGAAGACTGCCCTAAGTTGTCTCATCTAAGCTATGAAACTTTCTATAATCCGATAACTGGCCTTCATCAGTTTAATTTAATGATTCATAATTAATATTCTAACAGCTCGGTCATAGAATTTCGCCTGAGCTATGGTCTCGATCGGGTCACCTTGTCCTCTGAACTATGGTTTTCGAATGTCTAACCGATATCATTTATTATCGACATGGGTTGAAGGGAATGGTTTCTGTCATCTTTCTTCTAAAATAAGATCTCAGTTGGATTCGGGTTTTATAAATGGAGAAAAATATATGATTGGAGCAACTTTATCAAATCAATCAGTGCAGGCTAACCCTCCTTAAATTCGCTAGTGTTGGAGATCAAAGTGTCGCGTGTAATGGGTACATCACGTGATAGTACTGATGTAGTGTCATGAGCCAATTAAATTGATCCATTTTTAGGATTTTTTTTTTTAAATTTTAGGATTTATCTTTTCTTTTAGATTTTATTAAAAATGTATAAATAATTGAATTATATTAGCTCGTGATACTACGTCAATATTATTATGCAGTGTATTAGTTACACACAAGCCTCTCTCATAGTGTTGAGTGGGACTCTGAGAAAGAGTAATGCGTGAAAAAAGAAAAAAAGAAACAAGTCCATCAATTTGGGTGGACGAGGTTTTAAGATACCTTCGTCTCGAGCGACCTTAGAGCTGTGGACGGTGGCCGGAGACAACGACCCGAGTCCCCCAAAACCCTGGAGTGATTACGATAAGAGATGCTTATGAGTTTAATATAAGAATATAAATAAATAAAAATAAAATGTCACATAACTTTCATAATGAGAATCGAATTTAGAATTTTTTAATTATGAGTTGAGATATTATGTCGCAGCAAGAACAACTATTTAGTCTTGTGCCTCTCACTTATGCTATATGAAGCCACTCCAAGACTTCACATTGATTGTTGTCCTTGGAAAATGAGGTGAACATATTGGAGGGCTTATATGGTGAATAGAGAAATTACAGTAAATGTTAGATCCTTCATCAATCAAATAAGATAATAATCTTATTTTTATAATAAAACTAGATACCGCTTCCTAATAACTTAGGCTTTTGTACGAAAATAGACTCAGTCTGTTGTAAGACTCACTTATAAATAATATAATATACGAGATCGTGACCACATGACGGCTGCTGACGTAAATCTGAACTAGCCTCCTGTAGTCTCTCACTGATTTAAGCCCATATACCCAGCCCAAGTCACATACTTCACCAAACGGTTTGCTCATAAAAATATATAATTCAATAGTAAAGAATATTAACCTTACTCAATGAAAAGCCGAGAAGATTCACGCTACGAGAATTTTGTCCGTTTTAAAGTCAATTTAAATCAAATATAAATATACTCCAAGAAAAGGGTAAAATTAAAAGTTTATAAGCGTAAACATATTTCATGCTTTATTGAGACCGGCATACAATTCTGGCTTGGTTTTAGTTGCCTTTCACACGAGAAAACATCTACCCTTTTTGGACAGGCAAAGGCCAAATTGTAATTGGTTAGAAGTACTTTGCTAATAAATAGCACTTGGTACATAATTAGTTAGAAGTACTTTGCTAATATATAGCACGTGGTACATAAGCTTGAAGACACATCACCCACGCGCGAATTTTCATCCACGCATTATCGATGATATGACTTTTAGAAGACCGGGTTCCCCAAAAAGATGCAAGGGAAGCTTGGCTATCCGGACAAATATAAATAGCAGAGCTGGGGAAGCAAGAACACACTAAACCCCCCATACAGCTATTGACATTGCATTACTACTATTATCCACTTCCTCGTCCCATTTGTAGGGGAAAAAACCCCGAACCCGAAAAACAATATGGCTCTGTCTTCCTCTTCTTCCTTCTCCTGGCCACCAATCAAGGTCGCTCGACAGGTTCCCGAGCTGATCTGCCCTGCAAGGCCGACCCCTCGTGAGATGAAGCCACTCTCCGACATTGATGACCAAGAAGGTCTCCGTTTCCAGGTGCCCTTCATCATGTTCTACCCGAACAGTGACGATACAAATAAGGGCAACGCGGAAGGTAGGTTGAGGAAAGACCCGGTAAAGGCCATCAAGTGGGCACTTTCGGAGGCATTGGTCCCGTACTACCCCCTGGCGGGGAGGATACGAGAAGGGAGTGGGAGAAAGCTCTCCGTCGATTGCACCAGCGAGGGAATACTCTTCATCGAGGCGGAGGCTGATGTCGCACTGGAGCAGCTCGGTGAATCGATAGTGCCACCGTTTCCATGGATCTCGGACTTCCTGTACGATGTCCCAGGATCGTTAGCGATCATCGGCTGCCCTTTGCTGTTAATTCAAGTGAGAGTTGTCCTTGAACCCATGGCTTTCAATAATTCATGGAGCTAAATCATTCAATAATTTATGGAGGTGCTATTACTATTGTTTAAAGAAAATGACTAATTCATCTCGAATCTGAATTAGTCAGAGTCCACTGCACTTTTGAATACTAGATGGTTCAGATTTAATAGACTTTGAAGTCGTCGTAACCCTATTAAAAAATGGTGCAGTTTATTATTTATTTCTTAACAGTTTCGCATGCTAAGAAAGTCTTGTATGCCATGAGAATATCACGTTATTCTTGATTTGGTGGTGGCACAAGTCAATGAAATCAGCAAATTGGGATTCATGGGAGAGTTTATGAATCAAAACATAATCCTATCTCATGGCTACACCATCAAGTAGTGCTAATGCGGTAACTTTTTTATGGCATACAAGACATCCTCATGCAGGGGCTGCATTGTTTTTGGATGTCCTTGACGCGTAATTAGTTAAAAGGTGTTAGTGCATGCACTATAACTTTGAACATTCTCAATGATACCAAAAAAAAGTTTGTAGTCGTTAAGACCTTTTGCTCTAAAAATATTCGTACTGTCATATAACGGTATTAATTTATTAGTTATTGTTTAATACAACCGAAAAAGGGCATAGGGTTCAAATCTTAAATGCCACCCACACAAGACATGATTCCAGGAGAATAATTAGGACGATGAATAGAAGAACCATTGGATGATACAATATTGTTCTCTTTCTTGAGTAGGTTACCCGGCTGACTTGTGGGGGTTTCGTCATGGCCGTTCGCCTCAATCACACGATAAGCGACTCATTCGGACTCGTCCAGTTCCTTAACAAAGCGGCCGACATATCCTGTGGCGATGGTTCTGCACCATCTCGATCACCGGTCTGGCGAAGAGAGATCCTACAGGCTCGAGACCCGCCACGAGTGACGTGCACGCACCATGAATACGAGGATGTTCCCGGCAACAGTGACAACTCCGACATGCTAATGGACCGGGACAGCATGGTCCAAGCATCCTTCTTCTTCGGTCCTAAGGAAGTATCTGCGCTGAGGAAGCGAATCCCAGCGCACCTTTCCGCAAAGTCATCCTCCTTCGACTTGATAACGGCATGCTTGTGGCGGTGCCGGACGGCGGCTCTCGAGCTTCACCCGGAGGAGGTGGTTCGCTTGTCATGCATGATCAGCGCACGAGGTAGGCTTCGTCAATTGACTGTCTGTAGGCAGTAATTTTGAACTTCCTTCTTGATTCTTGAGTAAAGAATTCCACAGTCCCACCAATTTATGAGTCCAATATCTTATATAGGCTCGATAAAAATTTTACATTAGATCAAAATAGGTTATTGCATGAGGTTACACAACGTCAGGTTCAAATGAAAAATAACTCAGCTTTTTTTCAGTTCTATAGCTTGAGGATGGGAGTGAGCCTGCCCCATGGCCTAGTTTGTCCTTGTTCTACCAAATATGGAAGAAAAATACCTGATTTGTTGTCCGTTAATGAGTGTAGATATACTCATGATTTATATATGTCAAATGTAAACACGTTATCATGTGAGAACGGATGTCGAAAATGAATTTCACAAATCATGAAATATAAGATAATTGGATATCCACCACCTATAAATTTAAATTTTTAAGTGGGTATAGGTTCAGTATCTCGTAGCACTATGGAAATTTTACCCATGTCCCTTAAAAGGTGCTTGAATACGAGGTTTACCGTGCTTTAGGAAGCTGACAATCTCGTATAACTTTCGAAGGTAAACCGGGCTTTGAAGCTCCCGAAGGCTTCTACGGCAACGCATTTGCGTACCCAATGGTGCTCTCGAGGGCCGGGCAACTATGCAAGAACCCCCTAGGGTACGCACTCGAGCTCGTGAAAACAGCGAAGGCCACGATGAGCAAGGAGTACATCCAATCGGCGGCCGACCTCCTCGCAACCAGGGGGAGGCCCCATTACACAACCGTCTGGAACCTCCTGGTGTCTGATGCGAGCAGAGCCGGCCTCGATCAGATCGACTTCGGCTGGGGGAAGCCCATATATGGCGGGGCCGCCTGCGCTATGCCACTCATAAGCATCTACGCGAGGTACAAGAATACGAAAGGGGAGGTCGGGATCATGGTTCCAATATGGTTGCCCCCAGTTGCGATGTCCAAGCTCGGAAGGGAGCTGATCAGGATGACCGGAGAACCGATCGAAGATTTCGCACACTCGAACTGTGTAATGGTTTCCAGCCTTTGAGATGCACAATGTCTATTGAGAATGTTGAAGCCACTTTGTGAGATGCAATTGATAACAAGTTACTTGAACGTACATGAAGTGATATTCTGGCGAAGAGAGTAGAATGCAGTGCTGAAAATATAGAAATATGTTGTTGTAACATAAGAATTTTTCTCAATTTTTTACTCGTTCGTACTAAACTCAATCTTTCTATTGATATATACTAAAATTTAACCTGTGCTACGGGTAGATATTATCTTTTGATGAAATTGATGAAAAGTGAATAAGCAATTAATCAATAAGTAATAGTAAATTGAAGAAGAAATTAACTAATAATGAAAGGTGTAGAGAAGTAGAAATTCTTAGGTAATCATATCTCATCACGTAGTATGAGGATATACCAATCAAATTATAATAAACGAACAAATTGGTATTAATCACCCAAATATTTGTCGTAATTAATATTAATCAAAGAAATTTGATTAGTTCTTATTCATCATATTATTATGAGGCAAGAATTTTTAAGATTTTTTTCATAGAAAAAATTATGAGAAAAATAAATCTAAAAAAAGATAGGAGAGAGAAAAAGTCAGAGCATCAAAAAAATTAGCTAGATGGCTATGTATTGATAAAATTACAATCACGTTCTTAATTTCTAATGATTATTAAAATATTGAGTTTTTTTTTTGTGTCAATGGATAGTTTAATAGATGAAAAAGATGCTAAAGAGGGGAATTGTTTCAATAAATTATTTGGACAATTCAAGAGTACATGGTAATGACTATGTTATTCACATGGTAGCTTAGGTTACGCCAAGATACGAGTGACGTGATGAGATGTCCCATTAGGTAAGTAATGATTTTTATCGCTGTGAGTTTCTTTTTTTATTTTTATTTTTTATTTTTTGGTGTCCAACACTGCTTATCTACAATGACAAAAATTTTTTGGTAATCATATCTAGCCATGAAGCATGAGAAATCACCACTAATATTTAGATATTTGACGAATATTAATATTTTTTTTATGAGTGCGATTTCATTTCATTTCAAAATTCACATACAAAAAGCTTTACAAAAGCTCCCCAAGATTGAGGATTGGAGCATGCCTATTTGTAGCAAGCTTACTTTGAATATTGGGGATGGAAAGCAACCTAAGCCTAACCATAATGATGACTTTCCCTTTAATTACAAGAGGATTTGTGCTTCTAAGTTGAAAACTCTCATATTCCTCTCAGTCCAAAGACAGTAGATGTAGCAAGTAAAAATTAGTTTGCTTATCACCATGTCCAGTCGGTTGCCCTGCCATTGTTGTACTGCTGCAGCGACTTCTTGTTCCTAGCCTCCGCAAATTTGTCCAATGTGCAGGACAGTGTTCAATTGCTGCCATTTTTCCATTGTTAGCGTGCATGATGGAATAGGTAATCCCTAGTTTCAGTTCTTCGTTCACAAAGAGCATACTGATAGGATATTTGAGAGTTGCATCTAGAGGCACGATCTTTGGTAGCCAATTGATCTAACAGAGTCAACCAATAGATTGTTGATAATTTGGGGATGTGACCTTTGAACCGTATGATGGTGTGCCATTGAACAGGAGGAGCCCTCGGCCTTATGTCATTCCACGCTCTAGATATTGAAAATTTTGGATATTTCCCCCCAATAGTGCTGATCTTCAATGGAAAGTTTAACAGAGGATTGAATGAGAGGAAAGGAGCTAGAGACCTCGGCTGTGGTAGCTCTTGGCCAACACCACTCTCCTTCATGGAATATCATTGAGAGCTTTGTTGTTGGGCTGATGGATGGAATGCTTTGAGCTCCTCTTGACCAGAAGTTAATTAGTGGCTCTGAAGATGGAGACCATATATCGCACCAGAAAAACAGACTGTTTCCCGACCCAATGGTGCATGAGGTGTGCTGCCTAGCCAGTTCTCGAAACTTTAAGAGCTTATGCTAGTTCCAAGAGGAGCTAGTTGAAGGAGTGATAGCCCACAAGCTGCGGTCTTTGACTAGGTAGTGTGTAGACCAGGCAACCCAAGATGAGTAAGCTTTTGTAAGGAGGAGCCATAAGTTCCTTAAGTTGTAGGCTACATTCCATACTTCTAGATTTTTAACCCCTAGGCCACCTTTATTTTGGGCAGGCCGACATTTTCCCAGCTAACTTTTGCTGCTCTTCCTCCAGTGGATACTCCTTTCCATAGGAAGGATCGACTAATTTGTTCAACTCTTTTTATGACCTGTCCTGGAAGCATAAAGTGGGCAAACCAGAAATTAGTCATTGCAGAGATTACTAATAAGATAAGTTGGGTTCTCCTTGCATAGGATAAGTTCTTTGAAGTCCGCTTACTTATTCTAGTGGTAATCTTGTCAATGAGAGAGTAGAACAGTCCTTCAAAGTGAGCTTTTTAAAGATCAAGGGGACTTCCAAATACCTTATTGGTAGTTAAGCATGGTGAAAGCTAGTGATGAGTGATAGATGGCCAATCAACTCTTGAGACAGACCCACACTAAAGAATTCTATTTTCTCCTAATTTAATTTGAGCCTCGAGAGCTTATGGAAAAGGTACAAGGTCCCCTTTATGGCAGTCAAAGAAGTTATTGATCCATCTGTGAAAATGAGAATGTCATCTACAAATCCAAGGTGTGTTAGATTTAGCTTTTTGCATTGAGGGTGATAGCCCATTTTCCCCTTTGCTACAACCTTATCTAGTAGCTAAGATAGAACTTTAATAGCAAGAACAAATAGGGATGGAGATAAGGGGCCTCCTACCTCAAGCCTTTTTCTCCCTTAAAATAGCCAGTTGCGGGATCCACTGAATATTATAGAATACGATGGACCTGCGATGCAGACTTTTATCCAATGGATGGATCTTCGAGGGAAGTTCAAAGCTGCTAAGACATTTAGCATGTAGTCCCAATCAATTGAGTCAAAAGATTTCCTCAAATCAACCTTAATGGCACATCGAATAGAGACATTTCTATGATAGTTTTGAACCAGTTCATGTGCCAATAGTATGTTATCAAAAATCCTTCTATCTTTGACAAAAGCTTATTGTGATTTTCATATTAGTTCAAGCAGCAACATTTTCAATCTGCTTGCTAAGATTTTAGTGATGCATTTGTAGATTGTGTTGCAACATGAAATAGGCCTATAGTAAGCCATTCTCTTGCAATTCTAGTTTTTTGGAACCAGAAATATAGTAGTAGAATTTACCTACCTTGAAAGTTTGCATGTGTCGAAGAAATGCTTTATATCACCGATAGTTGCAGGACCTATGACACTCCAGGCTTCTTTGAAGAAATGAGAATTATAACCATCAGGTCCTGTAACTTTGTTCCCATTTAGAGAAAAAAGGCCAGACTTGATTTCTTTTGTTGTGACTTCAGCCGAGAGGAAGTCCTGCTGATGGGAGATAATCCTTTTGTTTAGGATCTGAGCAAGATGTTCAGGAGTGGATTGCACCATTTTTTATCCCCAGTAGCCTTGTAAAGTAACAAACAGCTTCTTCTTTAAGATCTTGAAGCTTTTCAATACGCTGACCACTTTCATTTATAAGTGTCCTAATGTTGCTTTCGGATTGTCTGGCCCTGACAGCTCAATGGAAATAACTTGTATCAATCAACTTTAGCCATTGAATGCAAGGCTTTTGTATTAATATTGCTTCTTGTTTCTGTAGCAATAGGGAGAATCTCTGTTTCGTCTCCCTTTCAATTGTGAGTGTCTTAGGGTTAGGGCTATGTGACATGAGGATAGCTTGTATATTAGAGAGTTTGGTCCTCGACTCATCAATTTCACCAAGTTCCTCTTTCTCTTCCTTGGTAAGTTGCTTTAGATCTTTCTTAGCTGCCTTTAGAAATGTGTAGAGAGTCATCATTGGGTTTTGGCCTATGGAAGAGGCCCAAATTTTCTACACCAAAGGTAGAAAGCACTCATATTTGCTCCACTGATTATAGAATCTAAATGATCTTTGTCCAGAGTTCTCTATCTTCTTGATTTTGAGCAAAGTGGGATTATGATCTGATATAACTGGTTCTTCAAAGGATGCAACAGAGAAAGAGTTTGCATCCATACAAACCTCACTAATCAACACTCTATTTAGCTTCCTGAGTTGTAATCCTTCCTCCCTTCATTGGACTAGGTGTAATAGCAGCCTAAGGCTTGGTGATCTATTAGGTTGAGGGAATTGATGCAATCGCTAAACTGTGTCATGCTTTTATCTTGTTCTATTCTTCTGCTGGTATGGAATACTTCCCCAATGTTCTTGACAGTGTAGAAATCCCCAAGCAAACACCACTTGTCAATCAAGTTCGTGCTTATACTCAGCAAATCATCCCATAGCTCCCGTCGCTGGTCAATGGAATTTAGAGCATAGATGAAAGCTGTAAAAATAATTTTGTGGTCCTCTATATCAATCTTGAAGAGTACTAGCTGATTGCCTTCCTTAGCACTTGAAAACTGATCTCTGGCTTCCAAAACAGTCATATTTGACCATTTCTTGATTCTGAGATATTACTTTCATTTAGCCAACCCTTCCACTTGTTTTGATGGTGGCAGTTCTTCCTTCTCTGATCCTTGTTTCCAAAAATGCAAATACTTCCACTTTATTTTTCTGAACATAGTGCTTTACTACACCATGTTTAACGGGGTCGTTGTAACCCTAGACATTCCAACTTGAGACTACCAAGGAGGTGAGCTAGGGGCAAGTGGCCCCTTACTCTTGCTTTCACTTCCCTTGTTCTTCTTTTTTCCTTTTTGGGTGGAAGCTTGACTTGTTTTCTACAATTTCATATTGGCTTGAGAGAGTTCCACTTCAAGCCTTATAGCTTCTTTGTTCCAATCTTTTTTCTTAGCAGTGGGTTCAACTAACTCCGAACTACTATTTTCTATTACCTCAACCTCTGCAGCTATTTCCAGCTCTTCCTCTCGATTTTCCCTCCCATAAGGGCGCCCTCTGAGTTTAGGGGTGAAATGACTGAGTGTGGACTTTGAGCTGAGCTTCATCACTCTCCTCCTACTCCATAGTACTCTTTGCAGCTATTTTATCAAGCTCCTCTTTTGTCTCAGCTTCACTAGTTATCATATCGCAATTGTGACCAAACTGACGACATTTCATACATCTTTTAGGGCGCCAAGGTATGACGACATCCACTTGGACCAATTCTTCTTCACCAAATGTCTACCTGGATGACCTTCTCTATCTTCTTACAAGCATTGATTCGACGCATATCCGTGGAAAGTCTAGGTGCACTTGTTGGGCAATGCCTTTGTCCATGTATAATGGTTTTCTAATTGCACTAGCTATGTAGCTAATGCAAGTGTTCGTGTATAGGCGCATTAGGATATTCCTCAAGATCACCCAAATGAGTTTACTGCCACTTAATCCCAGAATCCATTTTTGCAGTATGAGGAGTCTTTTGCCTAGACACCATGGCCCAGACTGCAAGACCTAGTTAAGGAGCTTTTCGTCCTCAAATTGAAAAACGAACCAAACTCCTTTCTTGGACACTGTCACTTTGCTATGATGCCCCCATAGTCTATTCACTAGACCAATGACCACCTTTATTTCTGGGGCTTCACCTGCGAATATGCTCACAGGACTCTTTGACCATTGTCCCCCCCCCCCCCCCCCCCCCCCCACTTTTTCTAGTGCTTCAAAGGGAAAGATTGATGACCTTGCTGCCTCCACTAATTTAAAGGGCATAGTATTGCAATTCGTTACTTGTGTCGGTGAAATAAGCCATGCCAAGATCTAAGTTTACCTACTGCTGGTGTGGATGTGGTTGCGGAGACGTCTGACTCTTCAAGATTTCTAGGAGCATTTGACCCCACGGCAACTCCGGCAGCCATGGTTTCTCTGGTGGAGCTGTTGTGTTGAAGAGATCCTGCGATTGTGGAGGAACCTGCTGGACACGTGTAGCACAATGGGCGGTTCTAAATTGTTAATGCCAACCTATCTAGAGAGGACTTTCTCTCTCTCTCTCTCACTACATCCTTCCTCCTTTACAAAGTTACGAATATTAATTAATTCGAGTATGATCGGCTTATTAAGGATGAAACTCTCTAAAGGTAAAGTTCTTTTATTTATAAAAATATGAATCTAAGATCTTTACGTAAAGGATGTGACGTCAAATCAGATAAGTCAGTACACTTTAATTATTATAAGAATGTTGGATATAATGACCTAAAATTCTATAACGATAAAATTGGAATGGTGAGACCTGAATGTCCATAAGCTATCCATGTTCAACAGCCATTCATGAATAAATAAAAAAGATAAAGAAAAAAAAGAAAAGAAACACGGTTCGTCATTATCAAACCCAAAAAAACTTAGAATTTCCCTTTCTTATATTGACTGAATTTTCTCGCAACTTTCTCATAGGATTTACAAGAAATTCTCATGTGATTCTACCCGTTACGTAGTGTGCTTTCAATCAAAATATGACAAAAGAGTAAATTAGTGTTAATAATCCGAGTAGTTACCATAATTAATACTAATCAAAGTAATTTAATCGGTTCTTCCTCTCACGACATTGTGTGATAGAAATATCTAAGTTTTTTTTTCCTTTTATAACTTTTAATATTGTGCTAGAATCGATGGCAAAAAGAAAATTGTGCCATCATGTGACAAGATGGAATAACTAGTTACCTATTTTTATACCCACCCTTAATGAGGAGAAAATCTTCAGTACAACGTAATGCGAACCTCGTCAACGACGTGATGAACACCAGTATCAAGTATGATAAGGTCCTCACCAATATGTAATGGAACTCGTATACGGTTAAGATATACAGGAAACGTGTCCTTGTCAAGTACGACAGGTGGAACCTTGACCCATTACCTATAAAGAGGTAAGAATCTTGGTTTAGTGAAGACGCCGCAATCAACTATGGAATGGTTGATTGATAAGTCGGCATTGAACGCCACGGATTACTCCGATAAGTTCGATGGTTCTAAAGAACCAAATAAAATAAGAATTCACTCCTATTGATTTATTATCTGAATGAATGACAATACAATGTGATCCTCTTGAGTATTTATACACTCCTAATAAAAATATAAAATTTATAAATATATCCTAATAGATATCCTAAAGATAAGGTAAATATAATCTAAATCTATAGAAAAGATATCTTAAGAATATTCATGAGAAACTACAATATTTCCTAAAGGTACTCTCCTAATTTATTTAAATTCTAATATACTAGATATATTTAGCAAATATTGCTTGGTATCTTGTTGCTCGTTTACTTTTTATTTCATTGTAGAAGATATTGACTTCCATTCATAAAATCCTTGTCTTAATTCACATCATTCTCCTCCTCTTGAAAAGGGCTTGTCCTCAAATCTAAATGTGCAGAACTCAAGTTGATCCATCTTCATGTGGAAGTCGCTTGGGGTTTCTTTTTCTTTGAAACCTGATCATTTTATTAACTCAATTTTTTTCTTCTTTTCTCTTTTCTTCACACCCCTTTATTTTTCTCTTTTTTTCCTTTCCCTTTTTTGCTGCATTTTTTTCCTTTTCTCTTTTCTTCTTCTGTCTACTTTTTCTTTTTTTTTAAGAAGGCAAAAACAAAGAATTGTGAAAAAGGAAACATAGATAATCTAAAGAACAGATAGAACCTGACTTAAAACATTAGCTCCGATACCAAATGATGCGAACCTAGTCAACGACGTGATGAAACCCAGTATCAAGTATGATAAGAACCTCACCAACATGTGATGAAGCTCATATACGACTAAGGCTTCCTGGAAATATGTTCTTATCAAGTTCGAAAGGTGGAACCTTAATACCTTACCTATAAAGAGGTAAGAATCTTGGTCTAGTGAAAACGCCACAATCAATTATGGAAGGGTTGATTAATAAGTCGGGGGAACCCCACGGATTACTCCGATAAGTTCGATGGTTCTAAAAAACCAAATAAAATAAGAATTCACTCTTATTGATCCATTATATGAATGAATGGCAATACAATATGATCCTCTTGGGTATTTATAGACTCCTAATAAAAATATAAAATTTGTAAATATATCCTAATAACTATCGTAAAGATATGGTAAATATAATCTAAATATATATAAAAGATATCTTAAGAATATTCCTGGGAAATCACAATATTTTCTAAACGTAACAAAAATATACTCTCGTAATTTATTTTGATTCTAATATACTAGATATATTTAGCAAATATAAGCAAATATTGTTGGTATCTTGTTACTTGTTTGCTCTTCTGTCTATTGTAGAAGATATTGACTTCCATTCGTAAAATCCTTGTCTTGATTCACATCACAACGGTTAAACCACATAGATAATGCTAACTTGGCATGTCCCTCTAATTAGAATTCCCTATTTATATATTTGTCAAATTAGGGTTTACTATTTACTAATTTTTTTATTTTTCTTTAGAATTTTCTAAAATTTAATAATTATAATTATATAATTATTGATTACATGATAAATACCGATTTTACAGATATACCATGTTAGGATTGACACGTGATATAACCATTCCCCTAAAGACCTTCTCCTTCACCCGAACTTGAAAAGGTGCGAGTTCACATAATTTCCTCTTCTAATATATATTATATAAAAATTTCACCATGCCTAATAGGAGATTTCCGTTTAATTTCAATCCAAAAATTTAAACCACTTATTGGTGGAAACCAAAACCATATTACTTGAGTTTACGATTCTTTGTGAGTTTACAATAGAAAAGGAGAAAGAATTTGCATGTGAACAATGTCGAAGAAGTCTTCCGGCCGAGTGTTTTCTATTCTTTTTTTTTTTTTCAGTCTGAACCACTTATATGTAGAAGTTCACATGACAACTCTTCTTAAAAGAAGTGTTTTAAAGGAACAATAGTGATGGAGAATGAATAATATAGAGATTAATTACTTGGGAAATATTGATTAAATGTAAAAAGAGAAATACTTCAAAAATTTGGAATCATAGTAAGTTTATTTTTGTCATACCATTTTTCATTAATTCGCTATAATACAATCCAAAATTCAAAAACCAATTCCTTACAGGATATAATTCAGGTATTATAAAAATATAGGATATTCAGACTCGATCATTCCATAAAATTCTAAATTCTTTTTGTTAAGTTAATTTATTTTTTTTAGCTTTTCAAGTGTGAACATGAAATGTTTAGCCTAAGCGTAGTATATCTGTTCTCTTCAGTTGCATGCACCTTTTTTTTTTTGAGTTTTAATTTAATCAAACAAAGACTCCATTTATTTATTAGTCCTTTTCAAAATTAGTTTACCAGTCACATTTAATACTTTTCTATTTTAATTTTTAAGTGATATTTTCTATTTTAAATTTAGGATTAACGGGTAAGGATGTTCAACACAGAAACACTGAACCTAAGCTTGAAATATAAAAACTCATGAAAAAACACGTTGAACTGACCTTCTTAAAATCTATCAATTTCCAATAAAAATTCAGTTCAAAAGGTAGTAACTGTGACTCAATTGAAATTGAGAAATTACTATTTATTAAATTAAGACTGGAATTTTTTTTTCCCAGAACTCCTGCCCAACATGTTGTAACACTTCAATCTGAGAATTTTTACCATTTTTAGTTCTTAGTGCATCGTACTTCCTTTTTTACATCGCAGTTATTCAGACTTTACCTACTACTACCAACGGTTTCATATGTATGCCTGCAAGCGTAGGAGATCAGGCAAATTAAGTAATACAGGTCGATTCCAAGACGATTCAAACCTGGGACGGGAAATACTAATGGTTGCGCATCACACTGTTTTAATTCGAATGTAAAATTCTCACAATGTGAATTTTCTCTATTCACAAAATTCAAATCCAAGATTTTACTTAATGAAAAGTTATTGTCCTGTCCACTGATAATATTCATTTTTCAAGATAATACGATACATTTTACTATCATACTAATCAATTATTGATTGAATTTGACACATGACCCGTGAACTTGATTATCTGACAATTTCCTCGTACCCACAGCCACTTATCCAAGATTGCGTTTTCTCATCTCTCATCTCCAAAACGTTATCTGGGGGAGGGACGATTCGGATACCTACTTCTTCTATTCTTATGGCACTTGAGCTTATCTTTATGTAAAGAGAGAGTCTTACATGTACCGGGCATTCAACGTCGATATTATTATGCTCTATGTGATTTTACAAATTAATAAAAAGCAGGCACATAAGCAAAATTATAAAAGAAAATTTAGGCTGCATATTTCTGTTGAGAACTTGAATTTTATCTAAATCCTATATTATATTGCATATTTCGATTACCCTATTTGTATAAATCTATGCATCATTTTTTTATAACATAAAGTTTATTCTTTCCGTATCCATGAACAACCCACAAAACTATGGATACATATCAGTCTATATGCCAAGTACATGTGTAGATACCATTACCAAGGGCTATATGCTCAATAGGGATTCGAATTTCCGATCTCGTGAATTTCCTCACAAGTTATACATATGTTATATCCACTTAAGCTAACTTTTAGTGGTTATCCATCCTTTTATATATATATATATATATTGATAACTCTATACATTCGGAGTTAGTTTGAACTCTTAAATTTATTACCTAGTCCTCCACGGAATCTACTCAAGACCTACGCCTTTATTAGTTTTGGATCTAACCGGTATCCGTACTTGCTTCTAGCAAGTGGCCACATGTACATGCATAGGCAGCCAGCCAGGCATCTGGTCTCTCTCTCACTGTGCAACACATTGTCCATGGCTGTCAGCATATCTTCATTCTTGATGAATTTGATATTACTTTGAGGGAAAAAATGGATTTCTCACGAACTTGTCCTGTGAACTGTTTTTTTTTAAAAAAATATTTTCAAATATCTGCCTAATCAAACTATAATTCGTGGAAAACGTGGCCACCGTCAATAGTTCCGTCGCTTTGGCAGAAAAAAGTCACGTATTCCATTCTCTACTAATTTGATTGCCCCTTGCCGTGGGCCGGTGGCTCGAGCCTCTATCCGCCTCGGGAGATTTGAATGCTTCGAATACGCCTATTTAGGATTAATCCAAATTTTGGAGCAACCAACCTAATAAGAAAGATTTTTGGGTTTATATCTTATTAATAGAGAAAATTCGTGATTGGTGCAAGATATTTACTAGGCCTAAAGGAAAATGAGCTCGCTTCTACGTAAAAGTTTAAACTGTTAGATAGTAGCATTTAATTAGTTTATAAAGCATGATCTATTTTACGATATTTCCAATATGTGATTTTATTTCTCTACATCTGCATTCACGTGATGACGTGACTTACACTTGCCACATGCTCTCATACATGCACTCTCATACATGCGCTCTCAATAGCTTATATCGAGCCGAGCAATTTTCCTTCCGTAGTGATCGTGGCTTTGGCTCGTAAGTAGGAACTTCATCAATTGGACATCAACAACGCCTTTCTTCATGGTGAATTAAATTAAGAAGTTTACATACATCTTTCTCCCAGATAAGGCCTCCAGGAGCGCTAAAGTTTGTAGTTTACACAAGTCCTTATATTGTTTATCTCAAGCATCTTGTAATTGGTTTGACAAATTTACCGAGGCATTGACACCCTATGGTTTTCTCAGTCCCTAACTGATTACTCCTTATTTACCTATGAGAAGTATGGTGATTTTATGGTGGTTCTAGAATGTCAATGACCTTATTGTTGCGAGTAATTACAACCCCACGCTCTGTGCTCAATTTAAATTTTATGTAGACGCATGTTTCCGAATTAAGGATCTTGGACTGCTGAAGTTTTTCTTGGGCATGGAACCCACTGGCATTTCCTATGATCCGTTTCTTTCACAAAGTAAGTACATTTTAGAAATTCTGGCAGAGTATGCGCTATTGGCGTCTAAGCGAGCAGTGTTCCCTATGAAGCGACTCAATTTATTAGAGACAACTACTCCATTATTGATCAACCCAGTGAGATATCACAGACTAGTCGGTCGGTATTTTATCTCACTATCACGAGACTAGAGATATGTTATTTGGTTCATAAACTAGCTCAATTTATGCAAGAGTCCCACAAACACCACTGGGATATGCTGCAATTGGAGTCTCATAACATTTGAAGCACAGACCTAGCCAAGGTATCTTATTATGAATTTCTCACTTCCTACGACTAATTGCATTTTGTGATTCAGTTACCCAGCAATCCACCACTAGTTACTTCATCTCTCCAAGACATTGTCCCATATCTTGAAAAATAACAAGCGTTCATATTTTGAAACAGAGTGTCGAGCCATGGCCACCACCACGATTGAATTAATATGGTTGAGAAGTCTTCTTGCAACATTTAGAGTCCATCATACAGCATCCATCAAACTTCATTGTGATAGCCAATCCACCCTACAAATATCAGGTAATCCTATTTTTCATGAACACAACAAGCACATTGAGATAAACTGCAACTTTGTCCAAGAGCGTATTGCGTTGGGGAAATTGACTGTGATGCATGCACCAACCAAGCTACAATTGACAAATATCTTCACCAGGGCACTGGATCATGATCGATTCCACTTTCTCTTGCACAGGTTGCGCAATCATTATCTTTATACTCCAACTTGATGAGAGTTTTAGGATATGATCGCAATCATCGGAATTTTAATTTGACTCTGGGGAATATTTTGTTTCTTATTTTAGTAGGCCATTATTTGTATGTATTGATACGATGTTGAGTGAATATGACAAAACGATTGTCTCAATATTTCCAATTATTATTATCTCTCATTTGTGATTAATACCCATCACGCATCACATCTGTGACAAATCAAAGATTCGGTTAGATTCTCAACGAGAGCACCAATGACGTGACCGAGATTGGAATCGTCAACATTAATCCGCCAAGCGATATTCGATGGTTTACCCAGGGATCGAACGTGAGTTCGCTAGAAGGCGAAACTCTTTCCGAGACTAAGCTAATGATTTGCAAATGATTCAATTTCCTGCTTAAATGTTAGCTAACAAAATATTTTGAATCATAGGAGAAAGTCTTTATGTAACGGTATCAACATCTAAACATTATCACGCAGTGATACCAACCAAAAAAATCAAGTTATTTTTAGGGTTATTTTATTCTCTTTTAGGTTTTGTTAAAAAATCCTAAAAATAATTAAATTCTATTGGCTCATA
The DNA here is from genome assembly GCA_037672795.1 of Lagerstroemia speciosa. Classification (NCBI taxonomy): domain Eukaryota; kingdom Viridiplantae; phylum Streptophyta; class Magnoliopsida; order Myrtales; family Lythraceae; genus Lagerstroemia; species Lagerstroemia speciosa. The sequence continues at coordinate 8,508,341 of CM075304.1, read as the reverse complement.
ATATTATATCAGTATTATCATATAATATATCCGTTACACACAAGACTCTCAAATCATGGATAGTTTACATGTTTACTAAAATCAAACCACTGAACAGCTATAATACATTTCACTATTTCAGGGTTGTATGTATTAACTTAATCTGTAGGTTTTTATTCGCTCGTTAGAAAAATTATTCTTTTGTTAATTTTGTACGGAAGGCATGATACTCGCTTGCAGCTGGTCTCTAGTCTTGATCTTATCTAATTAATTTTTTTGCACGTGTAGATAATAATGAAGCATCACCTGCCCGATTCCTAATGAAATAATATTTTTTGGTGAGAGTCTGACGGGAAAAATAGAAAGAATCATAACAAGTTGGACACGACTACTAATAAGTTTAGTGTTACTAAGTTCACACTAATTCATCTAACGCGTTGTGTTCCGAGCTTCGTACAATAAATTAACTATAATAAACATATCAAATTTTTTCATATTACAATTATTTTTTCGATGTATAAATGAGACATATATGCGTGGAAAGTGTTAGAATGAAGAGTAAATAACAATGTAATGAGAGTTTTACTGATAAAAATAGAATACAGTGCAGATGACTAACAAACAAAGCTCCTTTTCTTTATAGGCAAAACAAAGCTATTACTTTTTTTCAGTCTGTACCACTGATATCTAGAAATATAACGGGTCCTAACTAATCTAGTTTGAACCGAGAGGGCCCACTTGGGGGTAAAGCACTCACAGAGTGAATTCTCTCCACTTACAGAACTCGAATCCGAGAACTTATTTAAGAGGAAGATGCGCTCTATCACCTCAATCAATTCATTTCAGTAAACAAAATCACTGCTAACCATTGTTCTTCATTTCTTCCGAATAACATAAATACCCCTTCATCATCCCTTTTGTGGTAAACTGACCTGACCATAAAAACACAATGGCTTCATCTTCTTCTTCCTCCTCCTCCTCCTCCTCCTCCTCTTCCCGGCCGTCGATCAAGGTTGCTCGACAAGCTCCGGAGCTGATCTGCGAGGCCGACCCCTCGTGAGATGAAGCTGCTCTCCGACTTCGATGACCAAGAAGGTCTCCGGTACCAGATGCCCTTCCTCATGTTCTACCCAAACAACAACGTGGAAGGAAGCTGGTTAAGGAAAGACGACCCAGTGAAAGCCATCAAATGGGCACTTGCCGAGGCCCTGGTCCCATACTACCCGCTAGCCGGGAGGATGCGAGAAGGGAGTGGGAGGAAGCTCTCGGTCGATTGCACCAGCGAGGGGATACTGTTCATCGAGGTGGAGGTCGACTTCGCTCTCGAGCAGCTCGGTGAATGGATAATACCGCCATTTCCGTGGATCTTGGACTTTTTGTACGATATCCCAGGATCCTCTGAAATCGTCGGTTGCCCTTTGCTTTTAATCCAGGTGAGAGTTTTGCGTATTGCTTTGGCTTGCGACATTGAAAAATTCACTGAGCCAAACCAGCCCCTCTTTTTATAAAAACTTTATGGTTGGTTGTACAGTTAGAAATGGTAGAAATCCACCAAAGAAGATAGTTTTATCAAACGCATAATATCTGTGACAATAATTACGTGATATTACAAATTAATAAATTTCAATAATTTTAAGACTTTTTTCCATAAATTCTCAAAAATAAAAATAACCCTAACTGAATATTATTGGATTGTAACACCACAACATTGTCAAATGGTATACTCATTACATACAACAGTTTCTCCCACTAAAAATAGGTTGATTTAGGTGGTTTGGAGCCATTTTTTTCTTGAGAAACTCTTGTATATAATAAGTGTACATTGTGACAGTGATGACGTGATATCACAAACCAATATGATCAATTATTTTTGCGATTTTTTTTGTTTCTATGTTTTTATTAAGAAAACGTAAAATGCCTAAATCTTGTTGGTTTATGGCACAGTGCCATCTCATTGTCACGTGATATACCAATTATACCTAACAATTTGTCCTTTCCCTTTGATGAAAATCTTCCCTTTCCCTTAAGCGAATGTCTTCCGATTCAAACTTTTGTGAATAGAGAAAAGTCGTTGTTTAAAGGGATTTACCCTTTAGTGAGACGACTCGATCTAAACTGGATTAGTAAGACCCGGGTTCTTGGACTCCTGGGCCAGTTGCTTAGATTTAGGTCGTAAAACTCGATTACACATCACCCATGTAAGACTTGATTCTAAAAGGGATAATAAGGTTTGATGTACAAAAAACCATTAATGGATCATTTTCTTGAGTAGGTGACTCGGTTGGCTTGTGGGGGTTTCGTCGTGGCGGTCCGCCTGAATCACATGGGGAGCGACACACTTGGACCCGTCCAATTCCTCAACACAGTGGCTGACATCTCTCGCCGTGGTAGGGGTGGTTCTTCAAAGTCTCAGCCACCCGTTTGGCGGCCAGAGATCCTACGGGCTTGGGACCCACCACGAGTGACGTGCACGCTCCATGGATACGAGGATGTTCGAGACGACAGCAGCAACAACTCCGCCGTGCTAACGAACCGGGACAACATGGTTCAGGCTTCCTTTTTCTTTGGTCCCGAGGAGGTGGCCGCGCTCAGGAAGCATCTCCCTCCACACCTGTCAGCAGAGTCCTCCCTGTTCGGTGTGATAACGGCGTGCTTGTGGCGGTGCCGGACGGTGGCTCTTGAGCTTGACCCAGAGGAGGTGGTTTGCCTGGCGTGTGCGATCACTGCACGAGGTAGGCATTTTAGATTTATTAATTGATTTCCTATTAAAAAGTTTAAAAAAATAATGAGAAAATGATGTCGAGAGCTCAATGGATTCTTATATGTTTTAAAGTAGTAAAATAAGTATTATATATTCTACTCTATTACTAATTTGAGTCTATTCTGTCAATTTTCGTTAAATTAAAGCTGACATGACGTGTTGTTATTATTTTTATACTGACATGTCATCTTTCAACCTAACGTATTAATAACAATGCACTGACGTATCCAAGTCAAATACAAAAGGTTTCAAGTGACTCTGCCCGAGGGGAGGTGGCTGGAGGGTGGAACCCTCTACCGAGGGAAATCTTGTATATGAGGGTGTTACCTTATGCTAGTGTTGACGTAATAATATCGCTCAATAAAATTCTTCTATTTTTAGAGTTTATTTATTTGTGTAATTTTATAAAAAAAAAACCTTAAAATTAGATAAATTTTACTGATCGATATTATAATATCAGCATTGTCATATAATAACACCAGTTCATGTAAGACTTTCTCCTCTGTTGGGCCTCCCTCTCTCCCATTTTTAAAATTTTTATTTTGATTTGAACACATTAGATCAATCTTCGCGGCACATCAGCATGAAAAATGGCATGTCAGCGTAAAAGTGGTGTGCAAGAGCCCTCTAGGACACGCACTCGAGCTCGTGAAGATGGCGAAGTCTTTGATGAGCAAGGAGTACATGCAATCGACGGCTGACCTCCTGGCGACCAAGCGCAGGTCCCGGTACACAACCATCTGGAACTTCTTGGTGGCAGATGCAAGCCGAGTCGATCTTGATCAGATCAACTTCGGGTGGGGGAAGCCCGTGTATGCCGGGGTCGCCTGTGCATTCCCGCTGCTGAGCATCTATGTGAGGTATGAGAATGCGAAAATGTCCAAGCTCCGAAAGGAGGTGACCGGGATGATTGGAGGTCCTGGCGAAGAGTTTGCGGGCTCGAATTACAGAGCCATGACTTCCAAACTTTGAGATATGGACAGTGTCCATTGATCTACGTATATCGATGAAATGCAAGAATGATAGCGAAGACACTGTGTGACATGCATTTCAAATAAGTTTGTTAAAAATGAAGTTATTTTTTTTATAATGAGAAATTTATTCCTTCCAAGTGCATGAATACTCCATAAGCCTATGGATCTAAGTCAGTCAATGTGCAACATGTGTGGGTGACTCATCAAGAGCTACGCGCTTGAGAGAAATGCGAATATCCGGCATTGCAGATTTCCATACAAGTTGTCCTATTTACTTGAGTTAACCCTTGTGGGTTGATGAAGTTATTACCCTACACATGGAGTAAACTCCCATGCATGGACTGAACCAAATGGATGTCGAATGAATTACTTCGGTAGATCACTCTTTTATTCTTTTGGGTGAAACACAAGCTCCAGCTCGATTGGATTAAGTTGAATTGGAGGTTATATGAGCGGAGTGTCGGTGGCTCCATCCCCGAACAAGGTGAACATCAAGTCCAGCAGTATGTCTTTCTTTCTTTTCTTTTTCTTTTTTTTTTGTCCCGTCACACTGGTATCTAAAAACTCATCGGACACTGACTAATCTAATTCAAAATGAAGGTGAATTCTCTTCATTCACATGATTCAAAACCCGAGACTTTTTTAAGGGGAAGAGGCATCATGCCCTCAATCAATTCACTTTAGTTCTTTTCTTTTCATTTCTTGGGCGGAAAGGAACAACTATATTTACCCTAAAGCCTGCATACGCTCTTTGCCATCCTCTTTAGGAAAAAGTATTGTCTGTAACGGGCATATGACATAGTAATATTTATGTTATATAATAAATTAATAAAATTTAATTATTTATATGACTAGTTTTTCTCATATATTTTTACTAAAAACCCTAAAATGATTAAATTTTATTGATTACTTGTTATCATTATATAAATATTATCATGCGATATATCATTTATACAGAAGACTCTCTCCCTCTTCTGAGAACATTAATCACTTGCCAATTTCGCATTTCCTTAGGTTCCGGGAGCATTGAACACAGTGGACATTGATATTTGAGAGGGAAATAGCTCTCACGGCTGCATGATCGAGCCAAACTACACAAATCGGCCTTTTATAGTCAAGAAATCGCTATAAATACACATAACTTATATCGACGACTCGGTTTTCAGCTCACTCCATTTTCAAGCTCGAAGAAACTGAGCCGAATTCTAATATTCACCAAAGCCTATATAATTTGGCACCTTATTAGCAACAGCTCTAATGTCAGTAGGAACAGAAAAGGAAAACAACACAATCGTACGTATAGCCCCATGATGTAACATAACCCAAATCTGCCTCGGCTGGCTGTTGTTTGGCAGCCTCCACACTATGTAATTATGTGATGATAGGTTTGAATTTGCCCATACAAATTTTGGCTTCATGTTTTTCTAATGCCGGACGATTTTTTTTCGATCTGAACCATTGGTATTTAGAAATTCAATGGATTCTGTTTAATTTAGTTTGAGTTAGAGAGACCCACTGAGGGTAAAGTTTTCACAATGTAAATTCTTTCAATTCACAAAACTCGAATCCGATACCTTATTTAAGAGGAAGAGGCACACCATAGTACCTCAACCAATTCACTTTAGTATACAAGGTAGGTTTTTAATCTGCAGTACCGGTAGGTTTTTCATCTACAATACCGGCAAAATCTGGCCATTAACAAAGAAATATGCGTTATGGAAAATCCCACCAGTGAGATCGAGCCCAAGACCTCTAGGTCACATAACGAGAACAGTCCTAACTGAAAATAAATCATTTTTCTCTGCCTTTGCATTTTATAATTTTTTTTTAGTTTAAATTATTTAGACTTTACCACGTTTATTATAAAAAAAATATATTTGTGTCACATTTAATGTTTTCTATAATATTGGAGTCTGCATTATTCCGCTTTGCATTTTGTAATTTTTTTTAGTTTAATTTATTTGGGCTTTAGCACGTCTATAAAGCTCTCCTGTATCCCATTTAATGTTTTTTAATAATATTTTTAAATAATAAGTTAGTTTTAGTGGCATGGGAGACAAGAAGAAGTGGGCTTTTATGTACCCGAAGTTGAGGTGACGTTTGTGGGTGCACGGTATTCTATTTTCTTGTTTTGGAAACCTTAAAAATTCGAAAAAGGAAAACGTCCAAAAGTTGCAAAATTTCCGTTCTTGACCTTATCCGAGGAATCTATTCGATTCATTGAGGATTCCACTCATCCCTGTCTCCGGTGAATTACCAAACATGCCCCTAATACTATCTATGCAATCGCATTGACACCCTTCCAATGCCTAAAACATATAGGTGACTTGGCATATCAGACCAAGCCAGCCAAATTGAAACGCTTACAACTTAAATTGTAAGATTCCTGCTATAATTTGCTCAATCTTTTTTTTTTATCGAAGAATCATTCACTTTATATAACTCGCAAAAAATTCAAAAAATACGGTAAATGAGTTTAAGACATCCCTGGTAAATGACCATGATCATTGACTAGTAACTTTTTACTACTACCTTGGCAGTGGCAATGTGCCTTATAGTTGTGAGTTTTATATGTATATTTTACTTTTATAACACGTGCCATATAAACTTATGACACGTGCACTTTGTTCAAAGGACATGCTTATTACCGACTTTCCTTCTTCTTACCAATTAAATCCATATATTGGAGCTCAAACAGAAAAATCTTGATACAAATCTCAATCAGACATTTGAAATTAATATGCTTTTACCAAAGGTTTGAACATATAGTGATCTTCTACTCCTTCTAGCTAGAGCTAGTTAATTATTCTTTTTAAGTATGCATCACTGGTATTCAGAAATTTTTTGAACTACTAACTAATTCTATTTGAGTCGAGTTTGCTAATTAAGAGATAAAACTCTCTCAATATTAATTGTCTTCATTGGAACAAGTGCTAGCTGCTTATTTTTAGTTATATATAAGCTGGTCCTGTTACAAATGTTATGGTTTTATTACTTGTTTAAGCCTTTCAAATGGAAGACAACAGAAGCTTCTTTATGGTACGAGGTTTTCAAGATTTTGGAGCTGATCTAATCAATACCCACTTGCCCAGTCAATCGATTAAGCAAGTTGAAATTTTATATCCTAATATTTATTTACCCAAAAAAGAATTGTCTATTTTAAACTTTGCACGAATATATTTATTTACCAAAACAAGAATTGTCTATTTGCGTGTATTGGTTCAAAACTCATTCTTATACAGTTTAGTGAGTCTAATACCCTATGTACGAATTCAATGCAATCTGTTAAATTCATTTGATATTCTTTGACATGTGCTTGGAGAACATCGGTTTCTTAAAAAATATACTAGCTTTTGGTGGTGTACGATGAGAGATAGTGCTATTTAATAGTTATTTAGTTTGTCTGATATTTTCACCGATAAACATGAAGTCTTGAACATTGTATAATGGGATAATTAGGTTGTTAATAATGCTATCCTTTTTCTTTTTCTTTTTTTTCATTCAAAAAGGAGAAAGAAACAATCCTTGATAGCAGCACCATTACATTGGAACTTGCTTTAATCTTGTTGGCTGTTTGATTTGAGTATTGTGAAATTATAAGAGAAAGTTAAATTACATAAAAATTATTATTTTATGTAGAATGTATATTATAATATAAAATTATTGTGTGGTAGGTATTTTAATTTGTTAGAATTATAAATATAGTAGTATTTTGTGTGAGACTGAGAAATTTATTCTTAGGCTCAGACTTAATCGTTTACATTAATGTTAGTATTAAGAAAAAGGGATTTAACTTTCTTAATATTAAAAATATTTTTTAATTAAAAATTAAAAACAAAAGAAAAATCTTAATGAAAAAGAGGTTGAAATCCGACTATCATGGCCCCCGTGAGGTCACTGGCATAACCAAAGAATGTCAATAACCTTTCCAGGGGGAGTTTAGAGTCGAGTTTCCATTGACCCCTTTACTCGTATATTGAGACCTTATCCATTTTTATAATCGCAAAAAAATTTCTAGTTAAAAATATTTTCTATTAATAAAAAACCAAGTCATCTTTTTAATATTAAATTTAATGAAAAATACTAAAGTTGAATAATATTTAAAAGGTTTAGGAATATAACCAATTTGAAAAAGGTTCAGATCAAATATAAACATGGTCCAAAAGATTGAAGATCAAAACCAATTTTTTTTTATTTTTAATTTTAATATGATGGGAGAGTATAAATTAAATTTACTATAATTAATAATTATTATATTAATTGTACGAAAAGGTTAATACTATTTTACTTATTTATTATAATTTAATTCATATTTTTCACGATAAAATAAAATTACCTAAGAATTTGTGGAGGGCAACCTTTGGAGCTTGCGAGGAAGGCCGAAGAAGCCATCGTGCCGTGGGAATAGTCCTCTTTGTTTCTTAGCGAAAACGCATAGATAGGTCTCTCTCCAAAAAAAAAAAAATGCAAGTGAAAGAACGTCAATTAAATTATGAAACAAGTAAATTAGCATTACTCGTTTGATCAGTTATCTTAATTACTACTAATCAAAGAAATTCCGCTAGTTCTTCTTCGTCACATTTTTGTAAATTACAACTTCTAAAATCTTTTTCATCTGTTAGATTATAGATCCGGAAACCTACTCACTGTTGAATAGAATCCCTAGAGAAATTCACTTGTCATGCCAATGGTGGATGAGTATTCCACCAACTGGGAAAGTAAAGTTCCCGGCATTGGAACCGATTTTTTTCGAAGATTTTATGCTTCAATCATTAAATCGTTTAATAGTTTAATGTAATAATTTATAATCAATAATATACTAATAGTTTAATATATCTTTTATAGTTTCACGAAATTCTTCATATTTTTCTACCGGTTAGTAAATTCATCATAATAAACTAGTAATTTATTACTAGCAACCGACTCATGCTACGCACACCAAATACAATTAATAGCAGTAAAAATGTTATTGCCTCATTTTTTGATGTATTATCCTCCAACAAGTACACTAACTTATAATGAAATTTGCATTTCGAGAAGTACAAGAATCAATGCGTTTACCAATAGTGGGATGAGACGGAGAAAAGGTGGATCAATTTAAAAACAACGCATATGGAGGAGTGTAACTGTTAAAAGAGAAAAATAGCGAGAAATATGAGGTAATGTGAGACTAATGATAATAGCCTTAAAAATAAAATAGCGATTTAGGCGTAATAAGAAGTTTATAAGTTGAATTGCGAAAGAATATTATTGGAAAGATAAAAAAGACATCACACCTATAAATTAATTACTTAAAATAATAGAGGTATTCAGAACCGGCATCCCAAGTGGAAACCTCAAAAGCAGGAAAAGGCGACAGCGGAAGGACGGAACAACCCACGCTCAATCCTCGACATCTTCCTCTGACACGTGGACTCAACCATGTCATTTTAGGTTTAGACTGGCTCAGCGCTCACTGGGGGGTAAATAGTCAGATCGAACGAGCTTTTTTGAAAATTATTGAGTTTCAGTTTTTTTTTGTCAGGCTTTTTCAAATTGAAAAACTATACCGAGAATCGTTTAGAATTTATGAAAATCGATCATTTATAGTTCGATTTTTTAGATAGGTTTTTTGGGTCTCAATTTTTAATATAATAATAAATTAGGTATAAAAATAATAAATAAAATTCATTATAGTAAATGTAAAATACTAATTATAAATATTTTAGTGTATTACGAAGATCGAAAACATAAATATGAATAAATATTCAAGTTTAAAATATTAAAATATATTATTTGTATTGTCAAAATATAATAATAAAATAATTTATTATATATAATATAAATTCAACATACCTTTCAGTAGTTTCGGGCCACTGGATTTTTTAAGTCAGGGCTCGAATTTTCCAATCCGATCTTTTTCATTTGAAAAATCATCTTAAATTTATTTTGCGACCCATAAATCCATTTTTTCTAATTTTTTTCATCCGTCAATTTTTTTAAATTTTTAAATTTCTAATTTTTTACTTACACCCCTCACATTCTCATGTCTAATTATTCTAACTACCGTGACTGCTCATGTTATTCTACATAATGACAACCGTGTCCCAGATGGCTACTCAGCTCCCAATGTCCGTAGTTGCCCTGCCCATATCTTCTTTCGAAATAGATTTCTTTTACAACTAAAAAAATTAAAAATTTAGGCAAAAAATTATTTTATAAATAGTCGTTTCTTGTTCTCTTGGTGGAATAATCTAAAGGCAAGCATTGATTTATTAGATATCACTGTTGAAACAAGCGAAGGGACTCTTTTGAAAAGTCGAAACTTTTTTGACCGTTTTGTATATTAGATTTCTCAGCACCACTTAGAGTATATTCAAGGCTTACACTGCCACTCACAAGTGAAATGAGAAGTGTGATATTGCACCTTCCAAACTTCGTTCCTCGAAAAATTAAGAAAAATGCTGACTTTATTCGTGTGGAGAAATTTTGTTGTGACTATTCAAACTGTATCACTGGTATTCAGAAATTTAACTGATCCTACTCTATCCCTTGATGAATTTTTCTATTCACATTATTTGAATATGAAATCTTACTTAATAGAAATATCGTCTCAACTAATTTATTTTGATCTTGATTCTGACTTTTAATTATAAGCTTAGTACACGTGACACTCTCTCTTTAAGGTTAGAAAGCTCATCAGTTTCGTCTCCGGTACCAGGATTGATTCCTCTATGCCTTATCTACTTGGCTTTAGTCTTGATGGAATCGGTTCATTCGCCTCTCGAGGGCTGGAGCTCACAGAGAGATAAGGGGCAGCCTCTCCCCTCCCACTCTTCATTAATTTATTTGAATAAATAAATAAATAAATAAATAAATACGACAATTTAAGAAAACAAGAGGAGGAGATGGAGATATGTAAATTCTGGTTTATTAGCAATTTATCTTAAATTTGATTATTTTTAGTAATATTACTGTATATTCTTTTCTTCTTTTTCTTTTTCTTTTCCACTTTTGGATGCAATTGATGTTTTTGGTTTAGAAGATGATAAAATAATACAGACGGTACGAGAAATCTCATAAACGAGAATCGAATTCATGATTACTTGGTCAGAGATGGTAGATGTGATACTTCTACATCAAGCCAACTTTCTCTCCTCTTGGTTTTATAGTTGCACATGTTCTCTTTTCAACAAAAACAAAACAAAACAAAACAAATCAGGAGTTTACGTGGCTATGTAACGTGGGCATAGTTATCAGGAGAGCCGTATCGTGGTTTCATATGTCTAATTTATGCCATTCGCCACAAGCCAAAACCAAATCATCAGAGACACGGAGGTTAATCAGCTAGGCGAAATCCATGGAATGGTGGGTGAAATTTAACAATGACGGGGCCACTAAAAGGAGCCAGGGAATAGATTAGGCAGAAGGGCTAGGAGATGGCTAGGGTTTTCAAGCGCTGGGCATAACAACTTTGGTGATAGCTGAATTATGGGCGGTGAAGACAGGTGTTACATTAACGCGGGACCTACGTATCAGAAAGCCATTCTTCAAGTAGAGTCGAAAGTGATATTTAAGATTATACAAGAGGAGGGAATGATTTGGGATGCAATAGAGGGCTTGTCCAAGATATTGATATGCTCAAATTGCAACTGGATTATTACCATTCAACACACTCTTCGGAGAACAACAACTGTGCCCATTAGCTTGCGAGTCCAACCACTCCTGGAAATCCATGGAGTTGATGTTTGTCCACCAGAACTAGGGTCTTTTATTTTTCAAACGTTTTAGGGCTTCCTTTCCCCATTTATGTGCTTCATAATCTTTCTTTTAATTAGCATTGCATGAGGTTGTTAGACCCCCATTTGTTTACCTCAAAAACAAATTAAATAGCGTAAGTTATTTAAAATAATTCAGCGTCACTTTCTTTAGATAATATTTCAAATTCAAATCTTATAAGAAAATTATTTCTCAATCATTAAAAAAAAAAAGAAAAGAAAAATATATCTCCTAATGTGCTTACCTTTCTGTGATGTGAATTAGTATCTTTTTCTTTTTATTTGCACTACTCAGTATCTCTGTGTTAGCGAAAACGCATAATAAGACTAATTTACGATCAGATCGGGATTCTTGAAAATTTTTTGGTCAACTCTCCCAATCTAAAAATAGACTATGAGATCACTCATTTGAGAATTAATAAGAAAATTATTATATCAATTTCGGGGAATTAGTGTTACTAAGTAGGTTTCCATCTACGAGGATGCAGAACAAAAAAAACATAAATAAAACATATCAACTGGGAATCCGGGGGGGATCTCCACGCGTCGGCGATCTATAAGCTACAGCCCTGCACCAAAACCCTATGCTATAAACAAAGATCCAGGCTCTGTCATTGGGCCACGTGTCTACAAGGCAGAAGCAAAACCGGCTCCCGGTTCTCAGAATAGCGGTTTCCGGCCAGCTGACCGCTTTCCTTATATAGCAGTTCCTAGGAGGCGGCGTTCTGTACGGCCACAGGAAGGAAGCATCAAAACGACGATTGCGTGATCTCTGAAAACCTCCGTTTGTCTCCATTGACGGTTTCCCAAAGTAAGTCTCCCAGTCTTCTCTCTCTCCGTCCCCATGCCTCCTCTTTCTCCACGACTTGACTTGGAAGCTTTTGTCCTCCTCCGCTTCTCTCCGTCTCCCTCTGTTGACGGGGACCTCGCTTCGCACTTTTCCTCCGTCTCTTTTCATCTTTCGAACAGCCTCTCCCTGACGGTCGATGAGCGTGCTGATTCGTCGTGAGGTGAGGAGACGATGGGAAGAGGGAAGATTGTGATCCAGAAGATCGACGACTCGTCGAGGAGGCAGGTGACGTTCTCGAAGAGGCGGAGTGGCCTGATGAAGAAGGCGAAGGAGCTCGCTATCCTCTGTGACGCTGAGGTCGGCGTCATAATCTTCTCCAGCACCGGGAAGCTCTCCGATTTCGCCAGCTCCAAGTAAGTTCCCTCCCCCCTATCTCTCACTGAATTTGTTGACTTTGTGCTCGGTCTGTCGCTGTTGATGGATGATTTTTACGGCTTCGCTGTCCTCCGTGATTTGGTTGCACTTCGACGATTGTCTGATTTCTTCTGCATCATTTCTGTCCATTTCGATTAGGAAAGTTTCCAATGAAATAATTGAACTCCATTAAGGTGGATTTCTGTGATTGTATAACTGGGCATGTGATTTAACTCGCTTCATTCATGGCGTCGTAACAGCTCCACCAAAAAAGGACGATGAACTCTATTTTTCTTTACTTACCTTTTTTCAGAAAATAATAATATGCAGAAGCCAATCTCTCGAACTTGACATGATAATGGAAATGAAAAGTAAGCAAGAAAAACCATGGAGGAAGATCTCATAAGAGAGATTTTTTTTTTTTATCATTGAATTAGCTCGCGTGGTGATCTTTTGGCAAGAAATTTCCGCTAATTTCATGTCTGTTACAGAGAAATAAGAGAGCATTTGGTTTCAAACTTTACATCATACATCACAATGTTCGGTTGCAAATTTTGTCCTAATACAAATTTATATGAAGCAAAACACCTTACATTAGTAAAGGTTATACATCCGGAATAGATTACAACTAATTTTACAATGATCTCATTTATATTTATCAAACTTTACAATCAATTTATATTTTCACAAACAATCCAGTACACCTTGCTATCATTTTTTGTAATTGAACAATACTTGAATGGCACGCCAAATAAGAGAGTAGACAGAATTAGCGTGTAAAAATGATGGAATTACGATAATAGTTGATGATTCCATTCGACAGAATTTGCTAAATATACAAAGTTGAGATTATGATAGCTAAATTTTAATGTATGATTGGCAAAGTTTTTATATTTGAACTATGTAAATTCTTGAATTTCAACTGATTCTACAATGAATTATATATACTTATTGAGTTTTAAAACCAGTTCAATGTGATTATAAAATACAATCTCATATTTCGATTCATAACTCCAGAAAATTTGAATATAGTTGAACTTTTCATTAGAATGTTAACATTTTCAATAATTTAATAATATTCGAACCAAGTTTCCCCCATTTCAAATGTTCCTTAATTTCCATTCTAGACATTTCACCTACTTGGTATCAGGTACATGAGTATCATTGTAGGATCGATTTTTACTTCAACTTTCTTTGTTAGAAATTTAACTAACAGTATTGAACTTGCTGGGTTTCATGTAAAATCAACAAGACAATCTCAAATTAATTTGGATTTCTTTTGGAACTTCTGGTACCAGCAGTCAAAGAGAAAATTACTTGTTATTCTTGAAGAGCACTACCCTTCTTAATGGACAGCTTTAACCTTCTGAAATGATAGTTGTTTTTTAAGAATGAATCCCATATTGGACAATGAATAAAAATAATCTTGATGTGTAAGAGAATTAGTACCACACCTATCAGTTTAGACTTTTGGGTGGGACACGGGTCCGGGACTCTTTTAGATCCCGTGAAAATTTTACATGGTATTCTAACTGACTGTTTGCAAAATGATTCTGCTAAACAAAGGATCAATATTGTTTGAACCGCACCGTATCAATGTAGGATGTGATTATCTTTCTCTAAATTTAGTTATAATATCATATTACAGTCATATTTACACTACATACTACATTATTTAGTTGTAAAATTCATTATAATATTGAGATTACGATTATTGAAACTTTGTAACATGATCGGTAAAGTTTTTGCGTCCAAAATGCATGAAATTCTTTAGCACAATCACATTACTTATATATATATATATATCAAATTTTATAATCAACCTTACATTATTCAAAATATGAAAATCTAGCATTTCCACGCATAAAACAAGAAAATCTTATCACTATCGAAATTTTTCCCATAATTTTAACAATTTTTGTATCTAAAACTACTTGAACCTAGTGGTCCTTAAGGACTACAGATTTTACAAAAGACAGTGTAATGCTGATTTTTCAACAAAATTCAAAATAGAAAGATATTTAGGTAATTAAAAGAATAATTATAACTCATTGAAATAGAAAACAGCACTCTTCGGACCAGAAATTTTGAACAGTCTGACTGTTTCTTCACGTCTCTTTCATACCACAAGAGTAAAAAGAAAGCCATTCTGGTCGAAATATATGAGAAACTAAAATTAAATGAAAGGGTTAAACTATAGTTCTATGATCTTTTCTTTTTTTTCAATGAACAAGTATTACCACAATCATAATAGGCTACTATAGCACACCTCTGCTTACTGGATCGAATTGGAGAAATTATGGTATATTTGGTAGCGATAAATCGAATAGACAATGAATTAGTGATGAACTTAACAGACGAGTAAAGAGAATTAGGAGGGAATTAGATTGAATAATATCTTTGTTTAGTAACATGGAATTAGATATAAGTATTTAGTAACCGCTAGAATGTAAAAGGAAACTACTAAACTATCCTCTATCCTATACTAATAAAGGAATGATTAAAATTTTTCTTCGTAAATTATTATGTATCTTTTGAGTCATTCTTAGTTATTAATTTATTACTTAATACTTTAATTTCTAAAAGATATAATTGTTTTTCAATGTTAAGAGAAATTCATAGGCACGAAGATATAATTATTTTTTAATTAAAATAAAAAATATTAGTTGATAAAAATAATAAAAAAAGAATATTTATTTCTTCTTGCAAAAATTGGGTACGGGAATATTGAGAGAGAGAGAGAATGCGTTAGGAAAAAAAGAAAGAGAGATTGGCTAGACAATAGAAAAGAGGAATAAGTTATAAAAAAAGGGAAATCATGGAAGGTATTAACGTAATTTAACCTAGTTTCTCAATCATTCATCAGTACTTCGTCACTATTACAGATGGCTCCATAAGGTAAAATGATGTATGATTGATCCGAAATTGCCAACTACATTAGTAATCATAGTTCCTCATAAAAAGATAATAAACTACACAATTCGAATTCTATCTGTAATTGATGTTTAAATGAAATCCTAATTAGGTGCTACCAAATGTCCTAACTTATTTCTCCAATTCGATCTAGAATTGGTATGGAAATGCAAAAAAGGAAGCAATGTAAGGTGCTGTGTAGGGTAGAACCAAACGATAAGATGAAAATCCTTGTTATTTTATTTTCATCTTCTTTCTATCACTTTTGGTCCTTGGTCCTGCAAGAAACAATGTGGATTGGAATAAGCGATATATAGTATTCGAGAAAATGTTGAATATATGAAACAAACTTGTTACATTTTCAGATCTTGAACAATAATTAACTGTTTAGTTTAATCACTCGAAAAAATAGACCCTAATTAATCTATATGAAGTAAATAATTTAGTTACGCATACAATAAAAACTGGATCCCATTATCGGAGGCACAAACAGTCTTTCCAGATCAAACAAGATTTCTCATTTTCAAACATTTTAAAAGAGTTTGAGATTTTGAACTATCCAAAATAGATCAGTGGGTTTTGTACAGTACTTGACTAGATCTGGTGATGGTGAACTGCTTTAGCTGGTACTAAAGCACATGGAAGGAGCTTCTACCGGATGCTATTAGATCTAACAACGGATCATTAGTTATACTAAAAGGTTATTGAGAACCTCTGGCTGATGAAGAACGTTCGGTGTGTAACTGGGACAAGATAGCAGGAGCTAGGGATTATATGCATGTTATGCTGACTGAACTCCAACCTTTAATAATTGTCTTGTATAGTTGGAAAGATCCCCTGTTCATGATTATGTAAGCTGGAAGCCTGCCCATCATTTGATTTGGTTCTAATTAATAAAGTAGTATATTTTTGGTCAATTAGGGACTAAAATGATTGATTAGATTTATGTTTTATTTTATTTTATTTATAAAACCTCTTCAAATACTCAATTTAGGACCTCAAACAAGCATGTTTTATTTTATTTTTAACTCTAACTTGTTAAAGACAAAAGATCCAGTGCAGTTTCCATTAAAAATCCATGATAAAGGAACATAATCTATGAGCTGGTCTAGCTCTCAACCTCTTGAAACGAGAAATGCAACAAATCATGAATTACATTCAACACACTTAAACTTCTTAAAAAAAGACATGATATGTAGACATAATAGTATGACGGATGATTTTTAAATCATCGTCAATCAGTTTTAGTACAGTAGAATGGAATGAGAAATGTGATTCCAGTGCATCATAATTTAAGCCCACGGAAGATGCAGTCATAAGTGGCAGCACATTTATTAGCTGTCGGCCCTTTTTCTTTTGGCACTCTGCTTGTTGATCTTCCTTATCATGATTGCTCACAGTGGATGGATTGAACCCATGGCGACAGTGAAAGTGAAAGTGAAAATGAAATAGAAATAGAAATAGAAATAGAGATAAAATAAAATAAAAAAGTTATAGTAAAATATCCACGTGAATTTATAATGGATTTAACTCATTTTTATCAAAAAAGTTAAAATTATTAAGTGATGACAGGAACGGTAATAAAGCGGAGCGGGTCAAGTCGAGTATTTGAAGACCTGAACCTGTCGCACATCCTAAATAGGTCAATCCATGTCCAGACCCTCATAGGGCAGAGCAGCACACGAGTCGACCTGATTTATTAAAAAATAATAAATATATATAATTTAAAATATGATATAAATATATTATAGTTAAATAAATTTAAAATAATTAGAATTTACATAATTTAAACCAGATAAAGTAACTATTATCCAATTAAGATAAAAGTACATATAAATTAAATAAAATAATTTTTAAAATACATAATAATATAATATAATGCAGCGAGTAAGAATGGGGCAGGCGAGATGGGTTCAGTTATGAAACAAACCCAGACCAGCCCTAATATGTGCATGGTCTAAATTGTCATTACTAGGTGGTGGTATATATTTCTTTTATATTTTATATTTCAATCTATTGATTGTCTAATATAAAATTTGTTCCTCAATACCTTCAGGTTATGACATGTTTACACCTGACACGTGTCTTGAATAGATGCCCTCGATAACTAACTATGAGTTGGGTATTTTTTTTTTGTACTTGGGCGGGGAACAAATGTGACAGGACAGATTTTCTCTTATATCCTCGGACTATATAACTTACAAGAAGTTGGGTATTTTTCTTCTGATCTCAGGTTGGTGTAGTATAATACCATGTGATAACTGATCTCTGATACTATGGAAGAGACGGAACTCGTTTTCATCCAAAAACCTAATTATTAGGTGATGGTCATAATTTCTCTCATATTCTAAGTTTCGATTCATTAGTTATCCAATAAAGAATTTATTCTTCAGCAACCCTCTCAGTGTTAGGGTCTCCAAGAATTGTAAACACAGAAATTACGAGAACAAAATTATTTAAATAAGATGCAGTTTTTCACTGCGGAGATAATAACAACCATATTATTCGTTGAGTGAGATTCCTAGACACACACGCACACACATATATTTGCTGGATGATTCCTGTACTGTTACAACAGCTTAGTGAGGATACACCGATATACTACTGTTTCATGCTACGGACAGCATTTTTCAGGCAATATCCTGATTTCTTAATTTTTATTTGTGATCATTTCTTCTTGAACTGTCATAAGTATGAACAGTATATGATTGTAAAACCTAATTTTAGGTTACAACAGATGGTCGGAGAAATTTAAAATAAGATGAGAGATAGAGTGGAAATGTGTAAACAAATAAGCATGGATGTGGTAAGTAATATGTCAAAACCAGAGTTTATTAATTTGAGCTAGTCAAAGAATTATATAAAGTAAGAGACTTATAGATAGGTCAAGTGGCATAGGTAAACTAGGTAACAGAAACTCTGAATGTTCAAAAAATTGTACTTAAATCAAACATTGACCGATGATATAAATTTAAAAAATATTTACTATAGTAGTAATCAGATATGAACTTATTTAATTTTTTAAATTATAAGATGTCCATAATAAAATTCAGGAGCCTAGTAACTGAAGGATGAAGAGGGGAATAAAGGTTATAGATTCCAAGAAAAGAATATCTCAAATGTGAATTGGAGTCTGTACAGCTACTTTTTACTGTCTACTATATTATGCATTATTTTGGTGTGTGAGAGCCCGTCCTGGAAAGAAAAAAAGAGAATTATGGTATGTGAATGACTTCCATTAGATTGCTGAAGAGTTCCATGTTTCACTCTTTCAAGCTTTTTCTAGAGGCATGCGGTTTAAAAACTAATAAGATGAAGGTTCAAGCAGCTACATTTTTGAACTTCGAAACTTCTTCCCCAATGTCCATACGCCATGGACGTATCTTTTCCCCAGTGGTGCAGCTCATGCATTAGCGTTCAGATTTATAAGGGGTCTCTCATGAAAGAGCACCAAGAGGCACCGATCCAGGTCTTTATCTGCTAGATCAACTCTTTTTACTAGATTAAGTAAGAGCGCAGAATCAACCCGGCCCTTATACATGGGTAGAATCAGCCACTTAGGAGGACCATATAAGTTTCCAGCTAAGTTGCTGAGATTTTTCTGTTGAGAAAACCAAAGTTCACTGCAGATTGCAGAGTGTTCTTTGCAGCCGGCCATTATCTTGATCTTAGGCTCCTGATTCAATTTCTACTGAGTGCAGTCCTAACCCATGCCAAAACATAGGTGAGACACGAGTTCTTATTAAAAATCTACCATTGAATTAGGAGTAAACTGGAAGTTGAAATTTCACTCCATAAGACAGAGTTTCCTGTAAATTGCTACGCCCCATAGACCTTGCTTCCAAACAAATCACTTTCACCCATAAAAGAGCAGTTTGCATATTGTTTCCTGCATAGATGAACTAGGAACACAAGTTATGCAGCAGCTCTTACTGTATGACTGCTACATGAGGAGTAGTAGATAAATTGGAGCTTCCACATTTATTGATGAACTAAAAGACTACTGAAGGTTTATGCATAAAAGCATTGAAAAGAAGGATACCTGCACTCTTACACACATATCTGCTTCAATCTATGAAATCAGAAGGGCTAGCTTCTTGCTTTCCTCATAGATCCATAAAAGAAAGCAGCTCGTATCGTACACAGGAGCACAAGAAACTACAGTTGATCTGAAGGTCTGAGATATATATCAGATCCATCGAGTGCATCTTCTGTTTGTGCGACTGTGCTCACAGTGTATCGTATGCCCTGCTGAATTTTCTGATTTGCTACATCATATTGCTGATGCAAAATGACTTTTTCTCTCCAAAAAGCATGAACTGCGTGATTGAGAGATACAGCAAAGCAAAGGAGGATCATCGTCAAATGATAAACCCGATGAACGAAGTAAAGGTATTCCTTTGTCCCGATCATTCCTTCTGCCTCTCTCATGGCATATTTGGCATCTGAAGTACAGCTTATTGCACATATTCGTAAGAAACCCAACTAAAACAGAAATTGCCCATTTGTCTGGTGGTATGAACAGCCTGAGATAAATATGATGAAGCGTATGAGTATCCATGACATGGTAGACACACTGATAATTGAAGCTGTAAAATATAATTTCCGAAGAACCTAAACAGTGCATCCTACCTTCATTTAGCTGGCTTGAAATAGAGTTGTTGTCCCGCATCTTGAATTATGATTTTGTTGATGTGAGTGGACTGTCGGCGAAGCGAGCGACTAGGCCTAGAGGAGATTGCCGGGTTTGCATGATAACATCAATGAGGAGACTATCGGAGATGGGCCAGGTTTACTTCCAAGATTGTCGTGGTCAAAGACTTATATTATATTATTGCTAGTGGGCTTGATAAGAGGCTAAATTCGTTTTTGCTCAAAAGTCCAAGCAATCAGATGGTGGTATTTGGTTATCTTATAAATCGGGATTTTTTTTTTTGTGGCCAATGTGGGTTTAACATGGTAAACCACGGAAGCATGCAAAGGGCCTTCTGACACTGCTTTAGGGTAAAGGATGCATGCATGTACTGATCTATTGACCATGTCATAGAAAGCATTTCGTCATTCCATCTTTATTGCCTCCTTAAGTAACAATCTACATAGAAATATGTTGCTGAGGGGAAAAACTAAGTTATGCAAATTTCTTAGCAGTTTTGGCGAAGGGAGGCAGCCGTGTTGCAGCAACAGCTTCAAATTCTGCAGACGAATCACAGGTCTGTGTATTTTCCTGTCAAAGACATTTAAAGAACAACAATGCAC
The DNA here is from genome assembly GCA_037672795.1 of Lagerstroemia speciosa. Taxonomy (NCBI): domain Eukaryota; kingdom Viridiplantae; phylum Streptophyta; class Magnoliopsida; order Myrtales; family Lythraceae; genus Lagerstroemia; species Lagerstroemia speciosa. Next base: position 8,487,497 of record CM075304.1, on the reverse strand, counting down.
CGAAGAAGAAAAGAAAACAGTATTTGTTTACTAGTGAAGATCACACCACACTCCTGCTGGTTCTCAGGTATTGACAGGCTAAACGAGAAATTCTGGCATGGCCACACATTTTAGATATTAAAACCACCCTTTTAACTATGAGAGCATGCCACTTTTACTAGAGTCTCTCGTTTTGGAAGGTTGCAGCTATCTATCAATGACTGAAGTTGCATTGCAGCACAAAAATGCCCTCATTGAGCACTTGAACATCAGTTTGTGTTCTTTTGGATGTGTGTAGTTTTACAACAACCTTCTTTGCACTGCATACTATTATACAAAATCCTAATGCCTAGAACTGATTGTATAAAGTTAAATGGTGTTCTGGAAAAACAATGGTAGGCAACTGAGGGGAGAAGAACTTTCAGGGTTGAGCGTCAAGGATTTGCAGAGATTGGAGAACCAACTGCAGATAGGTCTCCGTGGTGTCCGCGTGAAAAAGGTTTTACAAAGTCCTCAGAAGCTCAAGTTTTTCTCACTTGCTAAGGAAGGAATTGCATTTGATGTGTGAGCTCATCTTTGCAGGACCAAAATCTAATGGGAGAAATAGAAGAGCTGAACAGAAAGGTTTCCATATCTTAAACAGAATACATTTTTTAACTTTCAACCTCTATCTGCTTAGAAAACTAAACACCGTTGTTCTTGCAGATAAGCCTTCATCATCAAGAAAACTCGGAGTTGCAAAAGAAGGTAAACATGTTTCTCCAGGAAAACATGGAACTGCATAAAAAGGTATAGATTCGGATATACCTATAATAACGTTCAGTCGACAAACTATTTCTAAAACTAAAGCAAACCATCCAAGCTGCGAGATTTTTCAAAACCCTTTCTAAGCTGAGATGTTCCACAGTCGACCTCCACCGAGAAGTTTCACACCCAAGTCGAGGGACCAAGCCGTGCAGATGGAGCCAATAGAAATCTTCACATCAAAGATCCGGCCACCGGAGATGACCCTCATGCCCCCATCCACCTCCAGCTCAGTCAACCACACCAACAGAGCTGTGAAAAACCAGAGAGAGCTACAAATATGGGGTACGTATTTCTCCGAAAATCATTTCTAGCTTTGCAACTGATCTCGCCGCAAATATTGATCAAGGCAAAATCTGATGATAACTTCAGCAGATTACAACTACACTAGCAAGGGGACAGCATACACACTGCAGATGGCCGGGAATCGATTTCCAACCCTGTAGTTATGCCTTTACTGCCAGAGATTTGGTATTTTAACCTCGTACTTTTCAAGATCATTCTTTAGGTTTGAAATTTACTGCAAAACCACTTCAGGGGAGTTCAGTAGTCATCTAGTCGACCCTGTGTGATGCTGTATTGCCGTGGCCGGAAGCCGCTGAGAAATAAATTTGTTACAGAAGATGCCGCTTGCACCCCTCTTGATTAAGTTAACAGCGATCACTAGTCTAAGATTGTAAAACAAAACATTTTAGAAGCATCCGAGAGAGGGAAAAATGCATAATCAAAGGTAACATCCTTCAATCTTTTGATCAATTATCGATGCAATTGCTCGGGTAGCTATCAATCTTTACCATTCCAGTTACTCATCAAGGTCCACGAGCTATATATATCAGAATACAGACACACTAGGGTGCCGGTGTTACACCTATTACTGAACTAGCACTCGTGCCAGTGGCACCTATAATCGGTGAAATCAAAACAAACTCTTAAGCAGCACAAGTCTGACGGGGGCAAAATGGAACTTCCAAACTCAAATGCAGTACTGGGAAACCTTCCGATGCTTCTTTTTCATGTCATCGACTTGTTAAATACAATAGGATGTAAATGGATTTCATAGGATAGTTCATGTGGATTTCCTCTCTATAAACATCTGCATCCTAATGAAATAAGTCTAGCCATTACTATCTATTAATTTAGGCTTTTGGGGTATACTCCCGTCTCTTATAGGACCTAGTATAACATTTGACATGGCATGATAGCGTATTTCTCAACAACCTCTTACAAGCCTGGCAATGTGACTATGCTTGTCAAGTCACAACTTGCTAAACAGCCACAAAAACAACCAAAACATTGAGAATAAGCATGTCTTACTCTTCCAACCCCAATCCATCAACTTAGAAAAGCAAGAGAAAACCTGGTCTTTTTTGGCTTAAAAAAAATCAGGAGGCAAGCAGCAGAAATGGCCCAAACACCTTGACTACGTAATGCTCGTGCTTTCGTATTCAGTCGCGAACATATCATACGAACTGAACAATCAATACTAACATCTGCCCTGCCAACACAACACCACCAAAGGCCTAATATAGTCAAAGAAATCGATATGCACCGAGTCCCAAACTCAAAGAGCCATTTCTAGTAATTAAATTTTAATAGAGAGGGACTCAAATATGAGACCCGAACCTTACTAAACCGCATGAAAATAAACTCTACACCATTAGACCACCAGCCTTACCGTTAGCGATAAGTGAAAACCAAAGTCAGTACGTGTTTCAATAGAAGAGTGCATCCCAAGGTCTTGTTTAACAACAAGGCAACTTCAGACACTTTTACTCCATCGACCTCAGACTACACTGATAACGAGTCGGGTCTATCTTGCCCACTATCCACTTGCCTGGTAAATACCGTTACTCCTGCATAGTGATCAACACGATAAGGGGATGTAGCTCTGGCCCAAGGAATTCAACGGAAACCGCAACCATCCCCAGATTGATCGAGTGAAAATATGTGATGGATAGTAAACAATGATGGAAAATTGTAGGGCATGTTCCATTACATGTAATGATGCTGCCAGCAAGAACCGTTCAAGTTCATTTCCAGCAGAAGAAAAAGATAGGGAGCTGCACCTCCATAGAAACTCTCTGGATCCTCAGGCAGGGTCACAGTACTCGGGATGAAATTCAAAAAGGTGAATTAAGATAGTTAAATCAAAACATAGATAAAATCGCTGAATCCATGAATTTTTTTGAATTCAAGTGGGTGATTGCTCGCCCTCTGCACACCCCTAAATCTATCCATGTCCTTAGATTTACATTTTCTTACGCATAGTTGATGGAAAATCTTAATCATCCCTAATATAGTTGAAAAGATAATTAACAGAATTGTTTTATAATGCAAGATTAAATTTGTGCCCATTAAATACGTATTAAAAATATTACTAATTATTTATCACGATTGTAGTATTTGGTAAATGTATTGGATGATTTGAAAAATATAAAGTTTATTATAAAATCTGATAAAAATGAAAGTAACATAATTTTAAATTTAGTTGTAATGAGCAATTTATGGTAATCTAAATGTAAGTTTCGACTCACATAATCTTAAAATATAGTAAACTTCATAATCAAATATTATAAAATTCGGATATTACAGTAAATATATTATATTAACCTAAATATCTTTAGATTCTCCTGGGAGAAATATATGTAGATGTTTAGAATGAGATAAAAGGTACATATCAAGCTTCAATTTTTATTTTCTATTTTTCTTTTCCATATTCTGTTGCAGTGCTATATATATATATATATATATATCTCCTCACCAATTCTTCTTCCTCCTCTCCTCCAGAAAATGCCCATGGAGTTCGATCACAATCCCGAATCCTCCCCAGAGGCGAAGAGAGTCGGCCGAGAATCAGACCGGAGGGCCGGGTTCTGCATCTCGTTTTGGAGGCGGCTCAAGCAGGTGGATATCATCAAGTGGCCGAATAAGAGAAGATCATCGATAACTGCAGGGAGAGGAAGAGCCGCTGGCCCAGCCCATCATCGCCACAAGCTATTAAGGCCAGCCACCTCGATTGCAGCCTTCCTAGACTGCAAGTCAGTAGCAGACTTCCTCATGGTTGTGCAGCCGAGGACGGTGCAGCCGGGCGGGTTCAAGTACGACCCGGTGAGCTACTCACAGAACTTCGACGACAGCACTTGGCACGCGCATGACCTGTCCACCACCACGCCCCCCTCCTCCTCCTTGAAGGTTGCCGATCAATAACTAATGATCACGGTACTAGCCAACGAATTTACGTGGGCAGGTTGAGTTGAGGCGTTTACGGGAGGATGGGAAGAAGCAGATGCAGTAACCATTATTTCATGGGCAAAAAAAATATATATATATATATGTATATAAATACACTAATGAGTTTCTATTCTATTAGATTCCTTTCATAGTTTCTCTCGCATATTAACTTAAACTGACGAGTATAATTCTTGAAATGTTCATTAGTTATATTTTACTCTCGCAGGCCTGGTATTCACACTTGTTGATTCATAAATTCCACCTCATATAGTCCACGGTCCAGTGGTCACCAAATATCCACAATATTATTAAAAGAAACTTTTGACTTTGTGTCTTAACGAACATCAGCAAACATGTTTGCGGTTAAACATGACAGTCCAAACATTATATAGTGATTGAGTTACTGCTACTGCCGTCCTTTTTTAACTAATCAAAAGAAAAAGAAGAATTGAATACCATCACCTCTAAATATTGTTAGATCGTATGCCTTAGCTAACATTGACTAATATGTTTATAGTTGAATACGAAAATTCCAAAAATTACAGTGAGTCAACTGGATAAACACTATAGCTACCCTTCTTTTACTGATCAAAAGAAAAGAAGAATTAAATTTCACCACTTATAAGCTTAAGTTTTAAGTAGTTATGATCTAAACACTTATAAACTTTCAATGGATGTTTCACATCATATCAGAATGAATTATAATTCCACGTCATTTTTGGATGTTTCTTTAACAGTTTGGAATGTATATTATTCTTCAGATTGATCCATTTGTTGCTGCAGAACTCTTCTACGAGTAAACTTGGTTTTCATTTGAAGGTTGCTCCATTTTTGGATTTGGCCTTCCCACCACCTGTTGGACGAAATTCCTCAGCGAGCCATGTCCAAAACTTCATCTAAAGGCTCCATTCACATCATCTACGTGGAGAAGCCCCGTGGCGACTCCCACCACATCCGCATTCACGACGCCACCCTCGACGTGTCTAAGGACTATATTTTCACTTTACCCCAAGCAAGTACCCTTCATCCAGGTTCCATACTTCCTTAAAAAGAGACCACACCTCCTCAATTGGGTTATAGATTTATTGCCAACTACAGACATTCTCACAAAGGGTCTGTTTACATTGTGCTTTTCACTCATTCAATTCAAGCTTAATGTCTGTTCTCTCCCTTTCATTTTGGCAGGGAGTAATGGAGAGAAACATGTATGAAATTTATGCCATCCTTACAATGTCTTGCTCATAAAGAATGCTCTTTGTAAATGATGGCTATTCAGTGACTGCAGACATAATAATACTGCTGGAGCATTTCACGTATTGGCATACTTAGTACCTTATAAGGCAGAAGCATCACCCGGTCAACCACTTTCGGTGCTAAACAATTTCAGGCTTGTGTCCAGTGTATTTCTTGTCACCGCCTCTTCCGAGTTGGGCATGCACGGACCATTTGATCCCGAGTTACTGCAAGAGTGGAAGAGAACCGAAAACTGAATACTGCCAGTTAAAACAAGACTGATGCTGTTATTAGTTACTGCAAGTCTCCTGACCTTTCATCAATGAGGACCATTGATCGAAGCTCGCAATTCTTGAAGCTGTAGATCCATTTGCAGCATGGTTGATTAGTTCAGTAAAAGAAACCATCCTTGAGTTCATAAAATTTTCAAGGCTTAAAGAAGCAACTCACAAGTTGGATTTTTCAGGCTCGCAACTCTTTCCGAACGTGTTCAGAATGTGAAGCAAAAAGACGCTGTGTGTTACTATTGCTATCTCCTTCTCAGGCCGCACCCTCAGCCTGATCAAACAAGACAGTTAAATGGCCGGAGACAGAAGTTTTGAAATTAAATCTCAAATCGGATCTGCAACTAGTGAGGGGTAGTTACCAGTTCATGAACTTCACTCCTCTGGCAACAATTTCTTCAGGGGTCTCTCTGTAGTCAGGCTTCCACAATTCATCATCATTGCTTTCGATCTGTATATGGAGAAGTAAGTACGTTAAATTAATGGCAAACTAAAAGATCACAAGAGAATTCTTGTGTTCGATATGAACTTCTTCCGATCTTGGGCAAAAGTGAATAATTTCATTGGATCACTTGCCAATGGAAAATCAATGGCAGGGAAAAGAGACCGGTACTCTTTGATGCTTCTTCTCTTGTCGCAAGGATGAACTCCCTACAGATGAAATTTTCATATGAAACAAAATTTTGTGGAGAGCATCAGCAAGTAACCTAACATGTAAATATACATTGTTTGGAACTCAATATTTTCAGAGTATCTCAAATTCACAAAAGACCAGCTTGAAGCCTTACAATACGTTCTCGACAGAGTTCCACAGCTAAAAATGGCAGCTTCTCTGATTCATTACTGCTGCCAAAAACTCCTATCGCAGTTTGCATAGTTCTAAAATGCCATAATACAAATTTCATAGCTCAATCATGTTAGTATAAAGAATGATTCAACAAAATCCTGAAAATTTGTATTCATGGTAAAGGGAGATGGATATGATCTAAGATAACTTTTGAATTCTCCTATTAGTTCTTTCCACAATTTCTGTACCTACCTTGACAAAGGGGAGGTGATTACTAGTTCGATCTTCTTGAGCAGCCCAGAATCACGAACATGCTGGTGCAGATTATTAGCCTGTCACAACACAAAAAGGAATTATCCACAAACCTTAACTCATTGAAAGTTTATTCTTCTTTGTCTTTATGATTAAAGAAAAGGAGAAGAAAACTATGAGTAGGGAATGGACATTCATAATATATATGATTTTGCCTGCTGCCAGCCCAGAGGAGAAAGCTGTGCATCAAGAAGGGCTGGAGACAGTAAAGCATCGTGATTCTTTTCCGATTCCACATTGTGGATTCCTTGTGCATGCCTCACCTGTACATATATACATGTATACATGATCAAGGCCAACTTAGTCTAAAGCATTCAAAAGAAGAAGAGGAAGGCATATGCCAAATCAAAATCAGCAGGGCTGAGAAAAGAAGGAATGACAAGCTGAGGCGCTAGGGGAGATATTGGAACCCACCCAGTGAACAATTTTGCAATTCTGATGAGGACTTGGTGCAGCACTTCCACCCATTGCTGCATCAAGTAGATAGCAAACTCCCCGATCAGAAACCAACAAATACAGACTGAAGTCTCGGAATCACAGTAAAAAACAGTCCCCAGATTGAACGCTATTTATGCTTTCTGAAAATGTCACATCACTAGAGACTAGAGGAACAATAAGCAGGGAACGTTTGCAGGGCCAGTGTACAACATGAAGCTTCTGTGATTATGGGTGTGAAGTGGTAAAATGTACTTTATGGTAGGTCAAAAGTCATCTCACGGTGGTCCTAATGGATGGAGATGAATTGTTTGTAGGAGTAGATGTGTGATGCTCGGGATTGAATTCAGTTCACCATGGGGCCCACAGGAACACGGCCAGAAGGTGCATCAGACACAGCTGCTCGGAAAATTAACCAGTGTCACAATGCATGATGCTCTGGATTGAATTCAGTTCACCATGAGGCCCATAGGAACACGGGCAGAAGGCACGTCTGGCATAGCCGCTCGGAAAACTAATCAGTGTCACAGAAAGTAGACTGCCTTTAATAACACCCAATCCAGACAAAGAATCTTGTTATTGATGCATGAAGGTACAGATCCCACCAACAAAACCCAGGAGCTACTTTAAGGAAACAACTTCGTCACAAAAATGGATAAGTCAAATAAAATAAAGGAAAGAAGCCCACTTTACACGATGACCAAGCTCTTTCATTTTCACAAGTAATAAAGAAAGCATAACAGGAGAAAGAATTCACCCTTTTCCCCAAAGTCTCATGAGAACCAGAAAGTAATCCGATCTCATGAAAACTTATCATACCAGCAACGTTCTCCTTCTAATCAATCAAAACATAGACATATAAATATTGTACAAGAATATGCTGGCCAGAACTGAACGTCGTTGTTTCACAATAAAAAGTCACCTGATTCGACTCGAAACTCAAACCGATTAAGCAATTCGGGCCAGTCCATTCTCTGATACCCCTACTCAACAACCCGACCGACTAAGAACGCATGATCAATTTCGTCCTCTCTAGTTGACCGTGCATCCAAACCCTCAAGTCGGACCCATCACCGACCCTCCAAACCTTGTCATCGATCGACGACTAAGCTGATGCAACCCACAGACCACTAAGCCATATCAGCACAACGGTAAAGTCTCCTCTAACCATTGTGCCAGGCATAAAAAATCCCATCCCTCCTCACTTGCATATTTACAGTCTCCTCTCAAGTCTCATCCTCTTCTCTAACTCCCCAGCCCATTCACTAACTTAAGCATCCAAGGTCGATCGATCTCAAACCAGACTCGACTTTCTTGCAGGCATACAAATCGTCTCGCAAGCCAATCACATTTAGCCCACAGACCAGTCATTCTTAGCCCAAAGACAAAAGGATCGGTGGGGCACCCCGATCAAACATGAAAGGAAAAACAAAAGAATCGGCTCTTACTACTTAGGATCTCGGTGTGAGAGAGCGAATTCTTAACCCGATTTCTCCCCGCAGGTCTGAGAAGATGAGATATTTTATCAGTAACTTCTATCCCAATAAGAAGCGATGAGGGAAACGAAAACTGGCTGTGATATTTTGTCAAACAAACCCAAATAGATTGATTTGATGTTGCTTCCCGTGGGAGGGCGGCTTCGTTGTAAAGCAAAGATTGGCGGGGGACGGATATTTCAGGCAGCTGCAATGCATCAGAGAGCGTGCCCGGAAGCCGCTGTCGGTCCCACTCTCGATTATCGCAACAATCAATATTGTCGGGTCTTTCACGGCAAACAGGGGTTCGCTAATGTAAAGTGAAAAAAACCACTTGATTGAATTGATTCATCAAATTTTCGGATCTCAAATTTAACTTAAGTGAAAAATTTATAACCCAGAAAGTTTCACTTTAAGCTGGCACATCGCGATATGAAAATTGAAAAAGAAAATGTAATCAAGGTATAATATGATGACGGCATGCTAATTGAAAAATATTAGAAAATTTTTCAGGTAATTTTTTTTTGGGTAATCTTTTTCAGGTGATTTTATCCTATGAAGAGGAAACACACCAGCTCCACATGGGATGAACCTACAAGTTCAAATAAAAATAGGAAATCCTACGGTCCAGTTACTAGATGATCGAGTAGATAAGAAAAATAATTTTGAGCTGTTGAATTCCTTTTTTACTTAAATCATTGATAGTGAACTTTTAAATTAAGTTGCTAGAAAGCACGTGATTGGACTGTAAAAACTTTGATACACAGATACAATTTATATCAATTTTATGCTTCTATGCATCAGTTTCATCTGTTTATATATCAATTTTATTATTTTTTGTGCTACATGTCACTTTCTTTCGCAGGAGATTTATTTTACATCAATTTTACCCTTCTAGGCATCAATTGGGTCATTTACCATATTTTTATATCCCTTATCTCCTCAATAGAAAATAAAGATTCGAATTTAAGACATGTTAAATAATAAGAAAAAGAATGAACAAAAAACGAGAAGAATAGTGCAGAATATCCACCAAACATATAAGAAGTTGGCTTTATGTCCAATCCAAAATTTTAAGCTGATAGATTAGTGGTAATCACTCTTATATAAACCAGATTTCGATCTCTTACTTATCCTAAATGAGATTGACTCTTTAACACTCGTTTCTACACAGCAATATGCTCAAACTTAACACGTGTCAGTAAACACTCATTCTCAATAACTGACCTCTAGTCGAGCATTTTTACTTCCGGTCTCGATGCTAGAAGGATAAACTATCATGAGGCGGGCCTTCTATTCCGTTCTCAGACTAACATGCGAGTAAGATTTTTCTCCTATTGAATAAACTGGTCACGAGCCATACATTTTTTTTTTCCATTCTAGGGCTTAGTAGGGCACGAGTTCTACGCTCGAACTTGGTATAATGTGAGCCCATATGATAACCTGTTCTGATATCATGTAAAATATCTATTGGGCTATAAGAGGTTGGACATGAGTTTAAACTGATAGGTTGGTGCTATATTCTCTCTTAAATAACTTCGTAAATAACGTGACAGTCTCGATTCACTTAAAAAATTATCGCAATGACAAAGTCGAAATTGTAATTTTCGATTCGGACGTGGATGCATGTAATGTGTCATGTGATTGGAAGCTTCCAGACTCAGATAATTCGGGCCCCAAAGTTTATTCATTCCATGGGATCTTGAAACCAGATTCTTAATTCGGCCGTCTCCAACTGAGCTGGGCCGGACATCGCGGAGATGTCCTGTTTATGCTCCGATAAAGACCCGTGCTACGCCCGAACCGAATTATAAAACAGCTACGAGGCAATGGCACGCTATTCAGTGTTGGATTGACTGTTTGGATCGACTGTACTGCATGAAGGCAACACGTGCGTACGATTATTTGCAGGAATTAAGAATGTCAAAATTGAAAATTTTTGAACTTCGCAGTGACTGTAAGTTCGTGCAGTAGGGGAGTTGGATGATCGTACGGGGGGAAGAGTGAATGGATGGAACGGAAGAGAAAAATAAATGCTTTGGTGTGTTAAAATAAGTAGATTGAATAAATAGATTTTTTTTTATAAATCATATAAAAAATATAATTCACTCATTTTCTAAAAAAAAGAAATGTTTTAAATTTAAAAAATTAAATTTATATAATTTTATCTTACTCCCAAATGAAGCCAAATGTGATTTCCTTTTGTTTTCAATTTAAACCAGGCATTTAATATTTTAAAATTAAATTCACATTTTTATTTTTACTATTAAATCATACTAATTCATCTAATTTGGTATTAAATACTTGTGTGAAACTTTTTTTCACTGTGGGATAAAAGCATATTAGAGTGTCTTTTTTTAATTCATATTGATTTCTAATATAAAATCCTTTTAGTATTTTCTCATAATTAATATTAATCTTAATTTAAGAGTAAATTATTATGTTAATTTTAAATAAAAATTACACTAACTTTATCTATTTGTAAGGTAGTGATAAGAAAAAAATCAAGTAGAATATGTTGTAAAAGCATGTCATTTTTATATTTTTACATATTAGCCTGCCTTCTCAATAAATGAAAAATATAACTTTTATCTTTCAAATTTGATGAGTTTGGCTTGATTTGACAATAAATAAAACTATATGATTTATTTTTTCAAACTTAAAAAATTTAGCTTAATTTGAGAATAATTTTACTTTTCAATTTTAAAATATTTGACTTTTCCGAAAAAGAAATAAACTACACGCTTTTTATGTATTAACCCTTGTTTTTTCAAGCCTACTAAAATTTGACATTTAATTGATATTGATAATGAAAATTAATTATTTCATTACATCCAGTTATACTGTCGCATTCTAATATCACATGCGACATTCTTATTCATCTCAAAAACAAATCAAAAGATTTAGTTTCAATTTTTTTAAAATGAAAAAAGTTATAATGGAAGAGTTTTACTTTTCATATGTCAACCTGACTCGAATTAAATTAATTAGAGGCCTATAAGACCTATAGGACTTCTAAATACTAGCATTACAGAGTCCAAAGAAAAAGATTTAGTTTAATTAAATTTATATTTATTTTTTGGATGAATTGAAGTCCTAAGAAATTTTAGGTTCAATTGTCACTCAAACATATATTCCAAAACACGTGTTGGGTCACATATTTTTTTTTCCACGAAGAAACGTTTTTTTTTTGTGTGAATAATGTCTTTTGTATAACTAGTCAAATTGGTGCAAAAATTAATTGGATTGTAATTCTAATTAGGTAACTCAAGGACCACTTCATGTTTATTAGAGAGAATGATGCGTTGAAGAAATCCTAAGGTTTTAGAACACGACCGCGGTCTACTTTTCTATGATATTTCTTTAACTGCTAGAATCGACTGTGTCGTCTTGCATATATCAACGTCATTGTCAAGGTAGAGCATTGCACGGAAGCTTCCCGTTGTCATTGTCTGGTTAGCTCATTGTCTCGATCCGTCCCTGCTTTTCACTGTGCGGTCATGGAAGCCATTTCATGAGTTCTATCAAAATGGGAAGGTGCTCTTGTCCAATCAAAATGTATGCGCACAAGTCCAGCTCCCTCCTTTTATTTTATTTTTTTAATGAGATCACAAGATTTCATCAGAGTTTATTGACCGGGACTAATCTTCACTCGAATGTCGGCTTGTCTCACTGCAAGTTGCTTGTGACAGATCTCAAATTTCTCTAAGTAATTCAAATCGGTACACTGACAGCGCAGTTTGTCAACACTTCTTCCTCTTTGGATTCCTTACCTAGAGTTGTGAGATCCCAACTTTTGACCTTTTTCTCAGTCTTTGCCACACTACTTTCTTCCAAATCTTTTGATGTTAAGCAGCAGGCTTCCCGAGTAATTGGCAGCAAGTAGAGCCAGCAAAGTCCTACGGAATTCAACTTCTTACCTAAACTAATCATGCAATGATACGAGAAATGTTTCAGCAACCATTCCTTATCATGTAACGTAAGAAAACATATATAAAATTCCATCAGATAAGCAAACAAGTATTAATCTTCCGAAAAGTTACCGTAATTATTACTAATTAAAGTGATTTCACTAATATTTTCTCACCGCGTTATTATGAGATAAGATTATCTCACATTCCGTGCAGTATTGGTGTCCCTCACAAGACAATGAAGGCCCTATGAAATTGCATACATTTTCAACCCTCGATTCTCGTACCCTTTGGTTGGTTACAACAATTTGGGAATTTTTGAGACAATCTAATTGGATCCTCCATAGACATTTGTTGCACATTTAGTGTGTGTGCGTTTTCTCTATGTCAAACTCGCAAGAGTGTGGCCCCACTCATGTTAGACTCAAATCATTGCACCGCCCAATAAGGTTTTTTACATTCCAAGTTAAGAGTTTGTCCAAGATCGATCGATTAACTGGGATTCGGAGAGTCTGCCTTCTCATAAGTAGGATTTCATGTACGCTCTTTAATCAGCGGTGATGAACTCGGAACCAAGAATGGAACATCTCGATCCAACGTCGGGTAGATTGACCATGTCCTATTAGAATTAAGGGGGTATATCATTATATAGAATGAGATGTGTGCCACTGAATGAAACAGTAATCCCGACAGCTTAGATCGACATCCCCGCTTATATGTATCTTGACTAGTCAGTGAATTCAAATTTGATAGTGTGAACTTTCTAATTAATTAACCATGTGATAAGGTGGATATACAAAAGTAAACTTGATCGAACAGTACCGTTGATGAAAGGGTCATACGTGACAAAATTGCAAATTCGGTGGGTTTGAAAAGGGTCGAACATGGAGATTTGTAATCATAGATAAAATTGTCGTGTAGCAATCCCGACAAAAGCACGCATTGAATATCAATTTGGAAGGTCAATTCAAAGCCACTTCATCGTGTATTCATGTAACTCGTTATCGTAGAAAAATAATATGGCTCCTGATGGGACAGTCGACCGAGGCCTACTTTTGATGATAATCAAATCCAAAAAATCTCTAAAATATAGATCGAGAGTAATATTATTATACCGAGCTCATTTTCTCCAATGGGCATATTTTGAAAAGATGTTTCTCATCTACTATTATAAAATACGTAAGAAAAGTTTAGCAGGCAAGAATTAAATCTAAAATATTTCGAATTTCAATTATGAGCAAATTTTATTGTATTAAGTCTATTTTTACCAAAAAAAAATTTTTGTCAAACTCGGGTTAGTTGGATTTATTAATCTTTCAAATGCCAGCAACAAATCGAAAATACGGAATTTAAATGGACAGGATCCTACCGAAAAGAAGCACAACACTTCCTGTGGATTCTAACAACACTTCCTGTGGATTCTAAGTCGTCGCGTCCTCGAATCCGAGAGGGAACCCGTGAAATCATGACCCATATATGGACTGAATACCAAAAAAAAAAATCAGGTTTTTATTTTTTTTACATCGTCTGATGTCAAAAATTTAGTAAATCTTAACTAATTCAGATTCAAATCAGGTCAATTCACGAATGACAAAACTCTCTTGATCGTGAATCTTATCAATTTACGGTGACCGAACTTGAAAATTCAGGTGTCGGTAATCATCTGCTCACCATGGGTAGGTTTCATTGCATTGCTGGTGAGCAAGAAAGATGAAACATGGGAGTCTTACCTTTTGTTCAATCACTGGCCGTTGTCTCAATAAAGGGAAGACCGGGCAGCCCCACAACTCAACAACTACGCCCACGGAGCCAGGGACCTCCACAAAATGTCAACACAGCATGTGTACATCTTCCCAAATGACACGATTAACAAGTTATTCTGGCGCCTCAGCCGCCTGGGGCTCTAGGCTATAGCCGAATGTTAATACCATAAGAAAAAATAATAATAAGTTTGACGAATCGGAACTTACATCGAGGGGTCAATCCGGGACAAAGCGAGCCGATTCAAATGATTCGGTCAAAGGCACATAGCAACCTTGGAAGATGGTTAAAATCACAATCCAGAAAGTTAATAGCTTATTAGTAGTGCTTTTGTCTTCTCTATGAACACATTACTAAAAGATCACATGTCCATGTACAATCAACCCAACATCATTTTCAACCATAATTATTGGTAGGGACCGTAATTATATTGAGATATTCCATCCCCGTTCTCCTACTACATACATATGTAAAATTTCATATTCAATTTAAAAGTTTAAATTTATAAGTGGTGGTATCCATTCTCTCATATTCCTAGAACTTTTCTTATATTCTTTCGATAAGTAATTTCAACTCTTGATGTGAGCAAGCCAAGTACCCATAATTTTAATGTACTTAGACCCTTACCAGGGCAGGGCTGAGTCCTAAATTTTGAATCAAAACTCTAACCTATTAAATCTATAAACATGGTCCTACTCGTAACCTATATTACACCATCGGTTCAGGAATTTTGTAGGAACTGATATTATTACTCCTTTTTACATGTTATTTCTATGAATAGTGAACTATTTCAACATCTTTCATGAATCCAATTGTTATTAAGTAATTTAGAGCATTTTCATAATTTTCATTAATTTAACATAGTTGTTCAATTAGAGATTAGTAGATTACATTTTCCAATAGTATATTTTCAGCATTTTTTTTGTTTTTAAATTAATTTCTAAGTTATTATAATATTTTTCCGGTGACAAACTCATCAAATATGTATAATTATTCTATGAAATGAAAATGGGTCGAGTAAAGAATATAACGGTTTAAGTGTCTTGATAAATTAGAGTTTAAAAGAGGAAGTTATAAACAATTAATCAAAATGAAATGCATAAACTAATTTCCTGTATATCCAGCCCCGGTCCCTACTGTTGATGTCCTGTGTCGGAACCAGTTCAAACGAATTCAATTATTTCTTACTTGAAATTTACCTGAATTACATTCAGATATATTCAAACCCTACCAATGAGACAGGTTTCTACATTTTCCTTAGATACCTTATATCTATGCACACCTCAGTAACTCTCGTCACCTATCCTCTTTGGAGAATTTCTTTCATTTTTAAGAAATAGAATGTAAAAATATATATTTATATTTATATAAATATGATCATATCAATTAATTAGATGTATTTGTTAATGTTCTTGAAATTTTCACATATCTATTTGATACTATTTTAATATTTTCAATTTTTTAATCGATTCTCTGTACGTATAAATAGATTACTGATAAATGCAATCCCTTTGATTGTTTAATCTAATAAGTTATGTTATTTGAACTTATATCCTACCACATTTATTTATGTTATTTGAACTTATATCCTACCACATTTATCATTCTTAGTATCTCCGTATTTTTATGTCGGTTTTGACAACTCTCAACGATACATGCACTAGCTAGTGTGACTTAGAAAGAAGCATTTGATTTTAGCTTGATATCATCAGCAACCTCGTGAGGTAGTGATGAACATCTTCTTCCTTCTAAGAGAACACAAGTACACCTAACGTATTACCAACCCCATAAAAAAAGTCATCCGAGGGTTGACGTGCAAGGAATGCTAGAGAGAGTGCCGTTCTGTCTGTCTTCTTGAAGAAAACGAGGGCAAAGAAGACAACATCTGTTCAACACTAAGTCCAACCCCTTCTACCTTTTCTATAAATAAATTTAAAAACAGATAGCAGCAGCAGTGACGATCCAGCTAGCTCATACGTGATATTCGGAATTTCGTGTTCGACCACATTTGATGAACTGAACAAATGTCATTAGCACTCGCCCATCGACACAACATTATCATGGATCTAGTACAGTCTAAAATACCGGTACTCACGGTATCCAAGTTTAAAAACTCCCTTATTATCAAAAGATGAAACCCTTTTACCTAATTATTGAAAACCACTATGAACTGCATGTGATTTTGCTAGACAAGTGTGTAATTTGAGTATTGATCAGTAATAAATAAGGATCTGAAATTTGATAATTTAATTTATGTCTATATAATCTATTCCTTGTCGAATCTTTTTGAGATGAAACTGCTCTTGCAATAGTTAATTGCACTATCAATCATATTCTGCCCGCTATTTAACATAATCGTACATCGTATCGCATAGTTTTTCTTCTGATGACAATAGATTTTGTACTTGTGGTAGTGCTTGTTTAATATATATTCCGCTAGGTTTATCGATGTTTCGATTCTATCAACGGTAAATTGTGTATTTCACGTGTCTTTTTCCAACTTATCATAATTCTCTCTAGGATAGTCTGATTTTACTCTCTTGTTTATCAATTCATACTTGGATCTTTTTTCCAGAACTCATACCTAGTGCATGAACTTCAGACTTGATCGATGATTTTGTTGGCACGACACTCCCACCGACGTTGCTCAACAAGACGGACCTCGCTTCTCTGCACCTGAGCCTCGTCGATCTACTCGGGTAAAGAGCCCCTAAACATTTGCAAGATTTTCATTATTATCATACTCTTATCACTTTACAAACCTACTTCTTTTAAAGAAGCATCCTATCATCTTGAATGGCGTCAAACCATGTCTAAGCAACTCCAAGCCTTTAAGAGAAATCATTTTTCAATATAAGTGGATTCACGAGATTAAGACACGATTTGACGGTTGAATCGAACAATATAAATCATGATGGGTGGTTTGGGGTCACATAAGAGCAGGGATTGATTATGAGGAGATTTTTGCCCCCAACATTTTACCTTTGTTTGCATGTTACTGGTAGTTGGCGCACCTCGAAACTATGGAGTAGTTATCAGATAAATGTGAAAAATGTCTTCCTGGATGGAAACACATATGAGGAAAATAACATGAGAACTCCTAGCTTTCCTACTGCTTAAAAAAAAAACACACACACACACACACATGTCGTCTTCGTCGAGCATTATATGAGCTTAGGTAAGTGCTGTGGCTGGTCTGGTAAATTCAGGATCGTCTACTTCAGTTTTGGCTCGTTAGGTCCATATTAAAATACATGCTTGGCTGGTCTTATGAAGGGTGCACGCTCAAAAGATGAATCGAATATCCGAATCCTTGGACTTTCTCACAATTTAAACGCACATCATATCGAATTAAATTAAACCTTGACATTAATTTTTTTAATAGGCAAAATAATCAAATATGATGGCACTGCTATCCGGCTATCCGATCCTTCAACAAATCGATACAATAAAAATTACATCAACGTCACATCATCACGGAACGTACAAATGAGATTGCATTTACACATATCGAATAAATTGGTAACAACTTTTTCTCCTTTGGTAAAATAATGTGTCACGACTCTCTACTCCTATAGCATCTTTTTAGGCTTTGAGACTTGCTCGAGTCACCATTAAACAAACACATCGAGATTTTAAAGAAAATTCAAAAGGGGAGCAAATTTATGGCAATTATCATAACTTCTTTTTTTTAGGTAATGTGACATTTATCATATCATCACGTGATGATGTAGACCAGACCAAAACTCTCTCCATTCCGATGTTATGGGCTGCCAATAGAGTGAGAGATGCATGAAAACAGCTAATTTGTCGAAACCGATTTGTGTCGGGGGATTAGGGTGAAATCATGGAATTTCTTGGTACCTTTTTAGTGCAAATTATCTGATATTTTTAAAAAAAAATTCAACTAAATATGATTAATTGAGGAGAAATTTTTAAATCATCACATCTCATCACGTGTCGTCAAGAAATACTAATCAAAATATGATAAACAAATAAATTAGTGTTAATAATCGAGCGGTCGTCATAATTAATACTAATCAATGAAGTATGATTGATTCTTCCTCACCACTTCATTATGCAGTGTGACAATCTAAGATTTCTTCTCAATTTATGTTCGAGTTCGATTCACTGATAAATAAAATTCTCACAGTCATAAACGATCTCTATTCAAAAGGCTCATGCCTGAGACCTTAAAGGGAACACGAACCGAACAACAATGACCAACTTGTTAGTTTGAGGTTTTCTCGATATTGAATATTTCTTTAGTTATTGTTTAATATTTTTTAATATCATTTCTTTGTTTTTTCTTCTCTCTTTTTTTGCCCAATAATAAAATTGGGCTATTTCGTGCTTTATTGGAGCGTGGTCATGGCTACTGTGGATCTCGTGGCCGGGTCATGTCAGGTCACTGGTCGCCCTTTCATTTCCAATTCGTTCACTCGATTGGGCTCCCAAGAATGTCACATGGGCGTCAAGTCAATTCGTGCATTCCCATTTGATTAATTTGACTTCTAATTATTCGTTCACTAATAAGCAAGCAGCCTGGCCGGCCACTTATGTTTTTCTCGGAATGAGCGCATTCTTTGGGTTAATTAAACATTTCCTATGTTGAGGGACGTTTGGAAATCGGCACGGTTCTGATCAGTTTGATGTTTTAAGTTCAAAGTATAATTGGTTGAGGGGGAAAATTGGATTGATGTAAATCGCTTCAGAACCGGCTCAAATCGAAGTGAACTACATTTACTTTTTTATTTTTTTAAAAAAATTGATACTGTTCATTTTCAAAGAATTTCAAATTCGACTCAAACGTGAAATACTTATTAATAAAAAATAATGAGTTTATAATATAATTAGATATCACCACCTATCAATTTTAGCGGTAGAAATGGACTAAGTCTCTCAAAATACCTATTTGTAATAATATAATATATAAGCGTCTGATCACAGTAATCTCTTACATAAACCGGACCCTTATCGAGTAGTCTTTCAGTGATGTAAGCCCGTAAACTCGGCATTATCCTCTGGGTGCAGTCGTTGACTTCGCCAACAATCGGCTCACAACAATACAAATTCAACAACATTACAGTGACACAAAGTCAAGTTAGAATTTCCCAAATCCGGAGTCTGCATTAATTTATTATTCTATTCATTTTCTCTTTTTTTTTGTTATACTAAAATAGCATTTGAAATTTAATTAATTTTACGTCGGTCCACATCGCTACTGTATAATTTCTCCAAAAAAGCGAAAGCAGACCATGATTAATTGCCAAAAATAAATTGGGCCCCGTGATGAAATCATTCAATAAAATAAGTACTCACAGCTTCGATGTAATAACTAAACAGTCGCATCATCATTCATCCATCCATCGGTAGGGGCGGCTGCGATGATAATCGGAGGAGCAAAATTCCATTCGACTATCATATGCCCCATGCATGCCTAATGATTTGGGTTTGGGACGTGGAATATTTTGGCTGACCCCATCTCAAATTTGTGGGCAATGACACTAAAATTGGAGGCGGGGCTCGGGACATCCTGGAGGGGTCTATAAGATTTAAACTTTAACGACATGGAATTCAGTATAAGAGTAAGAGGATGTCGATGAATTTAAGGATGCTAGTGTAAAACTCACGCTTCGCAGCGGGATATAGATTATTAAAAATATAAATATTTATAATTTATTAAAATAAATTGACAATGAAAGGGATATACAATGATGTGAAGAATAGAGATACGTATAATATAGATAGTATAGTATAGGAAATCAAATTGTTTTTTAGATTTCTGTAGAAAGTAAAATATCTTACTCAATCTCATTGTGCAAAAAAAATGAAAGGGAAATTGAAAAATGGAAAGACATATAAAAAGAAGGACAATAGCATGGAATGTACATACGGGATAAAAATTTTAAAAATAACAAAAAGAACAGAATTTCATAGGAAATTGTCATGTGGCGAGCTAATATAGTTGTAACCTTGTTTTACATATTAAGAATATAGATATTTAACCAAAAAAATAGATAAGATCTAGTAAAAAAATATAATATTTCACAGGTTACATTGAGTTTCGATTCATCTTGCCCGAATCCATCCTTGGGTTTGGAGAGAGTCTTGTGTGTAACAAGTACACTGTGAAAGTGCTGACATTGTATCATGAACCAATAAGATTTAATTATCTTTAAATTTTTTTAATAAACCTAAAATGAAAAAAATAAATCCTGAAAGAAGAAAAATTACTCTAAAAATAGCTTGATTTGATTAGCTCGTAATACTAAGTTAACTCTACCGCGTAATGAACCCGTTCTATGCCATACTTTCTCCTGTGTTTGGCCATCGTCGAGCTCCGACAAGTAAGGCGTTTCTTTTTTATTTTTTTGTTTTTTCCTTTTTCCCTTTCAATATATAAGGGAGATATTAGTATACTTATGACGAAATGTTGTATATCGAAATTTATAAAAGATTCTCTCAATTAGGAGATAATGTTCTTTTTCTAGATGGGACATAATCGAAATTTATAAAACAAAAAAAAATACTTAATTATCCAATCCTCTTTCAAATTAAAAGATAGGCAAGGAGGAGAAATTGATGTAATAGTACTGTCCTTTTATCTGAAATTAAAATATTATGTATCAAATTCTCACTAGTGAGACTTATTCTCATTTCTTCTATTCCCTTTCAGGCTTATTTACCTCCTTTTTATGAGAAAATGCTCTGTGTAATATATATATCACGTAACAGTACTTACGTAATATCACAAACTAATAAAATTTAATCATTTTAAAATTTTTTCATGAAATCCTAAAAATAAAAAAATTTATTAATTTACTTTATTACGTAAATATTATCATGTGACATATCGGTTATATGAAAAATACGCAAAAACCCTTGATGCAAGCATTCTCATCTAATTTGAGTGGCGGCGGCATTGTCCATATAATCAGCCGAAGTATGGAGGGATTTTGCCATCAACTTTTGGGCATTTTCGTCCATCTCCCTCCCCACATTTTTCTTCCTTTTTTTAAAGAAAAAAATACCCCACAGTTTTCAATGGTTGCATAAATTTATTATTATTAATTATTTTTTTGTGATATTTGCAAACAGTGAAAATGGAATGAAAGAAAGCAAATTGATTTGGCAGGGAGCAGAAAAGGCCCCACAAATTACCAATTTGCGTGTTGATTTTCTTTTCTTTCTTATAAGTAATTTGAATTTGGATTAATCGCCCTGTTGGGGTGCAGCTGATCAGCTGGATAATGGGTCCCAGCTCAGCAATACCTTGATCTTGACAGAGGCAGGTTCTTTCTTTGTACTACATTAACACGCGGCTGAGATGATTGATTTCGATCGATCAATCAGACTGCGCAAAATACAACAGTCTCCAACTCGATCATTCAATATGGAACCAATTACGACCCCAGGAAATGCATACGATGAATTTATGGACTTCGTGCAAGGTTTCACATCTTCCGTACATCGAAGATTAGGGGTAGCACAGAGATGAACCTCACATAAAATTAGACGAATTTAAGGAGAATGAAATATGATAATTTAATTGAGAATAGGGAAAATTACTAGCACGAGTTGATTTAAGTTTGGGTTTCTATAAATAGTTAAAACTCATGTCATGATAAATTTATCTTGATGGGTCGACCCGACTCGAACTGAGCTAGTCAATAATTTAAAAAATTTCTGGACACGGATGGAGCAGTCCTAAAACAGTAGATACGATGTTAAAATATGTAATTTTTTTTTTTTGTTTTAAAAATGGATCAATATAGTAGGAGTCCAACTAGGGGTGCCCGCCGCCATGGCTTGACTAAAACCGCGTAGCAGTGTACTGACTTCCAGACGGGTTGGTGATTATGCAGCTACATGGACCTCATCAATCAACAACACCCTGAAGAAAACATTTCAATAATTTTTATCGTAGGTCATGTATGGTCACTAATCACTATAATTATTTTTTTAATCAATAAAAAGGAGGATAATAATAGTGACGATTCAGTCGCTTCACCTTTACACGGTGTTCGTATCCTTGCTTTAAACCACAAACATTCCAAATATAAGGGTTAATAATCAAAAATAGCATTGCTCCTCTACTTCATTTTAAGAGTAACACTAGTTTATAAACATTTGAAAAACTAGCACCTCCTTGTAGTGAAAGACTACAATACCCTTATGGGGTCTTTTCATTTTTAAAAATTTCAGCCATTTCCCTTCAACCATTTCCCTCCATTATCTCTCTCTCCTTTCTCTCCTATCTATTTCTCTCACCTTTCTCTCTCTCACCGGAGCATGTCACCAGAGCACGGGTATCACATCGAAGCACAGGCACGGGTGTCACCGGAGCACGGGAGTCATACCGGAGCACGGGCATCACTGTTACCTAACTATCCCATTGAAAGTATTGAAGCTTGTTGAGGTATTTTGTGTTATTGTCCCAGTGAAAAGCATCCCGGTCACCGAAACTTAATCGGGACCTATTCATGATTTTTCGGGACCTATTCATAATTTTTCAGGACTTATTTATAATTTTTCAGGACCTGTTTATCAGTATCTAATTAGACTTTATCATGACCTATTCATGATTTTTGGGACTTATTCATAATTTTTCGGGACCTGTTTATCAGTACCTAATTAGACTTTATCATGATCTATTCATGATTTTTCAGGACCTATTTCAAAATTTTCGGGACCTTTTTTAACTATACCTATTTCGTCGATGCAAGATTTGTCAGTAAACAGGTCATAACAAGCAAACATGTCCAATGAGAATATGCTTACCTGACACCGAAGAAGCATATACACGACCTTCTCGTGATTGTTGGTAGCAAACTATGTATGTTACTTCGAACATACCGAAGAAGCATTTATGTGCATTTCAGGACCTATCTTAAATTTCTTTTGATCAGTTTAATATTTATCCAGACCTATTTCAGACTCCTCGAGACCAAAGTCCTATGTATAATTCGGGACCTATTTGATATTTCTCTTGATCAGTGTAAAATTTCTCATGACCTATTTAAGATTTTTCGGGACCTATTTCAGACTCATCTAAAATAAAGTCCTCATATACATTTTGGGACCTATTTGAGATTTCTCTTAACTAGTGTAAAATTTATCTTGACCAGTGTAAAATTTATCTTGACCTATTTCAGATTCCTCGAGAACAAAGTCCCCATGTGCATTTCGGGACCTATTTACAATTTCTCTTGACCAGTGTAAAATTTATCGTGACCTATTTCAGATTCCTCGTGAACAAAGTCCCCATGTACATTTAGGGAACTATTTGCAATTTCTCTTGACCAGTGTAAAATTTATCATGACCTATTTAATATTTTTCAGGACCTATTTCAAACTCCTCTAGAATAAAATCTTCATGTACATTTCGAGACCTATTTGAGATTTCTCTTGACCAGTGTAAGATTTCTCATGACTTATTTAATATTTTTCGGGACCTATTTCAGATTCCTCGAGAACAAAATCCCCATGTACATTTCGGGACCTATTTGAGATTTTTCTTGACCAGTGTAAGATTTCTCATGACTTATTTAAGATTTTTCGGGACCTATTTCAGACTCCTTGAGAACAAAATCCCCATGTATAATTCGGGATCTATTTAATATTTCTCTTGACCAGTATACAATTTCTTATGACCTATTTAAGAATTTTCGGGACCTATTTCAGACTCCTCGAGAACAAAGTCTCTATGTACATTTCGGGGCCTATTTGTGCCGAACAATCAGCGGTGAGCAGTCTTGGGCGGTGAGCTGATGATGGGCCTCAATCAATGGTGGGCGGAGCGCAGTTTCGAATGGTGAACAAAGTCCCCGAGTTTTGCATGTTTTGAATGGTGGATTGATCATGTGCACCGTTGTTTTCAAAAAGAGTGCGTGTGTTATGTCAAATTGCTGACTTATTGTTTGTCCATTAGGATTGGGCTTGAATTAATAAAAGAGATTGATGGGATTCACATGTGATGTTCATTTTAACACTGTCCTTTGATCCGAATACATGGTCATGAGGCAAACATCAGAAACCAGAGGAAAAGAGGCAAATGGCAACTCAATGATGATTAACTCACAATTTCATTATGGTTCCCCATAAGGGACCTTGGATCAAAGCAACTGCATACTAAATCCGACATGTCGGCAATTCAAGAATGGAAAATTAAAGGGAAAATAAATATGTTATCAGTTAACTAACTTCCTCTCCAGGGAGCGATCATCTGGGCATCCATTGGCCACCATGAGAAATCAAACAGAGCTCCTCAGTTCTCTCCTACTTCAATCGTGATGAGACACCATACGACCTATTGACTACTGGCTGACACAACTTTAAAGGAGCATCAGGCGACCTTAAAATAACTGATTACATCTTCTAAGTACATCAGGAACTTAATCCTTAGGGAGGTTTGTGGTGGTGTCAGTTGAAGATGATCTCTTCCCATACGTCTGGCAAAAGGAAACAAAAGTGAGAAACTGATGATTCAATATATTATCACATCACTGTTCCTATTCAAGACAAATATGCCAGTTCAATTTTGATCACAAAACCTATTCCCAATCATCAAGATAAGAGTAAGCACTGCTAATGATATAAAACTAAGAAGATAACCATCAAGACCATCAAATAGAGAAAACCTTAGAAATGGTCAGAGAGAGGAGCAAAAGGTAAAAGACCCAATTAAACTAGAGGGATCAGTTAAAAAAGAGCAAAGAAATACCTCAGCTGAACAACTTGAATGTAAAATGCAACTTGAATCTCATTCTTAATCAAAACGGATATGGAAATCAAAAGAAAATGCTGAGTATGTAGTTGCTGCAAGGACAGATACTTAACAATTCTATTTTCATCGAGGAGCGAGATCGAAATCATGAGAAATCCTCGAACAATGACTAGCACTAGCCACAGAAACAAAACAGCCCCATTTTCTTTCAAAATTGCCATGAAAACAAAGGAAAACCCCCAGCAAAGTGCAGCAGCACAGATTTGTAGAATAAAGCTCTAATCTCCCCGAAATTGATCTTGAAAATGGGAGAAATCATTGATCAAAGGGGCTGCTGCAACTTTGAACTTTAAGCAGCTTTATTTTTATCAAAATGACATGAAAATCATGAGGAATATGCAGCAAAATGCAGCAGCACAGATTTGTAGGCTAAGGCTCTAATATCCTCGAAACCGATATCGAAAATGGGAGAAATCATTTAGCAAGGTGCCTCTATAGCCACAAATACTATGCAATCCCATTTCACTTGAAAATGACATGAAAGTCATGAGAAAATATGTAGCAAAGAGCTACTGCATAATCCAACATGCCAAGGCTCTAATCTCCTTGAAACCGTCATTGAAAATGACAGAAATCATTGAGCACAAGGACTGCTGCAACCATGGCCTTTAAACAGCTTCATTCTTATAAAAAATTGCATGGAGAACTTGAGGAAACAACAAAGAATGAAGCAGCCACTTAATCACCTCATTCTCAATAAACAAGTTAGCCCCAAAATCAATCGGCTAATCAAATCAGAAAAGGGAGAACCATTTCCGGGGTTCAAATTTGCTTCAGCATTGTACTCTTTAAAGCTCACAGCTCATTTTCATTTCCTTTTGCAGCTATGAATAGGAAAACTTTCTAAAAATCAGTCATCTCAGAACCATCAGCCCCAAACACTGGGGAAGTTCCGAGCTTGGAAGAGTGAATGGTACGCAAAATGATGAAATATTTCAGCAAAATTTGCAAAATTTCCGACACAGCAATTTGAGCTTGATAAGGGCCACAACACTAACAGATCAAGGAGCCAAAAAATCAGAAGAGCAGTTCCTTCAAGAACCCGCAAATGATAATGAGTTGCTGATATTGTAAAAACAAAGAGATTAACCGAAGCTGAACAACCCAGCAAGTATCCGCTCGACGACTGGAATTTGGACAAGACTAAGACAGAGAAAAGCAACAGAGCCAGAGAAAATTGAATAAGATCACACCTTTGGCAAGTCAAATGAAAATAGAAGACTACGGGATTTACAGGGCAACACGGCAAAAGACCTCCTTTTATAATAATAATAATAATAATAATATCAATCCCAAGGGACGGCAGAAGCAAAGAAGAGAAGATGGTGGTGCGGGCAATAAATTATTAGTTTTGCTTCTCAGCTGAAGTAGAGAACGACAGCTCGAGAAAGAGCACATCAATGTGGATGCTCTAGACGTAGAGGATAACAGGCCCACAGAGAACAGGAAGAAAGATAGGCTAAATACGCTCGACAAACAGTCAAACCCACAGGGGGAGAAGAGTTTCAAGAGCAGTATTTGTTCCTAAAGCTGCCATTTTTCTTGCTTTCTTCTACAGACAATTTAATTCTTTAATCATTTTCCATTACTTACGGTAGCTGAAGGAACAGGGATGGGAGAGGCATGGTACAGGGAAGGAGGCGCGGCAGCTGAGGGAGCTGAGGGAGAGGCATGGCAGCTGGCAGCTGAGGGAGAGGCACGACGCAGGAGGAAGCTGAGGGGGGAAGGAGGAATGGCAGCTGAGGGTAAAGAGGAGTTAGGGTTTTGAAATGACAAGGGTATGATGGGAATTAAAGAAAAATTCACTAAAAAATCTTAAATAGTGGTGCTATTTTTTCAAACTTATATAAACTAGTGTTAGTTTTAAAAATACCCTTTGGAGTGGTGCTAAAAATATTTTCACCCCCCAAATATAATAAGTAAACATGACTCAACATTAGTCTCGTCAAAATAGCGTCACCAAAAGTCTAGTATCGTTCAAGAAGCCGTGTCCTCCGAGCCTAACTATAAAGAGTATATTTGTAGCAGATATTTTAATACAAATACGTGCATTCAATCCGAACTTAAGACATCGAATTCACCGAACCGTATAAAAATGAGCCTGGAACTCGCCAGAGAGGAGGAGGCTTAGTTCAGTGACATCTTCCTCGACTTATAGTAAATAGTTCCTGAGTTCGATTGTTGTATTCATTTATTCTCCTAATGTTGCTATTTTCATTAAGATCATGGATTTTATTTTTATTTTTTTTAAAAAAAAATTAATGAATGCACTGTGGCGCTAGGGCCGCCCTGTGATATGGTGAATTCCCAACCCGGCCCCTTGCCTGGCACGGGGACAGATCACATGCCTCAGGTCAAAGGTTTTTTTTTTTTTTTTTTTGACAGAATGGAAGGGGATGATGAAATGAAACTGATATGTTAAATTCCCAGCTTTGTCCGATTCCAGATTTCGGTGAAAGGGACACGAAATCACGCCGGAGAGCGAGGGAAGGACGTAGCGTAGGACGACAGAACGGAAAGTCTTGAAGATTCCGGTTCTGTCCTTGCTAGGCCATATAGAATTCCGTACAAATTTTCCACGAGGAGAAAAATAATTAGTCTTGACCTAAGATCCCTGGCGGGGGTAAGGGCAAAGTTTCTCTGACTGGATATATATCCGTTTATTTAAATTTTGATATGTAATTAACAACTATATAAATATAGTAATTAAATTCTCAAAAATCTTAAAAAAATATTTAACAATCTAATAAATGATTAATTATGAATAAAAAAATATAAATGATAAAAAAATGATATTTTGATTTCTAATTGGATTCGTTTTTACCTATATGCCCTCCCTTGCTCGGTAGCCTTTGTAATCTATACGTGTATTTGCATGCCAACTTACTTCTCCAAGAATGAAAAAGCAGGCGGCAGTGTAGGGACCTCACCGTATATTGCTATGCAATGTTGGACGTTTGCTTCTCAATCTTGAATTTATCAGATGAAATAAATAACTTGCATCAGCACTAATCTATTAATATAATACTATCAAAGGCTCAATATAATTCATAGAACACCGAGAGCATATTTCTAAAAGATAGTTGAGATAACGGCATGAAAGTGTTTTAAATCTGACATTTTGGAATCATCGACCGCAAGCTAAATAATAATGAGTTCAAGATCACCAGACCACCGGTCATCGTACCTTTCCAAGCGAGATTAGTATGTATTAAACAACTCAAATTACAAAATCTTTTGTCAAAATTTCGTTTTGACAAAAGAAAACATTTTCATCGTTTGAAAAGTTTCTTAAAAATATTGCATTAGCTATCAATTTTTTTTTTATTGATACATCAAAGTTTACTAAGATAACAATTCGTATCGCTACTATCGTTCTCATTTTTATTTAAAAATTTCTTATTATTATGAATGAAAGAAAATTAATAATTAGAAGAGATTTATCCTCAACTGGACCAATCCGTTTCGAAACTTGTTCTAGTTAACAACGTACGCACTAGAAAAATTAAAATATTAACCTATGCGTTTCATCCAAGTGTACCTATATATATACTTCAACTTAGTGCAAGGTTCTCAATGTCCAGGCACTTTCCTTAGTCTTGTTTCTGCCATTTCTTCAACAGAACAAACCCAAACAGGCACAAGAGACAGAGACAGAGGCAGAGTCAGAGTCAGAGCACTGAGAGAGAGATGGATCTCTATGGGCAGTGTGGTTCCTATCCCTTCCAAGAATGGCCGTCTCAGAGAAGAAGCCACCATAGCTGGGAAACCGCACTTCCCCCCGCCGGCCATTCGACGATGGACTACCAGCTCCTCTCCTCCCACAGCCACGGCAACTTCGTCGAAGAAAACCCGATCCTCGATAGCTACTTCCTCGGCTCCGGCTTTGACGGGCTCTCCCTGTCCCTCGATCAAGAGCTCAGCCGTGCCGGTGGCTACTGCCCGTTCGGGGATGAGTTTCAGTCGCAGGACACGCCGGGGAGTAGTTTCCCAGTCACTTCAGTGATGGAGGAAGATGTGTTTGGTGATGAGTTTGAGGCCTCTGTGGAGATTCTAGGGGCCTGTAAGATAGAACAGGTCCATTCCCCCTCTCCTGATCAACCGGTTCCGGTTCTTGGTGGGCCGAAGGGCAGGGCGAGGAGGGTGGAAGGGCAGCCGTCGAAGAACCTGATGGCCGAGCGGAGGAGGAGGAAGCGGTTGAATGATCGGCTGTCCATGCTCCGGTCGATCGTTCCTAAGATCAGCAAGGTAAAACCCACGAAGACGCCATTTCCTTTTCGTTCACAAAATTTTCACGCCACCTCAATTCTCTTAAATTTTAATATTCAATTTAATGCGAAAAAAACTGTCCGACAGGGGATTTAATCCTTCAATTGTTTTTTCCCCAATGTCGCATGTTGATCTTTGTCGTGTTGGGGTTCAGATGGACAGGACATCGATACTAGGAGACACGATTAGTTACATGAAAGAGCTGCTGGAGAAGATCCACGAGCTGCAGGATGAACTCGAATTGGGACCTGACCGGTTCAACGTGGTGCAGCTCCTCAGGGACGCGAAACCGAACGAAATGGTCGTCAGGAACTCCCCAAAGGTAAGAAAAATTGCACGCCTCTGGTCACCGGACGGATGATAAGGTATCTATCATGTTATTGTCGGAAGATTTGAACGGAAGATAAAACCGAGCTGAAAGTCCTTTTTTCTCCTCTTGTTTTTCTGGTTGGAAATGTCAGTTTCAGGTGGAGAGGAGGAACGAGGACACAAGGGTGGAGGTTTGCTGCACGGCAAGGCCTGGGCTCTTGCTGTCGACGGTGAACACACTGGATGCTCTGGGGCTCGAGATTCAGCAGTGCGTCATCAGCTGTTTCAATGACTTTGCCCTCCAAGCTTCTTGCTCCGAGGTACGAGCTCATTCTTTCCTGGAGGACGCCTGAATTCAGAAATCCAGTGGGTTCGATGACTAATTACTCCATAATGCAAGGAGTTTGCTGCAAACAACCAATCATTTACTTGTGTGATTGACTGATTAATCTTCTGACGAGCAAGCGAATTGTGGGTTCTGATCAAATCTTCTTGGTGGTGGCCAGAGGTCAATGGTAACTCCAGAAGACATAGAGCAAGCACTGTTCAGGAACGCTGGCTACGGGGGAAGGCATCTGTGAAGTGATCGATTAATCAATGGAAGCAGGGGAGAGGAGAAACAGAGGCAATTGGGAGCAAAGATGTGAAGGTTTTCTTTTCCGGTGACATGAGAGATTTAGAAGGGCGCGGAACGAAGAGGGGTACAAAGGGTCGAACCCCAAGAATCAACAAATTGAGGACTGTTTCGTACTAGGTCAAGATAATGTCGCTGCGTCGGACTCTTTTCTTACTTCGCTGAGAATTTTCAGTGATGCGAACTGCTTATTTACCAATCTCACTGCCTGGCGATTAGATTTGATTGTAAGAGGCTTCCTAGTGATCGTGATTGGAACTTCAAAATGTTATTTTTCCTAATAAATTGTGATGTGAGATTGGAAGGATGCTGTTTTTGTTGCCAACTCCAACCGGAAAATGCAATATTGATCATGCCTTCGGGTCAAAGTTAATTTTTTTCCTTTCCGTTTATGTGCCTGAACTTTACCTGAAATACGAGCAGGAATCGGTTTCAGCTAGTAGAACGAGCACATCTGGTGGAATCGTGGATGACAGTACATGAGAAATAAAATTTCAATTTATTTCTTTCTTATGTGACCCCTCCATCTATAAATATGAATGATCGAAACGGCTACTGCAGAATGTCTCGATCTGTACGAAAGACGTATAAATAACGGAGAAGAGCCTAGCTCCGTATGCTCGGTGTTTAATACACAACGAGTTGGTTATGTGAATCTCTCTCTTTGATCTTGACACGTGTAACATCTTCGCAATTGTCGAGGGTCAACTTTACACGTGTTGAGATCTGAACAGCGATTTATACGCAACGAACCCTTTACGCATTAGACTTTGGATATTATTACTGTGGTCTTAGCAAAACATGATCATTACATTTGTCCGTGAGAATCCAATAAGAGAAATGAACTGAATGATAAAAAGGCGGCGTGGCAATAATTTGTAAGGTAACTTTTAGCTAATCATATTTGATATGTGTTCTTTTTACAAGAACTCGAAACTAATAGCTCTGTTCACCTCACTCCTTTGAATCCCTGCCATTGAATCTTTGCTCCATCGAGTGTCACTCACTTATCACGATCGCACCAATGGTCCCGAATCTCGATTTTACCGATTCCTTGTCTAAATGGTTGATGGGAAGCTCGAAAGTCGCACGTTACCAAGATTTCCTCACCTTTTAGGAAAAGCCGATTGTCATGAGGCATTGATGTCGCTTAAAGCACCAAACAAAGGAAGGATCCAAGACATTTCCGCGACAGACCCATGAAGACTCTGCCCCCTCGAGAGCACCAGACATGGGATCTTCCTGAAAAGGACATTTTAATAAGATCCATTTTGATAAGCGAAGAATGAGGGCAACGGGTAGTGGAGACCTGGTCGTCCCTATTATATAATTTTCATGCTTTCACCTTAAAAATACCTTTCTCAGCCTTTGGATCATGTGTGTAGAGCCATTATGGGTTAGTTGATAGTTTTTCATGGGGGAAGCTTTGAAGACATTTAACAATGTTGGGTATTCAATGATCTAAAACTCACTCCCATACGATTTGGTGAGATTGAGAACACAGATTCGAGTCTCGCTCTAAATAATATTACTAAAAATGACTCTTGAGCCTGTACTTTAAATGACACTAACTTCTTAGACTATATTAGGTGTAATACTACGGGTCTATCATCTAAAAGTGTTAGTTATTTATGCTCTTGGAGTTATTGGACTTACATGTATACCTAGAATCTTCCTCTTAAACAATTGACGTGGGATTAGGACGTGACAAACTCCCTTCTAAAGCCCTAGCGTCCTTTCTGGGCCATTGGACCGGGTTCGTCTAACTTCACGCCACTCGGCCTGAGTCCACACTACTCACTACGATTTCGACTCGTTGTCAGCCTAACGTACGACCTGCACTCCTCATAATTGTGGGGTCGAAATCAGCTCTGATACTATATGTAATAATCGTGAGCCCACCACTCAAAAGTGTTAATTGCTAGTACTGTTAGAGTAATTGGATCTTACATATGTACCCAAAATCTCCTCTTTACATAGCTGGAGTGAGATTGGGGTGTGAGACTTGGCCTTTGGTAAGCGCTACATTGACGGGGATAGTATTATTACTGGTTATTCAATTCATTTAATATTTTCCCAATGAAACATAAAAACTTGAACATTGCGTAATGAAAGTAACCACGTCGCCACCACTATTGGGATCTTTTTTTTTCAGGAAAAAAAATGCAAGGCTAATACACAGTAAAGAAACTTAAAAGTGAAATGGAAGCTAATCCCGAAAATAGAGAGATAAAAAATAAAAATAATAATAGCGAACGAATCCTATCTACCAAAATTATGTATAGATAATTCAACATAAATCAGAGTATGATGAAGTTTTGCTCATAATTTTTTCTTTTAGTAGGTAATCTAACTTAAACTTAGAATGATTCGACATTTCTTCGCCTAAAATTCTCGAACTAATATTTTATAAATGAAGAAAATCCATACCCATTAGAGCGGGAAATCAACTCGAACCAGCATTAACCATAGTTCGTTGACCATCCGGATACTAGATGAACATACTAGAATAAAAAAGAAACGAATTTTCAGGTTGGACCGAGTATAAAAAAATAAATGGGCGATTTTTTTGTCTATGCCCTAAAAAGCGTTTAGTACGGCATATCACGTGACAAATTACCACTTAATATATCAGTCCAATCAGAGTTTGACATATAATTAACATTTGTACAATTATAATTGTCAAATCTTATAAACTCTAAAAAATTATTAAAAATATTTTGACAAATGTGAACCCTAATTGAATGAGTATACCATGCTAAAATTGCTGCGTAATATATCCAATGCACTGAAGACTTTCTCTATAATACCAAATATCCAGAAACCTAATAAGCCTAACCAATCTAGATTCGAACCAAGTCCGTCCACTGGAGAAGTAAAACTCTCTTCACCAAAATTTTTTCTGTTCACAATACTCAAACTCGAAAACTTGCATTTTCCATCAAGACCTTGGTTAAAAAAGATAGGTCGCATTTCGTGAACAGTAAATTTAAAGAATAT
The DNA here is from genome assembly GCA_037672795.1 of Lagerstroemia speciosa. Lineage (NCBI taxonomy): Eukaryota > Viridiplantae > Streptophyta > Magnoliopsida > Myrtales > Lythraceae > Lagerstroemia > Lagerstroemia speciosa. The sequence continues at coordinate 8,454,284 of CM075304.1, read as the reverse complement.
AATAACAATGTATTTACATTACTCGTCGAAGTCGTCAATGGACATTACCTGGTTGATCCTGCCAACATTCATATGCTTGTATGGGGGTTCAAGCCCAGCTGTGAAATTGCGATATTGATTCATTAGATCCATTACGATTTGTTGGCTAGTATCTGCAACTCAGACAATCTTCATAGTTCTATTACTGCCACATGAAAATTATTACAAGAAAGAATAAGCATCCACCAAAGAAGTAAACCCATCAACAGGATCTCATAAGGCAACCGCGGAATGATGCACAATAAACCAATGCAGTAGCTCAAACCTGACCTGGAATAATCAGTTAGTACATATACAAGGATTAAGAGCAATACCGCCATGCCAACATGGGCCACATTCTCGGCTGCCAATTCAGTACAATATTTGGCTAACCCACCGGACGATTCCTCAGTTGTATCATACAAAAGCCGAATCAAGTGATCAATGAAAATTGGGAGATCATTCGAGTATAAATGACAAAAGAACTTTCACCAAAATGGTGGATAGGGATGAAGAGACACCTGACTAGTCAAACTTGTTGAGGAAGTTCTTCCTCTTATTGAGGAGGCACGCTAAATGAGCGTCAGAATTGGAATAACTCTACAATATTATCTCAGAGAAGATGAGATATCTTACTTCTGGATCTGTTTGAGTTTGGCTCTGATCTTTGTCTCCAGGAAAGACAGATCAGTCTCGAGACTGTACACCCTGTTGATGACATGCATGTTCTCTAGCGTCTCACTCAGCATCCGACCATCACCCTCGTCACATCTCAGGTGCTGCATTGGTCCATGGAGGAACTTGTTCATGATCCCGCGACTGAGGTCATCCACTGCCCTCCTTGATTTCTTAGGTAGGTCATCACCCAACTTCGATAAGCACTTCTCCAGCTCCGCTAGTCTGATCCTTTCAGCATAAGCTCTCAACTTCCTGATGGTTGGGACAGTTTCTAAAGAGTCCCTCCAGGCCTCAAACTGCTTGGACTCCTCTGAAATGATTGCCTGTGCTTCCATCGCTTTCCGGACTCGGTCCTCCTTGTTAGCAGCCACAACCTCCTTCAGGTCATCCACATTGTACACACGGGCACCGCTGACTTCGGAGACACAAGATTCCACATTCCTTGGGACGGAGATGTCAACGAAGAGTCTCAATCCACCAACCTCAGGGCCCACAGGGGGGAGGTCTTTAATATTTACTTTCGTAAAAAGAGGAGTTTCTGAGGCAGTACTCGTGAAGATAACATCTGCTTCAGCAGCACATGCCAGCACCTCTGATAGGGGCTTGTAGATAATCTCTACACCCTTGAGCTCCTCTCTAATTGCAGCAACTTTCTCTTCACTCCTATTTATAACCACCAACCTTGTGCACCCTTTTGCCACCAAGTGCTTAATCACAAGTTTCCCCATTTTGCCTGCCCCTATAACCAACATCCTTGCATTGGAGTGTGCAGGCTCGGGAATCTTCATTAAAGCGAGTTCTACAGCAGCGGAGCTTACGGAGACGGCCCCGGAGGCAATGTTTGTTTCAGTTCGAACCCGTTTCCCAACTGTAATAGCATGCTTGAAGAGGCCACCTATGCTTCTACCAAACCCAACAGCTCCTTGACCAACTTTCACAACCTGCTTAACCTGAGCAAGAATCTGGCCTTCACCAAGGACAAGGGAATCGAGACCAGCAGATACTTCAAAGAGATGCTGTGTAGCATCTTTATTGTAGAGCAAGAACCTATGTTGGCAGAGATCTGAGACTGGGATTCCACTAGTCTGCCAGAGGGGAAAAAGACAGATTTAGAATCTTGAACTTGTTGTATCACTTTCAGCTTCAAACTTTTACTTGTAAGAGAACTGACGAGTTTAATGTGGAGAGAAGCATGTCCGTATCGTTTCAGCTGTTAGATTACTATTTTATGTCATAAAAAGAGCAGAAGACATATCAGAAAGCAATACCAGGTTGTGATTAATTGTATATAGCAAAACTTTTAGAACATCTTACGAAAGAAAATCAGTCCATGGTGCAGAACATTGAAAGGTAAAGAAAAGGCAACTCAAAATATAAACAAACAAATCAACCCAAATAAGGTTACAATGGAGAGCAATAATTGTAGCATAGGCGGATATCTAATCGCATAAATAACTTCCAAAAATATTGGGTGGAAGTTGTAAGAAGAAAGGCACCTTGGACATCCATTCAGTGACTTCTCTAACTCCACGATGCTGAGATAAGGCCACAACATACACCTCCATCCTGTTGCAGGTACTAAGTACAGCAGCTTCTTCAATATGATTCAAACTGCACAGCTCTGCGATGGCTCGGGGCCAATCAGCTTCCAGAATAGCAAGTTTCTCGCGCATTTCAACGGGTGTAGAGTGGATGCTAAGTCCAATCACCACGATGCTGCTCCTTTCTTTCGTATACCCTGATAGCACAGTAACAACCATAAGGGTTAACTACAAACAATATTCAATGACTTCCCTTCCAAGTTCTTGGGCACGGGTTGGCAAGGTAAGCAGATGGTGGCATCACAAAATTATTCTCACGACACACTTAAGCACATGCTCAAATCCATCAGACATGTCCGTTAGCAACTTCACTTCAAAAAAGTATGAAATTTCTTCCTCAATGCCATAAAACAGATTACCTCAGCCTAAAAAATTTCTAGCTCTTGGTGGGAAAGTTTGAGCGACCAGTAGGCAGTCATGCGGAAACTAAAAAATTACAACTTGTCTCAACCCAGCTATCTGAGCAGGACACTGAATCAAGCTCCGACGAAAATTGAAAATGGAATACAATTCAAATTCGAACAGAAAATCCACGAGCAATGGTCAGACAGCTCGATATAGGAGGAGAATTTCGAAGCCCTAACAAATGATGATCTGAGCTATATCAACCACGGCACAGGAGAATCAATCCAAAAGAAACCAGACAAAGAATCGAATCAGGACTCACTATCGGCAGCAGAAGTTTTGAGCTGCTCGAGAGCGGAGAGGCTCGTGGTGTCTATCCTCTGCGTCTCGGATGAAGAAGCGCCGGAAGCAGTAACCTCGCATCTCACGACCGGCTTGACCCCCCAAACTCCGACGCCCGCGCCGACCCTCTGAACAAGTCCCCTGCTTTTCGAAGACCCAAACTGGGGCAGCTGCATTGAGACGGTCCTGGACGTGGAACTCGACGAGCACGAGGGGGCTCTGCAGAGGAGCTGGTTCTCCATCATCGCGCCCGCGACGCTGCTCGACACCGCCATCGCAGATACCGGACGCAAAGATCGCAGAGCGGATGAGGAGGAAGGATGAATTGGAGAGGTTTAAGGCTCCGGGGGTGGAATTGTCGTCGGAGAGGTGTTGGGGTCGGTGAGAGCGCGTTGCGGGCACGAGAGATTTGACCAGAGACAGGAGGACAGAGAAAGTGGGAAAGTAGAAATTGTGGGGGAAGGCAAATGGGTTGGGCATTTTGGCGCGATCTGATTGGCTGGTGGAAATCACGTTTTAGCACGCGATTAATTCCCATCAGTCGGCTTGCTTTTAATCGGGTCGGATCCAATTCGGGCCTAGGTGGGGCCCGCCTGATTGGTTTGGAAGGTATTGGTTAGATCGATTAGCCATTAGGTGGCATTTTGAGGAAGTCAAAAAAATTTTCATGAAACGGTAAGTATCCTTACTCTCGAGTAAAGTTTCAATTTAATTCTTTTAAAAAGAGAAAATTCATATTGGTGGATCAACCCGACTCGAATCTAAATAAAAACTTATTAAATTTCTGAATATTAGAGTTTCATTAAATAAGTGTTAATGCAACCATCAGAGCTCACTAAGGATGCTGCCGATTGGTGCCCTGTCTTTTCCTTCACAGCACAATATCGGAACGCATTGGCACCCATCATGTCCAGTAGCTCTTTACCCGGAATATCATCGCTGGCTCAGAATTCCCACCATAGTTTAATACCACCTTCGGATTTGATTTCAGGATTGAACATAATGTAAAAGGAAAAGAATTGCTCTGCTGAATGCTTGTTGCATCTAATATATCAAAGATCAGAGAGTCCATGAAGATGTCTTCGAGTCAAATATGGTTAAAACTTCCAGACAAGAAAATTTTCCAACAGGCTTCTGGTGCATAGGAGATTGGAAACATAACAGGAAAAGCAATCTCCAGTCGCTCACTCTATCCTTCTCTTCCCTCCCCCCTCTTCCCTCTAAACTGGATGGGGATCCCCACTGACCCGAAAAGATTTACAATTCAAGAAACCCGAAAATTGAGCACTAAATGTCGAAGAGCAAGATATGCTATCTGGTAAAGAATATTCAGTTGAAAGATCACATTAAAACAAAAGGAAAAGGGGACACAGAAGAAGAGAAACTCTAACCAGGCTCTTTTTCTTTTTCTTCGTGCTTTGATTTCCAACTCCAAGCATTTCCTATGGTTACCCATGTCAAGCAAGCTCGGGGATGACAATTCTGAGCTCATGATGTCCTGTGCAAATATCTCACATCGATAATTGCGGGAAATCCTGTCAGAAATAGACAAGAGGAAGACGAAACAGTGAGCTTCCAAGACAAAATTAGATCCTCTAAGGTTTCTCTAGCTCAAGTTGAAACTCTTCTATAGCAACTAGTTCACTTAGAGGTCTGACGATGTGAGTCTACTCTTAATCGGGTCTCCAGTGAAAAGGAAATCTATCAGATCAGTTGATATGGGAGAAAATAATGGTCTTGATGGCTGGAATCATTTAAGGCTAAAGCTGGTAGCACAAAGCCCAACCGACAAACAATAAACCGAGGCTAACTGACCAAGCACACATTGACAAGCTCAAGGGACACAATGGACTGAATGGCACTTTTCAGCAGAAAATTGCTCTCTTCAAATCGTTACTCCATTACAGTTGGATATAATATTGAGGCAGAAATAGACAATAATCTTACACCATACCTACCTCAAGGTCGAATATAATGTGCTGGAACTACTCCCATCACTTAATCGGGAGAACAGCGTCGAGGTTCTTCTGGAGCAGCCAACCTTTCGGGTAGTATAAACCTCCAGCATCCAAATGAAGATGCCAATTAATTATTCTCGAGCAAGTACGAGGAACTGATTCCATTTGACTTTCATCTTCTACCACTTGTTCTATAAAAGTAGTCTCCTGTGAAAAAAAAAAGGAGCAAAAAGAATAAGGGAAAGATCCGACAATGAGAAATTATGCCACTTGTTAGAGATTATTCCTTTCTCTATTTCTTTAAGATGGTACATGCTCGTTTCTCGGTTACAGTAACCCTTCCAACATATTCATCCATAATTTTAACTGACAGATACAGCTGTGAAGTTTTTAGCAATAACTCAGCAAATTTAGCCAAACCAGATAAGCCGGGCACAAATGCGACTAATTCACCTTATTATGGCCATTTTCATAGAGTCGTCACCCAGAAAACGTTAATCTAAGGCATTAGCACAAGCAATGAGCTAGAAGAGTATCAGGATGGTGAAATTTCAGAATCATTAAATGTGATATGTTGAATTTAGGAAAAATGCAAGTTCTGTATATGTTATTTACCCATTCTATTGTTTCAGAGATTGCAAATTTACTATCGTACCTGGAATCCTTCTTTCACACTGTCAAGCTGCCTTATGGGGTCCAATGTAGGGCGTCCCCATCTCTTTGGGTCCCACAATATCGTACTGTTGAAGGCAAATCCAGACATGTCAACATGGAATCGACGGAGCCGCTTGCTCTTCTCATTTGTGTGCCACCCGATCACCTGACTCCCATTGCATACTGGACCTTCCAGTATGGCCTTGTTCTTGCCAGGTGCAAGCATCGCAACAGGCCAGGTGCCAAAACGACTGGAAAAATGATAAATCAGTATTAGATCTTCCACATAAGCAAGAAAAAGGCATTTAGGTTGCAGAAGTGAAGCGTCCGTTAACTCGCAGGCATGCAAAACTAAAACGCAAGCTCAAATAAAGCAAACTTCAGAAATTCACTCTGTCCAGCAGCAATTTATAGAATGTTAGCTCATCATAGTTTTGCGCAGGCATTAATAATTTCTCTTTTCTATGCATTATCCAGAGGAAATGTAGAAGATCCTCAACAAAGAACCAAACAATCTTGTTAGTAAGTGATCAAGAGAGCAGAACAATCATTACATAAAGCTAATACCAAAATATTCAAAACAATGAAGCAATCGTGCAGTCATATGTACAAGTCACAAGGAAGTAGCCATAAGCCGCCAAATGGAGAGTACAATCAAACTGCACATCTCAGTCCATCCATATTATTAAGTGAAGACAATAACAGAATAGTAGCCCCAATATGCTTCGGTCCTTATGGCCATATTTTTGCATTCACAGTAACAAGAAACAAGGCCACAACTGAGAAATTTCAACAAAATACGCAACCAAGACACAAGAAAACTAAGTAGATCAGTTCGAGCTCACTAAGAGAAAAATTTGCCTTTAGCCTCATATAGGTACCTGATTTGCCGCAGGTTCTCAAACAACTCCATCGAATAAATATTATCATCATCTGCAAAGTAAACAATTCCATTGAGCCTATGGAGCTGGATATGCTCCAGTGCCGTGTTCCGCTGATGAACCCCTCTATCCTTGACACTGGTTATATTCTTAGTACACACCAAGTGCCTGTAAATGACACCGGATTTCCTCAAAATCTCAGCTGTCTCCATTGAGGCAGCATTCATCTCCACCACAATCCACAATAATGGTGACTTCACGAGCCTCAGTACCTGCCCGACCCTATTCAGGAAATAAGCCTGCAATGCCCTGTTATATGTTGGCGTAATCACAATCAACTGTTTGGTAGGCACTGATTCTAAGCCCTCTCCATGGCTTGACCTAAGAGAAGGGTTCTCTTTCACTTCAAGATTAGCGTTTTCAAGCACCCAGTCAGCTCGCCTAACCGGGAGATCATCAGGTTTGTCCTCCAATTGGGCATTGACATGCGGTGGCTTGATCTCAAAGGAGAAATCATGTGCCTGCAAATCGTTCTCATGACCAAACTGGGTCATGCCCAGCAAGAAACCCAAGAGAAAAAACAGCAGACACCTGGTGAGCGATCTTCGCCACAACTTTCTTGGGGACTTTCCGGGAATAACTGCAGCCATGAATCTGTGGACTTTCACGCCCAGTGCGATGGAAAACAAGGAATTCTCGGAGGGCTTCCCAAGCCGGTGACAATCCGGCGAGGGTTCAACGAATTGTGCAGCCCCGTTCTGGTAGTGGCGGTCTTGAGAGAGGGTTCTCCTAAATGATACCATTTTCTCGAACTTTTCAGGCATAAAGCGAGAGCAGATTGGTTGGAAGCTTACATGATCGAATCGATTGACGCCGCCCAACGGACAGTCAGCAATGATATAGCCGGAAATCAAGAACAATGACGAATCCCACAGAAACTTGCAGAAGCTGAAGATGGGTCGGAGCTGCTTTCCGCGTACGTGTGAAATCAATCACTGCAGATTCAATTCTGCCAAAAAAACGCAACAGAAGTTTCTAAGATCTAGAGAGAGATGGAACGCTTAATGAATTTGAGAAGTTGTGTGAAAAGAGAAGTGGGGAGGCAATTGCAATAAAAGGCGCAGCCCACCAATTGTTTATTGGCAGAGAACACATACAAAGTGGGGACTTCAAGGGGAAGAGAGAGTGGTGAGGAACAGACACAGTCACAGAGAGATAAAAGACAGCGTGAAATAGTAGTAGCAGTAGAAGAAGAAGAAGAAGGTGGTCTTGAACTGGAAAATGGATCTGAATTTTGGGCAATTTTGTGTTGCAAACTTCCCCGTGTCAAAGACTGGAAAGCTAAAAAATGGAGATACAGTAACGAGAGAGAGAGAGAGAGAGAGAGAAACAAACATATTTCTTAGGATCCTTGTGCGGTTTACTTCTGCGAATAATCTTCTGCCATTTCAATGATTCAATCTCGAGCCCATGATCAATGGCGTCTCCTGTGCTGATCTGTAATTGTCTTGGTTGGTGCCCATTCTCCGAGAAATTCTTCAGCGAAATCACTCCGTCGGGCTTGATATGGTACTAATTAAAATACGATAAATAAATAAATTAATATTAATTACTTAAACAGTTATTATAATTAATATTAATCAAATTAATTTAATTAATTATTTCTTGCCACAATATTATAAAATAATATCGTCTAACATCTTTTTCTCATTCTCTTTTATATTGAATCTGAGTTTTAGAAGAATAGGAGTTCTATTTTAACACTTCATTTGAATTTGAATCAATTACAATTAATTAAATTTGTTTATAAGCTAAGAATCTTTTAAAAAATGTCAGTTAATATTTTTTTTCACACATTAAAGTAATGTATTATCCGCCGAAGAACATGGCAAAGCAGTTGCAATATCGACAAAAATGTCAACGAAGTAATCCATTCCTGCCACCTAGGTGTTCTCATTAAAAAAAAAAAAAAAGAAAGAGGGGAAAAAGCGCAATTTAGTACAATCGATACGGTTCTCTTCTTGAAACCTCGAGGTCCTGAATTTGATCTCATCGGTGCAATTTTCTGTACCTCAATTTTATCTCATCTTTCTTCTAACATTTCTAAGTCTATATATCATCACATTTGTACACACACAAAGAGAAAAAAAAATAGCACGATAGTCCTCGTGCTTTCGACATTTTCTGATCAGCGCCCCACCACTTTAGTTTGTCTTATCTAACTGAAGCTAACAACATCCTCCACAAATACATCTGATTCCATCCATCCACCGGATATGAACGAAGGCTCCATGCTCCTGTCTTAATTGTCTCCGGATCGGATGTCTCTCTTCCTTCTATCGATGACGAGAAATCCTCAAGCCTCTGGCCTCGACAGAGGATGAAGAACCATGTTTCAAACTGTGAGAGTCAATATCAGTGGCCATACTTATTCCCGCTTATAGATATGCAGTTTACGGATAATTCTGGTGATCCAATCATCTCTTACTATATATTATTCAAATTTTTATATTCAACAGCAAATATATCAGAAGAACTGAATAGTCAACACTAAGCGGACCCACTAACGTAGCACTACCGGAGGTTTAGTAAAATCTATAAGTCGGCGTCCAACAATACCGAAGTCCAAAAGGCCCTTTCTGACAAATATTGCACGGCACTGCCGATTAATTAATTAATTATGCGAATTGAGGGCACACTGTAATAACCGAGAAGTGAGGGGCAAAAAGAAAATAAGATCAAGAAAAGCATTTTAACGGTCAGTGACTGGATTAATGATGAATTTACTACTGATGTAGTTTTCATAATCTAACTAGTGAGAAAGCCCGCGCTACGCCGCGGGATGCAAAGATTTTTTAATTTTTCTCATTGCTTTTTGAAGAAACGAATATAACGATAAAGAACATGTCTTCACCTAAAAAATTTGCATGTGCATGAAAAAATTATGGGAGCTACTACTGGGATTCAATGAATTTATACATCCATTAGCTAATGAATTAACCATTATATGTGGATAAAATTATTGACAAATAGTAGGAAGAAAAAAACAAATAGTACCACTTTCAGTAGGTTTATGAGGCAATGCAAGAAAAGCTAAAATCATGCCGAACAAACACAGATTTCTTCTTCACCGTAAAATAATATTCTGGTAATGTCACGCTTGAACTAATCCATTAACGTGAAGAGTGTCGACAATAGACACTGTTATGCAAAAATTATAGTTCATCAGGATATTTTTTGCACAATTACATGAAAGCTCCATTTTTTTCCTACATGAAAATACATATTAGAGACATTACCATTCATAACTTGTGGAACATATATTCTCTCTCCAAGAATGCATTCTTCACCAACTTGAGAAGAAGTTTCTATTTGAACAAAAGGGCGATCTGCTTCTTTTGTGTTCTTTTAGTTCAATCTTACTCATGTATCTATGTATGAGTGCAAGAGACAGCAAGTCCTTCAAGAGAAATAAATGAAGAAGAATATTTAAGCGCTCTAAAATGTTCAATGTGTTAGCTTTAATAAAAAATATTTCACATAAAAGTATAACCAAATTAGCACAATACTATAAAGATCTATGCGCTCCATGTTAGGCGTAATGGCAATTGAACATAATCACAAATGCAAAGCAATTTATTCTTTTATGAAAAATTATGTTTGACTAAGATCACATGTAAACAAAGAATAACAGTTGCACGTTCTATGAGAACAAATTGATTATATGGACACGAAAAGAGTCCTAAGCAATCAAAAGACAATATATCTTTTTAAAAAAATAGAGATAAAGTACAGGGGCAGAGCTATATACAACACTGATCGAACCATTGCTAGTAATGTAGCATTGGGATGCCAAGAAGTTGTCCAGAACATTGAAGATAACGTCACAATCTTGATTTTCTTAACCTGGTAAGAAAACATAAGGCAAAATATTTTCACCAAATAGGAAACTCCGTTTCAGGTCACGCAAATGAATTTTTAATTAAGACAAACAATAATGAAGGTGCAATTGTATTGAATTGATACACAATGAAATAAAGATTATTTGACAAAAATAAGGCAAGAGATTTGAACTAAAAAGGAGATAAGTGAAAAGCATATGTGGCAAAGAGAAGGGTAGAGTAAATGAAAAATAAGAAATAATTGGTCTAGCTAAGCAGTACAGGAAATTGAAGAAATCAAATAAATATAATAACGATAAATATAAGTTAAGAAATTTTAACTAAATAGAAAAATCTGTTTCCACTTACATAAATGAATTCCTATTTGAGAACAATAATAAAGATGCATTTGAATCGAAATGATTAGATAATGAAATACAGAGCAAAAATTATAATCCATGTACATTGAAATCAGTGTAAGTTTTAATTTCAATCTAGAAGTAATCAATACAACAAAAAAAATGAAAATAGATAATCAGAATAAAAAAAATTTTTAAGCACCTTATGTCTTGCAAATTGGAAGCAAGAGTTAAACAGAAGAGTACAGAAACAATTGGCGCAAGTCTCAATTCCTAAGAAGTAGAAAGTTATCAGCGAGAAAGAATGTGTTGCAGAGAAATTTGGTGGAGCAAAGCATGTTGGGAATGCAAAAAGTGTCCATTGTTTCTACCACTCAATCTCCTCTAACCTTGGGAATAGCAAAACGTTGGTCTTTTGCTAAGAATAATGAAAACAGAAAGACAACGGTGACAGGAGGCACAAATGAAATAAAATGCAGCATGGCATATATGTGAAAGCAATATGAGAAAGATGTTGCCTAAAATTTCAATATCTATTAATTGTAGATCTTAGGACATGCCACATATGTGCAAGCAACAAATGTCCGTACCTATGTAAAAATGATGAGGGCATCATAAGTAGATTGGATGAGCAGCTGAGCTCCTCTTTAATGAAGAATCTAATTACCTTGAACAATGGACATGCAGTTGAGCAGTTGTTCCTTGCCTGGAAGTGTTGTTCAGCAGAGAGGAATATGGCAGGACAGACCAAATGGTCGAAGCTCAGTAAGGGAAGCCACAGACATGAAAAGGAATTACCTATCAAAAGAATGACATCAATTTGAAAAGGTGTGATATGAAAGAAATGGAATATCAATAGCTCAAAGCAGTCAAAAATATCAAACAATATGGATTCAACAGCAGTTAATGCATATAACTCAGTATCTTGTTCCTAGTGTAATGTTGCTGTAAGTATAAGAAAGTGTTTTGTCTGCACAGACAGGGAACTCACATGGCAGTGATGCTTAAAAAAAAAAAAAGAAATCAACCATAGAATGAATGAAAGGTCGTGGTAATAGAGAGGCAATATGTTCTTAAAGCAAAGTCAGGCAAACCGAATATGAAAGCCAGGATTGTAGGAAAAATATATGAATATGCTAGCACAAAAAAAACTTGTTGCCTGAGCTAATAGCGTACCTCAAACTACCTGCAACAAAAGAGATAAGCAGCAAGAACAAACTACCTGAAATATGAAAACTAAATTGTTTTGAATAAAATTTTTAGAAACACATATACATCGCTAGCAAAATTAAAAGATTTTGTCCCACCACATGGGAACCTAACTCTCTTAAAACCTGCAGGATTAGGTAAAGCATAGACATATACATTCATAGAAACCACTGATGCTAAACAATGGACCAGCCAAATTCACACCTCAGCACCTTCTTAATCCATCAATATTTTCAATCTCCTCTGCAACAAAACTTCTTCCCTCTCACGTCTTCCTAAGCATATTCATCTTCCCTGAACCAATGCAGAAGTGAAATCTCAATAGCCACAACAGCCAGGGCTACCAGCAAACAGCAAGAGACAGAAGACAATTACCTCGATAAAATACCAAACCTAGAGGAAAATAAATTCCATAACACACAACTCATTTAGGCACGCAGTTGCATAGCAATCCTAATATGTTAGGCCAACGCTATCCTTAGAGACAGAAATTTCTATTGCATCTGAATAAGCACAATCGCAAAAGATTACATTAATATACACTATTAAACCCATCCATTGACTCCAAGACACTGATGAATCAAAGGTGGACGGAGACCAGGACCTCAGCTATAGAAGCAAGGTCTCTTTCCCTACGGGCGCCCCAGAATGCAGTATCATTCACTCTCCAAACAGCGAGCAAAGCAAAGCTTGAGCCCCGAACATGAACAGAAGCAAGATGGCGACCCTCCCAGTGCATCGCTCTTGAGCAGCAGCAGTCAACCAAATGAACAGGTAAGTGAGAGAGCGGGAGCCCAGGCCAGACGATTGAAGGAATGAAAAGAGAGGGTTCCCACAGAAAAGAAATGAAGAGACTGAACAAAGAACGAAAGCCTTACCTTCCAGCTTGTTAGGGTTTGCAGCAAAAAAGCAATCTATCTCATCGGAGCCTGAGGAAGCAAAACTCCCTGCCTCCCGACGAAAGAAGGAGAGCGACTATGGGCTTGATTCAGACAGCGATGTGCCGATTGCAAATCAGAAGTGCAGAGGGAGGAGATGGAGCACAGAAGCTCCCGAGGCTGCAAGGAAGTGAAAAGAAGCAAAACCTAACCTTGCCGATCGATGTAAAATGGAAAAAAAAAAATAAATAAAAGGGTAATAGAGTTGAAGACGTGGCCGTCTCAGCCCTTGAAATTCTCATTTCCTACTTTGGGGCCCTGAGAGTAGACGAAGCAATCCATACTCGCCTCAACTTTACTCCCCTGTGGCTCTCTTTTAATCTATAAAATATAGATAATTTTCGTACGGCTTTAAATAGATATTGTGTGCATTTATTTAAAATATTAAGCCGAAGATTTTTTTTATTAAATGCATCTCCATTAATATTGTTCCCAACTCCCAAGGTCATTTTATTACATGCCATAAAAAAAAAAAGAAATAATATCATTCTTTTTTTTGCTGCAATAAGGGAAATTCATAGGTCTGCGTAAGGATAAAAAATAAATGGACACGTAATTCTCACGATAAAAATCAAACTATTAGTTTTGAGACAGAATCTTATACAGTTCCTCAGTAATAATATCAGCTCAAATACCTCAATTTTGACCATGAAAATGTGGATGGGGATTTTTTTTGGGGGGGATATTACGCACATTTTCTGCAACAGATTCATGAAGTGTAATAAAAGTAAGAGATATTGTTCTGATATTAAAATTTTCACGCACAGAATGCATACAATTTTTTACGTTATAATTAATATTATAACCATTTTATCTGTACTTACTAAATTTTATAATTCACTATATTTTTTTAAGAATCCAATATACAGGTGAAAAAAGAATATCAAATTTCAACCTATATTAGTCACAAAAAAATTTTGTAGTTGAATTTTTACCGTTGTAATTTTAACATCTTTTAATCTAATAATACTCTAACCAAATGACCGTACAAGGAAAAGCTCTTGTCATGACGCAATTTGTAGTTTGATTTTCATTATGATACTCTCCGGAAGTTCTTTTTCGAGAAAAAACCTAAATGGCTCTCGCTCCCAATGACGTCCATTTGAAACCGAGAATCCCTTTCCATGTCGGGAGGATGAGTGATGGAGGCACAACAAATTGATTCGATTGAGCGGAATAAGTCAATCGACAATGACTTGAATTGGTGGGAATGGGATTAGATTTCACATTTTAAAAGACTGAGAAGGAAACAACTTTGTACAGTCAACCAAGTTAAGCAGGCAAATCACGCGTGCCACCCAGATGGAGGGCGGGCAAATCGTGTCGGGTCATTTCTCTCCGGCCCGACTGGCTACATGGCCCAGCCCACGGGTACAATTTCTTCCTGGCCAGGCTCCACGGTCGTATTAACTATTACGTAATGTTCTGGAACTTCTATAAATAAATTATTAGGCATTCTCGGGGCTATCGGGCCATGCAGACCAAATAAATAGAGCCTGGTGTGCCCCAATATAATTTTTGGGCCTATCGGGCTGGGCCCAAAAGTGTTACACCTAATGGTAATGTGCTGGGTGAGTACAGATACTGCCACAATAAAGGCCCAATAAGATTCCAATATTGGGCCGGAGACTAAAATCTCTGAGGCCCAGTAAGGATTGGACTTCTTCAGGCCTATTTCACAGTCGCCAGATCCGATAACATGCCTTAATCAGAGGAGCTTACGGATAATTGCAACATTTTCCTCTCAATTCCGAGCCAAGTGACAGCACCACTGGCACTGAACCTCGTCATTCCACGTTTCCATCTCCTCAACCAGTGCCGGCCTTCAGCCGGATCGTGGAACCTGAGAGTCAACCCGAATCAGCAATTGGGTCCGGAGGAGACTTGCTAGATACGGACCCGAGCTTACGTCAAGAGGGAGACTACCGGAGATGGGTCCCTGCTACTTGTATGTTATATTATTATTAATAGATCACACAAGATGTTGCTCTCGTTTTCCACCCAAAAAGTCTAAACTGTTTGGTAATAGTACTCACTTATTTTATAAACTCGAGAGTATTCATATATTCAGTCGGTGTGGGATCTAACGCTCTCGTCCCCCTTCATCTCGACGATGTTTTCCTACAAATCCTAAGAAACCACCGAGGCTCGTCCACCACAAAGATCTCGAGGTCGTCTTTGAGAGAATGACCCTTACGAGCAACGATCGAGTGTTGTTGTACGACATCTCAACTGGACTTTTCCAAATACAGAGAGAGATGTCTAGCCACCAATTATTAAATGGTTTCAATTGGTGTCATGGGCTGCCGGTGGGGAGTTTTTTGGTATATTAAGAGTAAGAGGTTCCTTCGAAGGATCGATAAGCGTGGGGGCAGAACAGTCAGTCAGCTTGGATCTATTATTAGCTGGTCAGCATGTTTTTTCAATTTTGTCTCATTTCCTTCCCATGAATCTTAATTATTTAAATCCGGGCCGTAATTTATATTAGGAATAAAAAATTCCTTAGCTTTTTTTTTTTTCTTTTTGTAATTTATCTCATGTCCTGCAGTTGTTTACAAGAATGCCCTTAATGCTTAAGCTAGCAATGATAAAAACAATGATTGCAAAGAAGTATATTTTTGTCCTAAAAATATTAGTGGAAGATTACGTGTTATCACCTGGAAGTTTATGCTTTTGATTGAACGTAGAATTCATTCTTTTCTATGTCCGACGATTGGGAATAAATCTCGTATCGAATAGTCAATAGATTGAAAACTTAGTTTATAAAAGAATTTAGTACCACCACAATCTAACAACTTAACTTTTTAAATGAAAACATGTTCAATGTCTTGTAGGTTAATATTGATATTTTATATGGCACCAGACCCAGTTATCATGTGGGCTCACACCTCCGTTATCCCGAGACTGGAGGAAAAACGCTGGGCTTGTGCTCAATTTATCTCGAAGACGAAGAGAAAGCCAAATTTGTAATTAATTGTATCCCCTGTCCGAGATCGGAAGAAAAATGTCCGACTCGAGTTATGCTATAGAAGGCAAATATTCAAGGTACGTGTCAAGTGTAAGTAAGTTGCCACTTGATGACAAGTGCTGACGAATAAATTCCGCATCGAATAGTTAATAGATTGAAACTCTTTTACAGTTTAGATTTTTTGGTGGGAATGGACTAGATTTCTTATAGGTTCAAGTGAATATTTTATGTCCAGTAAAAATTTAACACAATATTTGAACAGTTTCTTCACGGATATTTATATTTATACTATACTTTAAAATAGAGTTATAAGCCTCGACAGCCTCCACATGGCAACCTCAGCAGCATCCACATGGCAACCTTCTAGTCTTCTTATTTTCTTTTTAATTTTCATTATAAATAGCAAAATACAATAGTTGCTATATATTTGTCACGTCATCCCTATGTCAAATGTTTCTCTTTTTTCCCTCTTTTCTTCTTCAATTTTAAGTTTAAGTTGTCAAAATAAATTTTTTTATTTAGTTAAATTATTTCCTATTTAGCTAATATCTCTTAACTTATATTTATTATTATTATTTATTTAATTATTTATTGATTTGATTTAATTTCATGAAAATTTATTCGTGTAAATAAAAATCAATTGTCCTATTTAAAGAAAGTATCTTCCTATTTAGCTAAAAAAAATTTCCTTATATCTATTATTATTATCTTTATTTGATTTCCATAATTTTCTTCGTTACTTAGCTTTTCTCTATTTTTCACTAACTCTTCCTTTCTCCTTGTCATCTTTGCTCTTCACCTTTCTAATCTTTCTTCTATTTTGACCAGTCATAATTGGATAAATATTTATTGATGCCAATGTTTATCTATTTATTATTCTTTTCTCATAAAATATTCAACTATTATTCTTATGTACAAGTAATTCCGACTTGAACATAATTTTCCATAAAAGAATAACTGAAAAATAATTTAATTTGAAATTATTTTATATTAGCGAATGTTCGTCAACCCTGCAGTAAAACGCAGGATGTTACACTAGTATCATCAATTTTTGAATAGGAGCCAGGATGTTACTGTTCAGGTCAAAACTTAAACTGTATTGACGGCTTTAGACTCCATACTGAGCCAGCAGTAAGTCTAATAATTAATTAACTAAAATATATTCTAACCGGTCATTCTTAATGAATCTTTAACTTTTATTTAGGTAGGTTTACAGATGAAGATTGATGTGCTGTGAGTATCCAGATATTAAGGATTTTAGTCGTCTAAACTTAGTTCTCGTGTAATTAAATCTTTTTAATTTAAAAAATATCTTGAGTAATATAGAGTATGGATAAATATCAAATCCTACTTATTCACATGTTTTAAAATTCTCAAATAACCGGCCCAATTATGAAATCTCACAAACACTTGTGATTTTTCATTTTGTTCTGACTAGAAATTTTCCGAGTTAAAACACAATAGAACACATGAGATATTATCTTCTCTTGCCATGAGTAACCGTTCTTATTGATTACTCACTCACCTGCATAAAAATTTCATTAATTTTATATTATCCTACAGATGTCCCATAGAGTCATGCTATAAAAAAGATCAAAGGCACTGCTCAATAATTACCAAATATCATGGTAATCCCGAGCTTAAAGATTACTTACAGTATCACATTAGTAGTTGCCAGCTGTCAATTATATACTAAGAGAAATTCAGTGAATTCATTTGAACGAACACTTACACTCTCACAATAATGATTTCTCATAAATAACCGAACCGTGAGATCGGTTTTACAATAATTCGTAAAACGAGTATACTAGTCGACAGTCATACCGGATCATTGACCCCTATTAAGTGATCCTACAATCAGAGATGACTCTGAACTGATGTTCGTAAGATTTTAGATTTTACTATCACGACCTCACCACATCCCCTAGCCTACGCAGTTTCATCGTAATTAACCAGTCAAAGACACAACATGTGATGAATGACGTGTCTCATTTCTCACTCGTGAATTAGACATCATTTGGTACATGAGATGTCTACCAGACCAAGGCGAGTCAAAGAAAAAAAGGCAAGCGTCTGAAAGTATTGATTATGTCCTTTCATTCTTGAAAGCAACGGTGTGGATCGTAGGTGGTGACTTATCCGAGGAATGGTCATAGGAATGGGAGAGGAGAAAGAGCATCTCGATACTGCTCGGATACCTCGATTATCAAAAAGTTCACGTGGGCACAGTCTCACTGGTGGAGACGTGGGACCTAGGTTCAAATCTCATGAGAGGCGTTCATTCGTGGGAGAGACTTTGAACCATTTTGAGCCCATTAGATCCGTCTGACTTATCCGGTATACGTGATTTATCAGCTATTGTGTGTACCCGAGGAGGAGGTGTCGCAAACACTGCTAATCAGACCTGGAAGGCCCTCGGATATCGCAATTATCAAGAGAAAAAAAAAAAAGAAGAAAGAGAATCTCGATACAAGACCATTCTTCTCCTCTCCCAATGTCCATGCAACCCCATTTTTTTTTACTGTATATATCATTCGATATCCATAAGTCCTATATATTTTTACTAATTTAAATTCGAGCTAAGTTGGCCAGTTAAATGGTTAAATCTTTTTTAACATGAATTTTTTTCATTTATAAGACTTTAAATTCAATGTCTTACTTAAGGGCAAGATGCATCTCATCATCTCAACCAATTCATGTTGGTCTATGCAACCTAGTTTTATTTTAAAGATTCATGCTTAATGAAGAAAATTTACCTTAAAAGAGTTTTACCTCTAATGACTCAATCTGTTCGAAGTAGGTTAATCAGGGCCAGTTAAGTTTATAAATATGAGCTGTACAGATAAAAAAAATAAAAGTTTAACTTAAGTCTATTAGCACGAAATTATTTATTCATACTTTTGACAATTGAATATTAATTTTTTATAAATAGTTAACGTTTAAAGAATATATAATAAGTAAATAAATAAAATATATAATTAAAATAAAAAATTAGAGAATAGTTATAAGTTTATCTGATAATTGAAGTTACATGAGTGACTTTACCATTTCATTCTCAATTGTCTTTTGAGGAATTTAAAAGTGCGACCAACTAATTTTACTTCTCTCATATAATAATAGATATAATGTAATAATTGTGAAGTGACACAAATTTCATAATTTCAATTAATTAAATTGAACTATCTTCTTAGTACTTCATTTTGTTTTATTCTCTTGTCTTGGTGCCCTGATGCCAAAAGGAAAGTGGAGGGGCCGGCCGACGACTCATGAGGCATCGTAGTTGGACTTGTCCATGTGAAACTGTGACGTGAATTAAATAATTAATTCCACACTATCAGTCATGCGAGTTGAGACAATAATACTCTGCATTGAATGATTGGACAGATCTTCTAGATGAAATCTCTTACTAAAAAAATAAGTTTTTTTTTAATTATAATAGAAGTGCATGAATTTAAAAAAAACGTAAAGATAATTAAGAAAATAAAAGAACTGCTCACGAGAATTAAAATCAAAATCTCTTAATCTTAAGTCAAGAATGATGCCAACTGCATCGGACTAATTTCCTCGGAGTATGTTCGGTTGAGTGTCTTTGGTTGAGAGATATGCTAGGTGGCAGAATCTGTGAAGTGGAATTTAATATTAAACGCGAAATTATAAAATTATTATAATACTATATGATATGATATTGTATGGAATAAACAATGATACGAGTTAAAATTTATAAAATTTATTGTAAATATTTTTTTAATTATCACGTCAAACCTTACAATATTTTTTTAATTATTTCATCCACACCTACTAAACCTTACAATCGCTTTGCATTTTTTTAGAATTTTACTGTATAAACCAAATAAACTTTTATTATAATTATAATTAAAATATTCTCTATAATTAATCATAATTTTAATAGTACTTAGTCAAACTCGGATTCGAGAATCTTTTACTGATATATTTTATCACCTTTTTTTGGGAAAGATATACTTTATCCCACTAATCAACGGGATTTGTGTACTTAATTAAAAAGAGGAAATCAGTATGACGCGCAGGGTACGTTTTTCTGATAATTGCCTGACACGGTGCTGCAGACGATCTAGAAGACTAGAAAAATTCACCAAAGTGACGTATGTGAGCTCTTGGAGCTTTTTTTTTTTAAGAGATCCTAAGTTCAATTTTTAAGAAGAGTGTTCCTCCGTGAGTGGGGATTTCATCCCTCTTGAGTCCGTCAGGTTCGCCTGACTTATCCGGTACACGTGGTTTGTAAGCTATTACGTGTACCTCGAGGAGGAGGTGTCGCAACTGCCGCTAGTCGGGCCCGGAAGGCACTCGGATGTCTCGGTTATAAAAGAAAAAAAACTCTTTTCAGATTTGATTGGCGGTGATTACTACACCTATTTGTCGGTGCATATGCAATAACTTAAAAATTACGCGTGTCAAATAAGTTATGATCAATTCTGATGGGCTAATATCCCGAAGGATCGAACCATCAACTTGGAAAGTAAAGGTATTGTTACCAGTTGGGATTGGCCCTCAGAGGCAAATATTCACCTGAGTTGAGTAACATCAAAGTTCGTAGAGATTAGGGTATAATTTATTTGTTCAGTCGGAAAGTAGAAACACTATGAAAAATTTTACACACAGTGAATCGTTGAAGAAATTAAAAAAATGATTATTGATGGTTAAATTTATTTAATTTTTATTGTGAATTATAAATCATTCGATTAAACTGCTAAAATGAGCAAGTTTACAATTGATGTATCCACAGATTTGTAGCATTTGACGATCGCATGTTTTATGTAAGTTTTTATAGGAAATAGAATGGATATGAAAAATAGATTCTTAGATTTGTAATTTTTTGGAATCTCAATATAATTACTTCTTTTTTCAAAATATTTTTGTATTATTATTCAAATGTATATTTGGAACATAATTAACGTGAAAATTACACCTACCATAAAATTTAGAACAAATTTCTGTCCTTGGATCGCAAGACACGTGTTTGTATTCTTGTCTCTGGCTGGAAGATGAGATCGAGGGATGGGACAGAGCAGTCCAGAAAGCGACCCTTACCGGACTTTGTTTCGTTCAGAGGACGCGCTCTGTCGCGCGTGACGGGGATGCCGACGTGGGAAAATAAAAACTAGAGCATAACCCACGTGTTGATTGACTCGTGCCCGCTTATTCAACATCGGTGGCTGGGACGCCGCCCACAATCTTTTCACAAAGACTTTTTCTATCCACAAATAAAAAGACAAAAAGGAAGAAGAAAAAGAGAACCTCACCGAGAGGGGTTGGGTCGAGTGGTAAGCAGCTCGGTGTCGCTTAAGGAGGTCTCAGGTTCGAGACCTCACGTACGCAGACACCCCTCTTGGGAGCCTCACCCGCCATTGCCAGGCGTGCGACCCGGGGCGACCAACGGATTAGTCAAGTATGGTTGGCTGAAAGATGTCATCTCACCGCTGGTGGGGCCTGCTTGGATACCGTGGCTGGCGACCAAAAAAAAAAAAAAAAAAAGAAGAAGAAGAGAACCTCACAAATTCAAACTCTAGTCTAATTCATTTATTTGCAGCAGCCTTTCATCTAGCAGGAGAAGTAAAATTAGTTCATCTTATTTTTAAATTTTTTAAATTATTTTTAATAATTATATTTTTAATCAATAAAAAATGTAATATTGGTTAAAATCACACATAATTACATTATTAAATAACTACTCTCTTATTTTTTATTTTTAATTATATATATTTTTTATTCATTTTTTTGTTATACGATGTTTAAAGATTAATTATTTATAAAAAAATTCAATTATCAAAAGTAAGATTTTGTAATCCACTATACAATAGATAATTTTATGCATAGTACAAGCAGACCTCTAATATTAAAAAAGGTTTTACCACGATCAAGGAGAAAATCTAGTGGATATATTATATAATATTATTTACATACTATTATAAATTAATAAGATTAAATTAATTTTAAAGATATTTTTTATAAATTTTATTAATTCGTAATACTATGAAGTACTGTGACACGATGTATTCATCATATATATGACTCTTTAGTGACTAAGAATTATGCATAAGTTTTTCCAGGAAAAACTATGTGCTCCACCAAACCTAGAAGAGTAGTATCGGGTAACACTAATTAGTTTTGTGTTAAATTAGGTGGCAAAGGTTTTCTAACCGTTGACCGGTCCCATTGATAAAGTAACCGTCAGACTGAAAATTTGATCGGGGGAGAGAAATTTTATAGAATTACTTGGACAACGATATCTATTAGAAAGAATTTAGAAGATAAAATAAGATAATTTAATAAAAATTAAAAAAATTAAAGAAAAATATATGATATCTCAGAAAACTTCTCGAGTTTAATGGACAATCACTCCCACGCCCCTAAATCCATCCTCTGTGTATAAATAAGCCTCGTAGACCTAAAAGAAATAACCTCATCTTCTTCTTTAATTACAAAGAAGGCTCGTGCACCTAAAAAGAATAAGAATAATGGGAAAGAAATTGAAAGAGGCACAAGATCCCATTTGACAAGAAATTCTTAGGTTACTTTACGTACTTCACCACGTGATGTGAAAAAAATACTAATTAAAATATAATAAAAAAGTAAATTAGTATTAATCACACGAGTAATTATTATAATTATACTAATAAATGTAATTTAATAGCTCTTTTGTACCACGTTATTATGAGATATTACCATTCAAGATTTTTTTTCTCTTTCACATAGCAGTCAGAACTGATTTACCCAGTTATATTAAGTGCAATTTTTCCACAATTGTTAAAGAAGACTGACTGGACAATTTCGCAACTTAATTATATAGCTCATAATTAGGATATATACTGACGACTCATAATAATTTTTTTTATCTATTAAACGATCAATAAAATTGCGCATAATTGCTTTTTTTTTTTTATCGGAAAAAAGGATGGCAATAGTAGTGGCGACCCGGCCACCTTCGCTACGTAATGTTTGGGCTTTTGCATTCAACCGCGAATATATCAGACGAATTGAATAAACAGTACTGACGCACGCCGGTCCTGTCAACGTAGTACTACCAAATGTATGACATAATCTAAGAAATCGGTGTCCGCTAAGGCATAAGTTCAAGAGTATCTTCCTTTGCTTTTTCTTCTCTCTTCTCTTTCTGCTAATCGTTGATGTTCAAAAATTAAGGTCAATGTGGTCATGGCCCTTGAAAGGGACAAGGCTTGACCCATGTATCAGTCCACCGGCTAGTGTACTGCTCTCTCAATTATATGCATCTGGGGACAACAGCATGAATCGCGTTAGTCATGCACGGCGTGGTCATGGGTAGAATGTGGTGAGTGGTGAGTGGTGAGTCTGGTGACAGCTCAAAGATCCTTCAAAAAGTGCCTAAACCGATATAAATTGATTGAAATAATAAGGCATTTCTTCTTCTTATGTTAGGTTTCAGATTCAAATTATGTGAACGGGGAAAATTCGCACTGGGAGAGCTTCACTTCCCTAATAGACCGACCGTGTTCGAATCTGAATTAGTCAGAACCTATTGACTTTCTAGATACACCATGGTATAAACTAATAAAAATTCAATTAAATATGAGATTGTGATAGTTGGGGGGACATAAAGTTGATTGTAGAGTGTAAATTTGTTGTTAGACTATTGGCATACGATTTATTACTGATATGAAGAGAGGCAAGATTTGTCGTAGTAGGACTCTAATACCGCGTAGAATTAGTCATCAACTATTAGAAGTTGGACTAGTACATCTTCTGTTACATTCTACTAATTATTTTATTACCTGCTCGATGTGAGTCTGATTCTCACGATTTTTCTGTTCGTGTGTAATAAAAATGTCATATCGATATGTCATGTCAACGAAGTTTAACAACGTTAATTTGTAGACATAAGTTTCATGCCAATTTTATTTATAATATTAATTTTGAATAACCCAAAAAGTTTATGCAAGTGGACAGGAAGCGCATCTAAATTGTGTGAAATTCCACGAGGTTAGATGTTTAATTCCTCTTTTGCTTAGTCCCTAGTGAGGCATAGATATCTTGCACATAAATTTATCTAAATTTATATATTTGTGAAAAATAAAATCATCGTTATAAAAAAATTGATTAAAAAAAATGAAGGATCACTGTAAAACCTAGTAATTGCTGGAAGATTAAAGAAAAATTAATACTTATTAAAATAATTTATTATTTCCTTTTTATCACATCACTGTAGTTTCATCACATTATTATAATGTAAGTATAACTATCTAAAAAATTTTTTCAAGATTGAACGATAATTTCCCAAAAAAATGAAATAGTTTCCAAAAATAGTAAAGGACAAACGATAATGCTACCGAGAGATGGAAAGGCCCGGGGAGCTCCTCGCTGCCCGATGAAGCATTACCTCTGTACAGGACAGGACAGCGCCACCGTCCTCTGTTCCACTGCCGTTTCGTTCCACGGAGTTGGAACAATGTGAACACATCCATCTCCCAATCTATGAGTAAACCAGCTATCGATTCTTCGTCTTCTTCCATCTGCTGACTGTCCCGGAAATCTCCCAGAAGAACTTCTTCCACCTCCTCCGACCCTGCTGCCATGGCGGCGAGCTCCGACAATTTCATCCTCCAACCACTCGTCTGTTTCCTCCTCCTCTGCTTCTTCCCCGTCCTCAGGGGAGACGATCATGGCGGCGAGCTCCAGCTCCTACTAAACCTGACTTCCACTATCCAGTCCTCGAACCCGAGCTTGTTCTCCTCCTGGGCCGCTGACAAGCCGCTTTGTGAATTCACCGGCGTCACGTGCAACCTCAACGGATCGGTCCAGGAGCTCGACCTCTCTAACCAGCAGCTGACCGGGAAGCTTCCGGTAGAATCGATCTGCAGGCTGCCGTTCCTTGAGAAGCTCGCTCTCGGGTTCAATTCCCTGCACGGCCCCGTGTCGGTTGAGATCAGGAACTGCGTCAAATTGCAGTACTTGGACCTGGGCAATAACTTCTTCGCCGGAGAGTTCCCGGAGATATCCTCCCTCGGCGAATTGCGATACCTGTACCTGAACGGGAGTGGGTTCAGCGGCCCTTTTCCATGGAGTTCTCTGAAGAACATGAGCAACCTCATGGTTTTGAGCGTTGGAGACAACCCTTTCGACAGAACTCCGTTTCCGGCGGAAATCTCCGTCCTTTACAATCTGAATTGGATTTACATGTCGAATTGCAGCATCGAGGGGGAGATACCGTCTGCAATCGGCGGCCTGAAGAATCTCGGAAGCTTAGAGCTCTCAGACAATTACCTGACCGGTGGAATCCCCCCAGAGATCACGAGTTTAGTGAATCTGTGGCGGCTCGAGCTCTATGGCAGTGGGTTGACCGGGACGATCCCGGCCGGGTTTGGGAACTTGACGAAGCTGCAGTATTTCGATGCCTCGATAAACAACCTGGAAGGCGAATTATCAGAATTAAGATCCTTAGAGAATTTGATTTCTCTGCAGCTCTTCATGAACAATTTCTCCGGCGAGGTGCCTCAGGAGTTCGGGGAATTCAAGAAACTTACCAACCTGTCTCTGTACGGAAATAGATTAACAGGTCCCCTGCCCCAGAGCCTTGGTTCCTGGGCGGAATTCAATTTCATTGATGTGTCGGAGAATTTCCTGACCGGCCCGATGCCGCCGGACATGTGCAAGCAGGGGACCATGAGGCAGCTCCTGATGCTGCAGAACAACTTCTCCGGCGAGATCCCAGAAAGTTATTCGAGGTGCCCGACACTGACCCGGTTCCGAATTAGCAACAACAGCTTCTCCGGCACCGTTCCGGCCGGGATCTGGGGTCTCCCGAATGTGAGCATAATCGACATCGCATTGAATCAGCTCACGGGGCCCATAACTTCTGACATAGGAAATGCCAAGGCTCTGGGTGACTTGCTGATCAGTAACAATCGATTGACTGGCGAACTACCGCCGGAGATTGCCAAGGCCGAGTCTTTAGTCTCGATCGACCTGAGCAACAACCGGATCTCCGGGGAAATCCCGGATGGTATTGGGAGCTTGAAGAGGCTAAGCAAGCTTCATATGCAGAACAATCTGCTGACAGGTTCGGTTCCCGAGTCGATTGGCTCTTGTGTGAAGCTCAGCGACCTCAATATTGCTTGGAACTCGCTTTCTGGCAACATCCCGTCTTCGTTAGGAAACTTACCGACTCTCAACTCCCTTAACTTGTCCAATAACCGGCTCTCAGGTCGAATACCCTCCTCGTTATCTTCGCTTCAACTTAGCCTCCTCGATCTCTCGAACAACCTTCTCTCGGGACGTATCCCAGAATCTCTTTCCATCGAAGCATACAATGGCAGCTTCGCCGGCAACCCTAGGCTATGTAGCCCTGTCATCGGAGTCGGATCCTTCCCAAAATGTTCCTCCAGCTCGGGCATGTCAAAGGATGTCATGGCGATAATAGTCTGTTTTGCCATCGGTGTGGTAGTATTGCTCGGCTTGCTTGTGCTATTCATATACCAGCAGAAAAGGAGTAGGTTGGAAGAACGGTCGCTGAAGGATGGATCGTGGGAAGTCCGATCCTTCCACATGATCAGCTTCACCGAGGACGAGATACTCGACTCAATCAAGGAGGAGAATCTTATCGGGAAGGGCGGATCAGGGAATGTCTACAAGGTCATGCTCTCGAGCGGGAAAGAACTTGCCGTGAAGCATATATGGAGCATGGAGCGGCTCGGCGGTCTGAAGAAGGTCCAGAGCACAAGCCCCATGCTCGGTGGGAACCGGGGCCAGAAGACCCGGGAATTCAATGCTGAGGTCCGGACCTTGAGCTCCATAAGGCATGTGAACGTGGTGAAGTTGTACTGCAGCATCACGAGCGAGGACTCGAGCCTGTTGGTGTACGAGTACCTGCCCAATGGGAGCCTGTGGGACCGGCTCCATTCGGGGTCTAAGGACAGGAACCTCGACTGGGACACGAGGTTTGAGATCGCGCTCGGGGCTGCCAGGGGGCTCGCGTACCTCCACCATGGGTGCGAGCAGCCCGTGATCCACCGGGATGTCAAGTCGAGCAACATCTTACTGGACGAGTTCCTCAAGCCCAGGATCGCTGATTTTGGGCTTGCAAAGATCGTTCAGAGTGGTGGCAGCAGAGATTTAACTCAGGTTGTTGCAGGAACGCATGGATACATCGCTCCCGGTATGGAAATCCAAGCATTTCTTGGTAGAATTTGGTTAGAAAAATTGCAATTTTGGCAGAGGAAAATGTTTGAATTTTAGTGTTTAATGATGATCTGCAAATTTGCCTATGCAGAATATGGATACACTTGCAAGGTGAATGAGAAGAGCGATGTGTACAGCTTCGGGGTGGTGCTGATGGAGCTGGTGACCGGGAGGAGGCCGATAGAGCCCGAGTTCGGGGAGAGCACGAACATAGTGAACTGGATCTCCACCAAGTTGAAGGACAGAGAATTCAGCACCCTTGACCTGGTGGACTCCAAGATCCCGGAATCCGTAAGAGAGGAGGCCGTTAAGGTGCTGAGGATAGCACTGATCTGCACCGAGATGCTGCCGTCGCTGAGGCCCACGATGAGGAGCGTTGTCCAGATGCTGGAGGAGGCCGAGCCGTGCAGGTTCCGTGAAGTTGACATTGAGAAAGGTTCGGGAATGAGTCGGGCGTTTTCCGTGAAGGAAAGCCATTTTCCATGAAAGGCAGACTGTTTTTTCCCTGGAAAATGGGTTTCGGGGAGAAAGGAGAGGGTAGAGTTCGGACAATTTCCGTGTACCGGTAAAATACTTGGATCTCGATATTCCATTTATTAGAACCGATACCGTAGCGGTTGTAAGTTGCAATTTGTGTATATGTTGGCTTAAGAGTTATGGATTCACCAGCAGCTGGGGTGAATTACAGAGCAGTCTCTTTTTCTGTAGTTGCAAGAATACCGGTCGTTGTAGTCGAATCTTGTGGTGGCCAAGTTGCCAGATCGAGAGACTTAAATATAATGTACGCGATTTTCCATAGGTGTAGTCATCGGGTTACGGTTATGGAATTGTGCACATTTCAGACATGCATGAAGTTTTAGGACGTTGTTCCATGTCTCGAACAACCTTCTCATCACGAGAATCGCAGAAAGCTTGATCCTGAATGTCAATCAGGTTGATTTACATGCGAGCGCCGAAAGCTAAGGTTGATACTCGTCATGGCTTTTGTATGGAATTATTGGTTGGTTACGAAGAAAATTTCTGCGTTTTGAAAATGGTAGAAAGAAGATGGGTACGAAAATATCCCACTATAATGATCCAATGAGATTATGTTAGGTAACATGTCAATGGCAATGCAATTACACCAAACCACTTAGAAAACAAAAAAAAAAAAAGAAAAGAAGGAAATTGTGTTGCTTGATGGAATGTCTTTCTAGGGATGGAAGGACATTGATATTAACAAAATATGAAAATGTATCCCGGTGAAGAGGCCTTTTTTTTTTTAGTATTTCGTGATCTTTGGATTTCATCCGATTAATTTTAACGATCATGTATACATGTCTATCGGTAGGGTTACGCACTAGGAAGTAATAATTCAATGAAGAAGCATTATTATTCTTGTTAAACGGAAATGAAATTAAGAAAAGAGTAGAGTGGCTGTGAAGAACAGTGCCTACGGGGCCAGCCCAATGATTCCGCGTTATAGGTTCGATCCCTTGGAAGCATAAGTCTATTAGAATTTATCTTGATTCACCTGCTACACGTGATTTGTGAGCTATTACGTGTATCTCGAAGATGAGGTGTCGTAATTACTGCTGGTTGGATCTAAAAGATGCTCTCGGTTATCTCTGTTAAAAAAAAAAGAGAGAGATGTGAAGAACACTGATTTTGCGTGTCCAAGTTTGGGCTGGGCCCACCTGATTGATGAAAACGTAGAAACCACACTATGTTGATAGCCCACCTCCCGCAACGCAATCGGTCGCTTGAACTTTCAAATGAGCTGCGGAATGACGATTCTGCCCTGCTGGTAAAAGTGATCTCTAGCCGTTAGCTTGGAGGAGATGACAGATGGCAGGCTCGCAAATAGTTCCAAAGCCAGGCCACCCTCCTTTCTACCGCCAAACTCAAAAATTCAAAAAGTGTGGTTGGCAATTGACCAGAGTTACGTTAACCCCCCAAAGAAGGGAAGATGACGGACTAAATATCATCTATTATTCATCCAGGGTAGATATCTAAGAGTTAATCAAAATTAATTGAAGTAAAAAAAATATCTAGCTGTAATCCAATATATCCAACTCAAATTAAATTTGATCGGCTCTCAATCATGCATGATGTAATACGTGCTAGGCATTGTCTCCTGATAATCTCTCTTGTTCGATGTACACCTCCGAGCATTCAAAATCTAATTTATCCAGTTTGAGTTAAGTTGACTTATTAAATGGTAAAACTCTTTTATTGTTAATTTTTTCTATTCGTCAATTTTGATAATGAATCCTTTTTAAGAAAAATGGTTCTAATTATATGTACCAAATCACTCTTCGCTGGCCTGCCAACACTAACCGTGGTTAAATCCACCAGACGTTTTTATTTATTTAAATTTGAATTTTTTTTGGGAGCCCTAGAAATGAATCCAGCTGGCATCGACCCCCTCACTATATAAAGGCCTCTGGGATCGCCGGCTCTCTGTATCCTCGTCGCATTTCCGGAGGCGTCTTCATAAACGCCGCCCTTGGAGCTCTCTTTCTTCATCTTCTTCTTCTCGTCTTCCCTTGCATTCCTCCGTTGCTTACCGGTCGGCGAAGATGAGAGAGTGCATCTCTATCCACATCGGTCAGGCCGGCATTCAGGTGGGAAATGCCTGCTGGGAGCTCTACTGCCTTGAGCATGGCATTCAGGTAACGTCATCTCTCCGGATCTCGTCGCACATTCGACTTTCGGTGTCCCTGTTTGATGCTTGAACGAGATCGGTGGGCGTGCTTGAGGATTTTGGTCCGGTTGGTGCGTTTACGTGCATTCCGTTCCTTGTTTCGTCGGATCTGGATCCTAAGGCACATCTGATTGTTAAATTTCGTCAGATCTTGTTATTATCGTTTAGTTTCCTGCATCCGAGTCCTATAGCTTTATAATCGGCGATGATTATTCATATTGGCTAGATCTGCGCATGTCGCCTGGAAATTCCTTTTCTTGATTGGTGTCGGACTGTATCTGGGATGAATGTGGGAATGCTGTTGATTTTGGCTGGTTAAGGGATATCGATCTGGCTATATTTGGATGCATGCGATTCAGTGATCTCTGATTCTCTACGAATCTGTTCATGTATGAGACAATCCATTTCATATCTAGATCAAGCTTAGCCATGATACTGGAGATCTACGTCATCCCAGGAGTCTGACAATTCCCTGGATCTGTCCTTTTTTAGACTTTTGTTAAGTCTTATTTTGAGGGCTACTCTAATAATGCTTTGGTTTGGCAGCCTGATGGCCAGATGCCAAGTGACAAGACTGTCAAAGGAGGCGATGATGCTTTCAACACCTTCTTCAGTGAGACAGGTGCTGGGAAGCATGTTCCTCGTGCTGTTTTTGTTGACCTGGAGCCCACTGTCATTGATGAGGTGAGGACTGGAACGTATCGCCAGTTGTTCCACCCTGAGCAGCTCATCAGTGGCAAAGAAGATGCTGCCAACAACTTTGCTCGTGGCCACTACACAAGTAATAATTTGTATTCTCTGTGCTGTTGATCTGTTTTAGATTGCCATGCTCTTACGATTCTAACTTTTGTCTTGACAGTTGGGAAGGAGATTGTTGATCTATGCTTGGACAGGATACGCAAGCTTGCTGACAACTGCACCGGGCTCCAGGGATTCCTTGTCTTCAACTCTGTTGGAGGTGGTACCGGCTCCGGTCTTGGCTCCCTTCTGTTGGAGCGCCTCTCTGTGGACTACGGCAAGAAATCAAAGCTTAGCTTCACTGTGTACCCATCACCCCAAGTTTCCACCTCTGTCGTGGAACCATACAACAGCGTCCTTTCAACCCACTCCCTCCTTGAGCACACTGATGTTGCTGTTCTCCTTGACAATGAAGCCATCTATGACATCTGCAGACGCTCCCTTGACATCGAGCGCCCTACATACACCAACCTCAACCGCCTTGTCTCTCAGGTAATGATGAAACCCTATTGTTTCCTAGTACCGACTAAACTGAAACTACGAGAAGTGATTGTGGGAATAACCTTGAATCTTGCTCATTTCAGGTGATCTCATCCCTCACTGCCTCACTGAGGTTCGATGGTGCCCTGAACGTGGATGTAACAGAGTTCCAGACTAACCTTGTTCCTTACCCGAGGATCCACTTCATGCTTTCCTCCTATGCTCCAGTCATATCAGCCGAGAAGGCCTACCATGAGCAGCTCTCTGTGGCAGAAATCACCAACAGTGCTTTCGAGCCTTCCTCCATGATGGCCAAGTGTGACCCTCGCCATGGCAAGTACATGGCCTGCTGCCTCATGTACCGTGGAGATGTTGTCCCCAAGGATGTCAATGCTGCTGTGGCCACCATAAAAACCAAGCGCACCATCCAATTTGTGGACTGGTGCCCAACTGGATTCAAATGTGGAATCAACTACCAGCCTCCTGCTGTGGTTCCAGGGGGAGACCTTGCAAAGGTCCAGAGGGCCATGTGCATGATCTCCAACTCCACGAGTGTCGCAGAGGTGTTTGGTCGCATTGATCACAAGTTTGACCTGATGTATGCAAAAAGAGCGTTTGTGCACTGGTATGTGGGTGAGGGCATGGAGGAAGGAGAGTTCTCCGAGGCTCGGGAGGATCTTGCTGCACTGGAGAAGGATTATGAGGAGGTGGGAGCCGAGTCTGCTGAGGGTGAGGATGGGGATGAAGGAGATGAATATTGTTAATTTGGTTGTCAAAGAATCTATGTTCGTGTTCTCATGTTCTGCTGCTATGGTGTCTGTCCTAGTCTTCTAATGTTTGGATGTCTTTGCATGTATGTGCTCTTATCGCACACTGCTGCCATGAACTCGCCCCTACTAATGAGATTCCTCTCTTCCTAAGGCTTGTGATACAAAAGGTTGAGGCGGTAGAACTCTTACTTTACCCAGACTTTTGAGCATTTCTTTGAAACAGAATGACGATGATTATTTGCACCCAACTTCGATCGGTTGAGTTGGGAGACTTGTGGACATGCTGATTCCTACCGGAAGCACTTGTCTCAGTCACTGGCTGTGTAATACACAGTCACTCTGGCTGAGTAAGTTCGAATAGGTATTTGACACGTGGAAAGTAGAACTGCAAAATTTCAGAAGTAAAAAATAACGGAGCAAGGGCTAACGGCCGAAAATATGCAGCAACGGAGGAAAGCATACGAAGAAAAAGGAGACCACCAGCTCACCTCTGCTAAAAAAAATTGAAACTTCCATCTCTCCTCTTAGTCCTTCGTCCATCAGCCATTCTTACCGGAGAGTGGAAGAACGGTTCTAGAGGTAAAATCCACGAGGTGAGTTTCTGGTACTTTTGTTTGATTTTATTTCAAGATTCTTGTTTGACACATTCTCTTGTTCTCTTTTTCAGAAATGCAGTGATATTAGAAACTCTTTGCTCGATATTCTCTAATTTGACACATTTTTTAGAACTGAAGATCAATATTTTTTTCTTATGGTTGAGCTCTCGTTAAAGATGTACATATATTTGGCATCAATTTAGTTGAGCTTCCATTAATTTTTTATGCAATTGTAGTTAACTATTTGGCATCAATCTCACATTTCTTATTTAAAAAACTAAAAATCAGATCTCAGATTTCTTTTTTAAAAAATAAAAATCAAAGTTTTCTAAAATTAAAAATAAGATTTCTTTTGAGCATTGATGACCATATCCATTTCACTAATTCTGATTGTCTTAGATCTTAGGTCTCAGATTTTTTTTACAAATAATCTAAGGGAAAAATAAATATAAATTACCAAAAAAATAATATTTTTTTAAAAACTAAAAATAGTTAACGCAGTGACATTAGGGTTCTAGTGGTCAACCCCTCGAGGTGAGTTCTCGATCAATTTGTCATTCTTTTTCGCGGTTCTCTGCTTTGCGTTGGTTTTTTTGTTGCGAATTTGGTCTTAATTGTGCTGGAATGTGTATATTTCGTGAGCAAAAGATGTCTTTGGATTTTGTTATATGAATGTCTCGGATCTTAGCTCTAGTTTGTGGTTTTGAAATTCCTGTGACATGATCTATCTGGGCTTCATTTCTTCATTTCTTCGAAGAGGCTTTACTTTTTCCGAGTGTCATTGATATGTTTATCTAAAAAAAAAAAACAGCAGCACTAATATCTTCTATTTCTTGTTATGCGTTTGCCTGCCTCGTAATTAATTCATGTCTAATATCACGATTCCGGTACCAAATGAGCATTCATATTCAAAAATTGACTGAATCTTATAGTATGTCAAAAGAAAAGTGTTGGGTCAGTAAATGAGGAGTTGTCTATGACGTCGAAGTTGTATGAAAGTGAAAGAATATGCTTACATGGTATGAAAGCTCCATTGTTCACATCATGAAATCAGAGGAATCCAGGACGAAGGTTTTGGCATTGGTCATTTTGGAAGGTATATAATCTCTTGAATCTTATTATTAATCAATCTTATTAGTAGTCCTTAATTTTAATTATTCTTAATCAACTTATCAATACAGGATGATGATTGTGGATATTTTGATTGGCACGATACTGAGATTTCAGATAATACAAATGAAGCGTTTAGATCCATGATTCGTGAAAAGGAAGTTTTAAATGAGAAAGCGAAACTGCTTGAGGAGAAGAATGAGGTTCTTTTATGCTTGAACAAGAAATTGCAAATGGAGATAGAAGGTTTGAGAGGTTGATTAAAATATTTCGAAAAGGATGGAAAACGATACTAAAAAATGAACGGCTTGATAGTGATATACTTTTTAGTTATTCTATTAGTGTTATGCAATTTATTTTACGAGAAGTTATTTGTTAACACAAGTTGTAAACTAAAACTTTCTATTTGCTACTAGCACGTTGGTTCATTGTGAATATGTATGTTGACAATTGTTCGTTGTTTCTATCGTAAATTAGCGATCTGTTACTCTCTTGTTTTCCATTATAGCATGAAATGACCAAAATTAGCTTTAAATTATTTAATATATACAGATTCAAAAGTAGAAAGTTAATTAAAATAAATGTCAATTTGGTTCCATTTAAACTTCTTTCCTTATTTAAAATGTCGTTAGCGAGTGAGAGGAAAAAAAATGCCTTAATTGCCTTTCATTCAAATTTGGCTGAAACCTCTCATCCTTGAAATGTTCAACCTAGCAAGGTAGAACATGTAAATAAGAACATTGTTGGTCCTCCCACACAAATACATGGACATGTAAATAGAAATGTCCAACAATCTATTCCTCAGGAGCACTATCGGTTTGATTTAGACTGTTCTCCGTAAGCTCCACATTGAAAATTACTGATTGAATCAAACGAGTCCTGTAAGATTAATAGTAACATTTTAGAAATAATATAATCATGTAATAAAATAAATTGGTAATTTAACATGTAAAATACTTGAGTTAATAATGTCGTAAATGGAAGATGAACTTGATCAAAATTGTATGAGCTTGGGACCTGCATAATACCAACATCATTAAACAAATGTATTACATTTCTATATAATTCCAAACAAATATGCGATATTAAATAAGCTTTGATGCCATATTCATAAAGGAAGTACAGAAATTCATGGGCATGGTTTGATTCATTGGGATGATTTGATTGATGGATGGAGTACTGAAGTTTGACAATCATTCGGATGACTCTTGGCATGATTGATCCTCCTCCTCCTCCTCCTCCTTCTTTCCTTTCTCCATTGCACTTTTAAATCTACTCGTTGATACTCCTTTTGGCTTTATTCAAAAAGGATCGAGTACTTTCATTCCACCACTTCCAAAGGCATCATTGTGGACACATTCATTCTCAGTGTCATGCTCAAGAACACAATCCCGATTAGCCTTAAGACCTCTCAGTTCATTTTCCAACACATCAAGTCTCTTTTGAGCAACATGTAAGGTGTCTTCATCTTTTGCAGCTATACTCATCACACTAAAATATTTTCACATTAACTCCTTCAAGCGTACTATCGTCGTTGAAGTCAAACCTTCAGAACTTAGAGTACTATAGTCACCTACAGAAATACATTTTCTTGCATTTTTTATCCATCTTTTCAAAATATATTGAGACAGAATACGAGTGGAATGGACATGATTGTTCATTACACATAGCACATGCCTGCATAGCCACCCTCGTGATTCAAATAGCTTTCATGTACATGCAATGGGATGCTCACTATAATCAAAATGAACCTTATGCTGTCGGCGCTTAGACTCGTCAACTATTACAAAGGTGTGCGATTTCTCATCAGAATGTTTGCCAACTACATATCATGTTATGCTAGTTATGTATTCATCCTGAAATTTTTTGAAAATGTGCATAGTGTAAACACTAGCTGCATATTTCAAAATGCCTGTATCCACAATTAAG
Source organism: Lagerstroemia speciosa (assembly GCA_037672795.1). Taxonomy (NCBI): domain Eukaryota; kingdom Viridiplantae; phylum Streptophyta; class Magnoliopsida; order Myrtales; family Lythraceae; genus Lagerstroemia; species Lagerstroemia speciosa. Next base: position 8,418,953 of record CM075304.1, on the reverse strand, counting down.
TTAGGTAAACCTCTAGCACACTCAAAGTCATCCATATTCTGTGCTTCACACATCTTCTCTGCCTATTGCTCATAGTGATTCACAAACTCCACTAATGTCATTGTTCTGCATGACATTTGCTTGAAAACGTTATTTGTACTCTCACTTCTTTGGGTAGACCTAATCCTTGTAGAGAATGTATCACGATTAAAAACTGAGCACCACTTATGCCTTAACAGATACAAGTTGTTTAACCACTTGTTATCTGCAAGATTCCGTTCCTAAGATAATTCCCTCTAGATGCAATCCATCTCTTCTTCTGTTTCACAGCCATGTAATATTTGATTGAACTTCTCTCTGAGACTTGGCTTTCCTAACAAATGGGATATCTGTTGTGTAACATTTTTAGATATGTGCCACACATATAATCGATGAACAGTTCCAGGAAAAACCTTTAGGATAACATTTGCTATTGCACTATCTTGATCTATGAATATAGTTTTCGGTGCCTTATTTCTCACAACGTTTAGAAAAGTTTCAAATACCCAAATAAATGAAGGAATTGTCTCATCAATCAAGAATGCACACCCAAAGAAAACATTCTTATAGTGATTGTTAACCCCCATAAATGGAGCACAAATCATATTATAATTGTTGGTGCAGAAGGTTGTATAAAAAACAACTACATCCCCAAAGCATTCATAATCAAGTCTTGATGTGCCATCATGTCAAAAGAAACTAGTCTATTTTCATCATCAACTTAGAAAGAGTAGAACACATCATTTCCACTAGATTGTATCTCTTGAAAATGGTATGGAAGGCTTTGAAAATCACCAGCACTGATTAAACTTGATCTCCTTACTTGTATAAAATTTTGATAATCTCGTAAAGTGAATCCAACACTACTCTAACCCCTCGCCTCATTTGACATATATGAATAACCTAATATTGGCCTAATTCCATAATCGACTATAGCTTGTATTATACTTCCCTTATCCTTAGTTATTTTTCAAGATGATCTCATCAAGTGTCTCTGACTATCATGAATAAGGGGATGATTATGAATATCATTAAATTCAATAACTTTCCACACACCTCCTTCATTGTTAAATTTTATACGATCTAAGCAACCACATCATTTTATCGATCTCACAAACTTCCTCTCCTCATGCAGAGAAACCTCAAGGGAACCTTCACAACAACACAGAAATGTACACCTTCGTAATTTCTTATCTCTATTGTAGTATTTATGTCATTTCCTAATTCTAAATCCTTTACCATATGCATATGAATTATAGGCATTATATGCATCATCTTCATCAGAAAATGTCATACAAATTTTCAGCTCGAAATCTTTATCCATCATATGTTATTTGTTATAAATAAATAACAAAATAATATCAGTTCGAATTCTTATCGATTTAAGATAAACATAGAATGTTAACTATTTTTAGTTTTTAAAAAAGTCCTTTTTTTTTGGTAATTTCTATTTATTTTTCCCTTAGATTATTTGTAAAAAAAAATTGAGATATAAGATCTAAGACAATTAGAATTAGTGAAATGGATATGTTTATCAACTGGATATGTTTATCAACGCCAAAAAAATCTTATTTTTAATTTTAGAAACATTTGATTTTTATTTTTTAAAAAAGAAATCTGAGATCTGATTTTCAGTTTTAGAAAAGTCTGATTTTTAGTTTCTCAACAAGAAATGTGAGATTGATGCCAAATAATTAACTACAACTACATAAAAAACTAATGGAAGCTCAACTAAAACGATGCCAAATATATGTACGTCTTTGACGAGAGCTCAGCTATAAGAGAAAAAAATATTGATTTTCAGTTCTAAAAAATGTTAGATTGGTGCCAAATCAGAGAATGTCGAATAGAGAGTGTCTAATGTCACTGCATTTATGAAAGAGAGAACAAGAGAATGTCGAGCAGAGAGTCGAACAAGAATCTTGAAATAAAATCGAACGAAAGTACCAGAAACTCACCTCGTGGATTTTACCTCAAGAGCCGTTCTTCCACTCTCTGGTAAGAATGGTTGATGGACAGAGAAAGAGGACTGAGAGGAGAGCGGGAAGTTTCAATTTTTTTGGCAAGAATGGCTGATGGACGGAGGACGGATAGGAGAGAGGACTGAGAGGAGAGAGGGAAGTTTCAATTTTTCTTTTTTGATAGAGGTGAGCTGGTGGTCTCCTTTTCTTCATATGCTTTCTTCCGTTACTGCATATTTTCAGTCGTTAGCCCTTGCTCCATTACTTTTTACTTCTAAAATTTTGGAGCTCCACTTTCCACGTGCTAGATACCTATTCAAACTTACTCAGTCAGGGTGGCTATGTATTACACGGCCAATATTTTCTCTCAGTCAAGCCGCCTATCCGAATTTGACCGGACAAATTGTGTCATGTCATGTTTAAAAGTGTTCGGGTTAGAGATCCCAATGATCTGAATATGATACATTTATTTTTCGTGTCTAAACTGTTGTGTCTAAATCGGGTTGGCCTTTAATGTGAAATATTGATAATATATAATTATACTGTAATAATACATAATTAATAGAATAATAATATCTATTGATAATTAGTATAATAAATAAGATTAATCAATCATTGATCATGCAATATCATTTTTGATAATAATGATACATGTAATGTAATATTTTATAGATTATAAAATTTTCATATATAAACGTATTAAATAAGTCAATACATATAAATAGTGAATATAATCAACAAACATATTTAAACATGTATTATACAGACTCAAATCTAATTAAACATGTTTGCTTATCATGTTTGCACAGGATCGTATCTAAACAGACTTATCCAAACCCGCCTAACTCTGTGTCATGTTGTTTTGGGTTATCATGTCGTGTCACAAATTACCACGCTTACTTCATCACAAATTACCAGGCTTACTTGCACTGGAGACAGATAAGGAAGCCAGAACCACATTCAATTGGCAAAACTACATGGTAATTAACACTAAATACTCATTTGCTGCATTCTCATCTGTACTTCCACGTCACAGAGCCAAGAATTTCTAGGTTATTATTCATAACAGTTATTCATATAAACTAACATTAACGATGGTCGCTCCAAAAAGCAGTAACCAGATAATCTATCCATATATACAAAATATGCAAACACAAGAATCCTAATCCAAAACCTATTCAACGACAGCTAATGTGGAGCAGCAATGACTTTCGATGGTGAATGCTTCGTCATCATCAACTCAAACAGCTCGCACTAATTTACAGGTTTTCGGAGGCAGCTTGCAGCCGACCTATGCACCAGTTGGAGCCACCGATCTGCAGTGCTACAGTTCTGGAAGCTACTGGTAGAAACGGAGACGCCTAAAGAGTGAAAGAAACAGTTGCAGACATCTGCAAAAGTTTTCTTCCTAGTTTTTGTAATTTTATTTTATCGGAATAGTTCCGGGAATGACCACATGATGAACATTGCGAAAATGTCAGACTCGAGGAACTCGATGTGGGCAGCACGCCCGATGAAGCTGTTGAGGTTCCTCCCATGCAAGGAGGAATCGAAGTTGACGTCGCAGCGCATGAAGACTCGGTGCTCGGACGACTGGGCACGTATCTGGTCCAAGCAATCATTCAGCATCTCCAGAAAGACTTTGCCCTTCTTGGAGTGGTCCGTTGCAGATGCCCGGCAGAATTCTATTCTAGCTGAATGATAAGGAACATAGCCATCCTGCGACAAATAGCGTTGATCATCTTAAATCTACCGATATTTCTGATAGGAATTCCATTATAGCTCGACTTTATGCCTTTAAAAGAACCAATACCTGCGGTGATGATAAAAGGACGATATTCCTGAAGTTCTCCAGTGTCTTGAGCTGAAAATACAGGGAAAAGAGATCCACGCTCAGAATCTCGTGACTTAATATTCCAATGGCATAAAAGAGAGAGAAGGGGAGATCCTTTACTTACATACCTTGCAAAGTTTGTAAAAGAACGTATTTTGAAGATCGGGATCATCCGTGAGAGTAAGCTGATGAATACACTGAGTGCCCTTCAGCTTCTTCAAGAGCCACAATCCAGAGTTAAATAATGAGTTCGAACTGTACAAGTAACCCAAGTGTGGCCCAGACATAGAAATGTAAGTGTGGAGATATCTTAAATACGGCTCCATGATGCCCTCTGCACACAGGTAAAAGCATGAACTTCGATTAGAAATGCAAAATATAAGAAAGTCACTACCATAAAAGGAATGGCATTCATACCAGTTAATGCAGTTCTGATAATGATATTCCCAATAGAGTGTCCAACAAAACTGAGCTTGATATTTCTTAAGCTTCCTGTTCTCGTGATTTTATCCATTTTCTTCTTGAGAAAAGCTATCACTTCCTGCGCCAACCTCTCTCCCATTTCTCTAAAATCTCCGGATGTTTTGTCTTCATTTACTTCTGACATGAGAAATTCTATTTTCGGATCTATCAAGAGCCACTGATTCCGAACAAGCCTCAGATCAAGATGATGTCCCTATTCAGATTTGAATTGAAAAGAAAAATCATTTTATTTAAGCTTCCACATCACTGCTCCAGTAAAAATGAAATTAAGATTTATGAGTTCTATTAAGGACCACTGTACTGAAATATTGTTATGAAGATGCAAAAGCGTCCATTTCCCATAACAAAAGAAACAAAAGAAAGAGCTAGCCTTTCTTCTTTTCCTACAATTGATTACGAAGCTAAGAACACCCTGCTACATTAAACAAAAACGAAGAGAACCTAATATGCAAGCCAGTAAATTTGACAAGTGGAATTCAGGATCTCTTGAATAATCGAAGCCACAAGCAAGGAACTATATCATGTCATTGGTTATCATGTGGCATAAACAATACAAAGACCATCAGACAAAGGAAAGTAATATATGGAAAAAGGTTAAACATAGTTATCGGTTATCCAACATACCTGAAATCCATGCACAAAAACAACCACCTTCAGAATACGGCCATTTTGCTGCTGGCCAGCACCAGATTGCCTTTTGGATCCGCCAGGTAGGCCCGTGGACTCCTTAAAATCAAAATGACTGAAGTATGAATTGACACTAACAGTTCTCCTGGGTGCATTAACAACCCGCTCCACGATGACAATAGGAACACGGGAAGGATCTCCAAATATGTACATGTCTTGAATTGATCGGTGATTTATCTGCGGGAAGCAAATAACATAAGAGATCAAAGGTAAACTGTAAAATTTAAAAAAAAAAAGGGCATGCTCGGAGTGGGAGTTGGAGACCCTCATTTGTGCAATACTTCGACGATGAAGCTCAGCACGCATGGATGCACTCTGGGCGGGCTGTATGATGGTTTGAAAACAATATCAGGTATGCCAAAGACGGTTAAGTCTGAACACGAGAGAGAGAGAGAGAGAGAGAGAGAGAGAGAGAGAGATTTTGATGTATTACCTCATCTAATTTCAACAAGTTTGTAACTCTCCTCTGATTAGAAGGATCATCAGACCCACTACTTATATAATGATGGGGCATATCAACCTTCGTATACACCATCCATATTGACCATTCCGCTCTTCGATCAATAGCCCAAGCATCACGCAGATATTCCAATATGCTTGTTTTGTTAGCCCTGAAATAACCACAAGATTATATTAAATGGATGCCCAAAGAAGACCATGCAAATAGCTAGCATGGTGTGCATGCATCAGATTGCAGATTGCACAAGCATTCTCTTGTTTACTTTCACCAGGAGACTGCTTTTATCAGTTAGTGAGAAATATACAACAGAACAATGAGATAGGGATCAAGGTAAGCAATACAGAGAACATAACCAAACCTGTGAAACTTCAGGAAAGTATTCCACAAGTGTAATACTTGATTTCCCAACAAGTGGAAAGAACAAATCAAAGAATCTCTAGAAAAGGAGCGAAGCAATCTATCGTCTGAAAAGTCCACACTTTGATTTGCTCTCTGTTCAAAAGCCAGAAGAAAAACCTAGTTAAGAATCAAACCGTGAGAAGACTTGAGGCAAAAAACTGTACAACCAAATAAAGTAGGAACCTCGACAGCATTTTGTGGCTTGCCTGGCCCAGAGGCTTTATTATCTATAGCACCCAAATTAGCTTGCAGATCAGACAATATATTGTCATCAATCTCTGAATCAATATCTGAAAAATCAATAGCCTGGTCGATAGCTTTGCTAAGATTTCTCATTTCTTCAAGTAATATGTCCCGAGCTGCTACCAATGCTCTTAAAATTGCAACATGCTTTTTGTCTACAGAAGCCAATTGATCCAAAGCCTGGTCAAGTATAGATTGTCAATACATGAATTGAACGAGAGGCAATCAATAAATGTAGATAGAAAGACTTCAAGCAGCATGAAAGCTGCCGGGGTAGTTCAAAATTGTCTTGTTGAAAGTCGTCACACTTGACTGAGTCTTTTGATCCTTCACAGAATCACAAATAATTCGAATCATCACATCTTCCCGGCAGTATTGACAACTAAAGAGGTTTAACCATGAGATTAGCAAAAGGAGCACTGCTTATCTCAAAAATCAGCCTACATAAAAATTGGAATAAGGAGATTATCTCCCTCTTAGCCACCATATGTTCAACTCCGCAATTGATATCATGCATATGGTGGTACGTAAGGCATATTACTAAGCTGCGGTTCTTCTCTTGGTGACTTTTTTTTTTTTCCAAAGAAAACATCAAAACAGGGCACAAAGGTCCAATATCTATATGTCAATAGATTAAAAGAGAGCCACAATGCTCTCTTCTGGTGCAGCTACGTCACAAAGATTGGGGGCCTTTCATTTTGTTTGCTATCCGGCCCCTCCCCTTTTTTCCATTGACAGTTACACAAACTCTTTCTAAAGGCCCCCACGTGGAGAAACTTGAGCTTTCTTTTTTTTAAGTTGAATTTTTATTTATGAAATATTAATATGATTTCACAAATAAGCTTGGTGTTGCCTGTTTTTGGAAAGAGTATTGCATGGGATAGGTATACTACATGATAGCGTTGACACAATATTCTAAATCAATAATATTAAACTATTTTAAGGTTTTTAATAAAATCCTAACAAATAACCATAAAAATAACTAGATACTATTAATTTATAATACTACGTCAGTACTACCATGTATTATACACATTACACATAAGACTTTCTTTTGTTCTTGGTCATGTTACCCTCTTCCCCAAATTCTCGCTTTATATATCAATTCAATTTGTTTTTTCTTGCATTGTCTCAAAACCAGCCGAAAGTGAACTCTATATCTTTTTCTTGATCATTGTTTAACATTTTTATCCAACTATAGCTGTCGATTCGTTAGTCAATCAATTTTAAATATATTGAATCCGTGTAATACTTCTTATTAATTTTTCGTACACATTATTTTTTATACTTTTTTTTCAAAATATCATTTTCTTTATCTTTATATTCTTCTTTTGAACTAGGTATGTAAAAATTTACAAATATTCACATCACGCAGCATAGTGCGTGTTTTGCCACTAGTTCCCAAATAAAATTAAGCCAAAGCATGTCCATTCAGCAAGATTCTCTCTAGATTCATTCACATAGCACAGATAAAATGACAGCAAGCATTAACAGAGAAATGTGTACACAACACGATCTAGTTTTGAATTTATAATGGAGATGCAAGTTGGCTGTGAAAATAATCCCTAAAAAGAGGCGATTCCTCCAAAACAAAAAACAAACAAACAAACAAATAAATACATAAATTAACAAACCAAATAAATGAATAAACAGACAAAAAGCCAAACTTACCTGACCTAACCCAGCAAATCTCTCACCAACTTCAACAGAATGAGAACCACTGAGACAATTCAGTGAGGGTTGTTAATTAAAATAAATTTAAAAGCCCACATAAGTCCGATAAAACAAATAATTCCATAATCAAATTGAAACTGAAACTTCAAACGTTTGACAAGCACCAAAGATTAAAAGTAGAAATTGTGACAAACCTGGGTACCTTTGGAGGCACAACATGGGAACCAGCTTTCAACAGACAGATGTGAACAGTCGTATCAACAAGCACAGCATGGAAGGTATCAAAATGCACAGGGCAATATGAGTGCAAGCCAAGAAGAGCCTTTGGAGTAATTCGGAACTCATGAACAGCAGCACTGCCAGCATCCAAGGAGGACTGCACTGTAGACCTTCACATAGTGCACATTATCAATTTTCTTCTAACAATAGAGTCTTAATTTTATGCAATAGTAATTTTTGTGATTTCTAGAAATCAAATCAAATTATTCAATGTGCTAAACCAGCCATAAGAAAGGATTAGGCAACTCACCCATTTTCAGAGATGGAAGCATACATGAGCTCAAACTTAAATATGACAGCAGACGTGGATGGACCCTGAAAAATGGGAAGTTGTATAAGATGCCAAAATGTCATGTGCTTTACTTAAACTTGTCAGAAAGACTAAAGTAGTACATTAACCAGTAGAAAAAAAAATCTCAGCTAGTTTCCCTTTCAAGAGACAGAAAGATTAGAGCATTCTAGTGACCGCAAAATGGGTTTACAGAAAGAATAGCGGACTTTGTTCTATTTTCCAAGAGAAAAGAGAAAACTTCATTAACAGCCAACATCTGTTGCTTCTGTATGCATGTTAACTGGGAGAATATCATGAGCAGTTAAACAGAGCCAGGATGCGAATAATTCCTGCTGTGGAAATTCTACTAAGGAGATAACAGGAATGTCATCTGCATATAACACAGACAAAATTTTAAAAATTTGTGATATGCAAATGATGCTGATAATTCAAAAACTGACATCAATCTTTACCATATCCTCCTAGTTCTTGCATTTCTGCATAGATGCTAAGGCAGTTTTCTCAAAATTCTACCAGTCAAATTATTTTTTAAGTTGATTAAGGAAGCAATCCTCTTATCTTAATTCTTTCATTCAAATAAAATATTCAAGAAAGAGACTATTACCTCAAATTTACCAAGGGGTAAGTTGAATGCAACCATGACAGATAGAAGGACATCCTGCCTAGCATATTTGATACGAAAAGGCTGAGTGGAGAAACTGTTGTCTGTGTCATCAATCCTCCAAACCCCAATTATGTCATCAGGACGGAGATCGGGGGCTGCATCTCAATATATATCCTATTCTTAGTTCTAAGTTGTAAGAGCTCTTCCAAAATATATCAAAATGGTTCACTTAATCGTACAACGTAATTCTTCATTTCACAAATGTTCTAGAGAATCCGAGTGGTAAATACAAATGATTTAGAACCAGCATTCATCACAGATTCCACAATAGCCAGTTCATGGAGATAAAAACTTTATACAGGATAAGCATCCGAGTGATGGGAATTCTACAGTAATTCGAAGATTGGATAGCTTAGCGATAAACTTACAAAATTTTGTTCAAATCTGAGAGTGAATGCAAAAGATATTAACTGGAATAAGTCGTTTTGGAAAGTTTTTGCAGCACTACAGGAAAATGAATGTCCAAAGTACTTCCAAAAGAAACTTGAGAGCCAGCTTCATACAAAAAGATTTTAAAAAGAGATTAACATCATGATCTCATACAACCTTCCTTTTGGAGGTAGGATTACAAGATGCTAAGGTCCATTGCCGGTAGCTCCACAAGATTTGATCCCGCTACCACCGACATGATTAACAAGGAAAAAGGAACATTTCTTCAAGCAAGAAAATTTATATTTTTCTTAGTTTCATTTTGCATCTGTTTTTGTCATGCATAAAATAAAGAACACAGAACAAATCCAACATGAAATTGCCTTTGATCTTCAAATGCAGCAGAAAATGCATTTAAGACTTAGATGGATCAGAATCCAAAACCAGAAATGCAAACAGAGAAATTTACAAGGCACCCCCCACCCCACCCCCCCCCCCCCCCCAACACACACAAAGAAAATTGGATTTCCAAATACAAATTTTGCCTTAACGATCATAACATATTGATGCAAGAAAATGAAAGATGGTTGATAAAATCAATCTCTCTCTAGATTCAGCAAATTCATCACAGCTTCAAAGAAACAACGAATCAATTCGGCAACGAATGCCCAAAAAGCTAAGCAACTGATTTCAACTTTCATCTGCAAGTCCTAATATGGAAGTATACCATAATCATTCAAAAGAAAAGGAAAAAAAATTAAATGCTGCATGAATCTCGCAGTCATGTCTCCATTGAGCCAAAAACAAAAAAAACAAAAAAGGGTATTCCAGTATTTATTTCTTGTTTACACATCTTATTCTTCAGAAGTTGTATATTACAAGAAAATGCAACTCGGAGAGCTTCAAACTGAGTGTTAAAGTACCTTCATATTGAACAACTCTAGCTGGAGTTCCTGGAGAAGAATACTGGCCATCCTCCCATCTCATGGTAATTTTGAGTTGATACCATCTATAAAAAGATAAATTTTGTAATAAGAAGAATCGCATCATTGTTACACGATCTAGAAAAACAAGCGAATGAACGAATTTAAGAGAAGTGACCAATTAATAAATACTTACCCTTGTTGAAAAAGATCCAAATTATGAAATCTATGGATGTAAATGGCAATCTCCTGCGTTGTGTCCATGATAGCCGCTGGATTGACCTTTGCTGGGTGTGATTTGGCATCTGGTAATCTCTTTGTCGACAAACTTTTATTGTTCAGACCAATAAACCACCCAAGACGCCGAAACATATGTAATTCGGGATGCCAAAATGTTGCATCCCCCTTCTATCACCTAGAATATGATTCCAGGACCAAAAGATTCAACTCTCATCCAATCTTCTACTCAAAGGGTACTTAGAATGATGCTCCCACTACGCGATTTAGCATCTTTCAGTTCAGAAGTTGAAAGTTGTCTTGATACTGAGACACACCATGAATACTGCCCTTGTAGCATGTTACACCCTGATGGACAGAGAAATTAGTGCACTGTGCTCAATTTGAAAAAAAAAAAAGGCCAATGCCTCTTTTAGACTTCCATTTGCTAGAAATGGCAGAGAGAGAGAGGGGGGAGAGAGAGAGAGAGGGAGAGAGAGAGGACAGGGTAAAAAGGAACAATTTTTCGCTGGATTTTTACTGGGAACAAGATGAGATGAAAAACAGTGAACTACATAAACCTAAAGCTGAAAAGAACATAGAGAATGAAGGGCTTTGGGATAAAAACCAGAAACACAGAACACCATATTAAAAAAAAAAAAAAAAGAGGTCCTAAATAGCTCCTGCACAACTCTTATATAACCCTATCGAAGCTGAACACTACAATACTCTATCAAGCGGACACAAGAATCAGCTCACACCAGCTTAGGGACATCGTCAACATTAAAACGAAACCAGACACAGAGAACAAGATCAATGCGATTAAAACCTTGTCCACGAACCCAGCCAATGAGGTAATGCCGCCACCGTGCGGAGAGAACAAGAGGCCCGTTCCGCCGGATAGACTATCTCGTCAGATCTGCGAGCTGGGACTCTGCATCCTGGGCTTTTGCTAGGGTTTGCAGCTCCAGAATGATGAACAGGAGAACATAGAACGGGGGAAGGAAAGAATGGGAATGGAGTCGAAAAATGAAAAGCATTCTGATATTTCTTTTTTTTTTTCTTCCCATCATTTCAATTTTATTTTTCTTAAATTATCTATAATTTGTTACGATAACCAACCACCTTCTTCATGGATCTTCTGTTGATGTGAACTGCGATTATTACGATTTGAGAAGGACGGCCGTGGGTGATTAGAGCGAGATGTTATACCAGTTGAATAATATTTTCTAAAAAAATGTTACCATCTGATTATTGGACCAGTAAATAGGTAAAAAATAATTAGGAGTTATGAATTTTGATTTAAATGATTAATTATCAAATATAGTTTAAACACTGCACGAAAATAAAATAAAATAAATAAAAGTGAAGTACAAAGAAATTAATTAAATAGTTGACTTTCTTTGTGGCACTTGATAATCTAACCCTTTTAATAGCATACATGTCAAAATAAAAAGATTTGAAAAAATATATTTTCCAACGCGTAATTATGGAGTGAGATGGGAGAATTTGAATTATTAAGATGGCAATTATTTTGTTATTGATATTATAGTTACGCAGTGTGAGGGAAAGTGATAAGAGAGAATTGGAATAAGATAAAAAAGAGAATTTGATAGTGAATAGAGATTTGATAGTTAAATACTAGTGAACTTACTATCATACGCTTGTTTTTCTTAATCTAATGGATATTATCAATTAAAATTTATATAACATAGAATATTTTGAAAAAGTAAAATACGACATAAAAATCCAAATGTTTATGTACTATTGACTCGTGAGATCACATGATAATATTGATGCGGTACTACCGTTATACTTAAGGCTTTCTCCCATGGGAGAAAATATCTTGTATCACGTCGTGTGTTATTATTTAGGTGATAATCGACCAATAAAAAATAGTTTTTTTTATTTTTAATAAAATCTTTAAAAACTTAAGAATATTTTAATTTGATTTGTTAATATCACCGCATAGCTATTCTCATGTGCGATATCTTTGCATAAAATACTTTTTCCCTCCAATGGGCTAGGACTGGGGTGAATGACACTAACTATCATGAGCGATAAGTTAGTTACACCACATGATATACTACTAGATAATACATGTTTAACAGGTTTGTAAAAGTAATTTGAATGTCTAATGAATCAAGTACCGTGCTGATGTAAAACATCTCATAAACTATTTACCCGAGCCTATAAAAAATTAAATCTAAATTGTTAAGTAATGACATTCAGTTTAAATATAAGCACATGTTTATTTTTTATCCTAATTGACGTGAGATTCATTTCCCAGCACAATCCTTACGTCATAACATAACTTACACTTGCCACATGCCTTTAAATGCATGCCCTTGACAACTATCATCAAGCCAAGCATTTTTTTTTCCAATCTCGGATAAAAGAGGACAAATTACCACAAGTTGGATCTTATTCCATAATTATGAGTGTAAATGGGTCGAGCCTAGTTGTTCTACCAGGCTCAAACTCAGCTTTTTTAATAATTTACAAGCTCAAACATGGGCTCGAACATCGACGAACCTAATATTTTAAGCTCGAGCTTGACTCATTATAATAAATGATGACTTGGTGAGTCTATATTAGCCGAGTTGACAAGGGTGTTGTAGGGCATATTTTGGGTGGTGTTTCCATTGTCAAGGGTGAGGAAAACTTATTGTGATTAGAGTTTCATGAGTAAGAAGGAATGAGAAGAATTAGTTTGAATGAGGAATGATCATTAATTTTTTTTTTCTAAAATAAATAATATTATTATTTTAATATAAAATAAAAAGCTTGCAAGTTTATCGAGTCGAATATTATTCAGCTCATTTAACTGGTGAGATCGAGTAGAGCTGAGCTCAAGCTTGTTAAGATTGAGCTAGATTTGTGTTTTCATTGAATTGAGCTCAAACAGTTTGCGAATCATCTCATCTCGCTTACACCCATATCCATACTCGATAACCTAGCCTCGGGCTGTGTTCTTTTGATCTCAGGTTTAATTAATCACAAGTTTCATATTTAAGTTTGATATAGTATAAATTCACGGGAAAATCCACTCTAACACTATCAAGATAACTCTTAAGAGCTAATTCAAGTGGATATGACGTATCTTTGACTAAAAAATCACGAGGTAGGAGGTTCGAATCCTTTTGAGCACATAAATCATTGGTAAAGCCACACACATATACTTTCCACATTAATTGACCTATCTATCAAGAGATTGAGTCAGTTTCCAAAAAAAATTTAAAACATTAGATAATATACGTAGATGGAATTTCGAACTTGGAGAGTCAATGGAAATCTGAGAAAATAATAAATGGAAAGTATAAATTTCTAATAGAGGGGGGCTTTCCCCATGAGAATGAGCGTCTGGATAGGATGGCAGCCAATCCTAAACGGAGGGGGGCTTTCCCAAGTGCAGAGGTTACTCACTTACCAAGGACGCGCTCGGACCACTGTCCTTTAAAACTGGATCTCAATCCATATAGGAGACCCTTGGTGAGAAACCCTTTCGTCTTGAGATGATGTGGCTAGCACTAGGGCTGGCAATTCGTGGAGGGCTGGATTTATCGTGCCGGCCCGCCCCGGCCCAATAATAGAGAGGCCCATTGACCTATGGTCCGGCCCGATACGCTCAATTTATCGAGCTGCCCGGCCCACCCCATAAGAATATCAATCATTTAAATTTTCTTTCATATGAGAATGGGATATTAATAAAATTTGAGTGAAATAAAAAAGATACTTTTAAAATAGAGGGTAAGTCGAGCCCTATAATCACACATTCTACAATAGATCAATAAAAAGGTATTTTAAGACTAATGAATGAGATTGAGATAGGGTTAGGATAGGAAATACACACTTTAAAAAAAAGGGGGCTAATGGCCGGCCCGACCCTTATTCCATGGCCCAGCCCTGCCCAATAAGACTTAGGCCCAATAAGCCTTGGCCAAAGCACTGTCTTATCGGGCTAGGCCCGTGCCGGGCTATTGGGCTGGGCCGAAATTGCCAACCCTAGCTAGCACACCCAGATTTCCCTAGCCTCGTAAAGGACTCATGGGAAGAGGGTAACCAAGAGCTAATTGCATCGTCAAAAGTTTTCAAAGAGAAAGCTACGGTATGGAATAGAACAGTGTTCGGAAACATCTTCCATCGTAAAAAATGACTCCAGGCCTGATTATCAAGCATTTAGCGAGCCCTTGCACATAGACCCTCAAATTTCCTTATCAACTTGGGGAAATCCTTGTGTGAGGAGTTCAAGGAGGTCATGCATTGCAAAAGGGATCACTGGATTCTGAGGGCCAGAGCAAATTGATTAGCTGAGGGGGACAAGAATACCAAATTTTTTTCACCTCTCAACCCTGGCCAATCGAAGAAAAAATCGAATCCTAATGCTTAGGGACTCAGTGGGGAACTGGATCATGGACAAAAAGGATTTGCAAAAACTTGTCCAAGATTTTTTCACAAACCTCTATACCTCGAAATTTGATGTGGCTTTGCAAAGTCACCAGCCAGATGAAGGGCTGGGACAATTCATGGAGGTGGATCACATGAATGTCTTGGGAGCCCCAGTAACTGAGAAAGAAACCTGGGCCGCACTGAAACAGATTAAACCTCTCAAGGCCCCTGGACCTTATGGAATACATCCTATATTTTTTCAAAAATACTAGGCAACTTTGGGTGAATCAGTGTTTGGTTGTATCGAAGAAACTTTTGAGACCAGCCAGGTTCCGAAAGAACTGAATGCGACGCTTATTTCTTTGATTCCGAAATCCCAATGTCTAGAAACAATTAACCAGTTTCGACCAATTAGCTTGTGCAATACGAGCTATAAAGTGATCTCCAAGATCCTGGTTAATCGGGTTTGTCCACTACTAGATGGTTTGATTTCCCGCTTTCAAGCAAGTTTCATCCCGGAATGTAGAGCCTCGGATAATGTCATTTTATTGAGGGAAGTAAACCATATCCTAAAAAAGACCAAAAACCGCAAAGGTTTCTTCGTTTTAAAAATTGACCTAGAAAAGGCATATGATCGCTTGGAGTGGAGCTTTACCCATGACATATTAGAATTCTTTCACTTTCCACCCTCAACTTGCAAGCTGATCATGAATTGTGTTTCATCCACATCTGCTCGGCTCCTGTTTAATGGCAGCCAATTGGATACTTTCTACCCCTCACGGGGCCTCAGATACGGAGATCCACTTTCCCTATACTTGTTCATACTTTGCCTTGAATATCTATCACGATTGATAGATAGACAAGTGCAAGATGGAAAGTGGAGAGGAATCCCTATCGCTTGGGGATCTACCCCGCTTACCCACTTATTTTTTGCTGATGACCTCATTCTCATGGGAGAGGCAACCAAGAAATCGGTGGAGGCAATGGACCAAGTGTTGAAGCTTTTTTGTGAACTCTCTGGCCAAAGGGTAAACTGAGCGAAATCCAGGCTGGTGTTCTCAGACAACACCTCACTGAACATGAAGGAGAGAATTACATAATGCTTGGGTGTTAGTCAATCAGGGTCACTCGGCACATACTTAGGTTTCCCCTCTAAACTTCATTCTAATAGGGCCTCTTCCTTTAACTTCCTAGTTGAGAGAGTCAAAAGCAAATTAGAAGGGTGGAGGGCAAAATTTCTATCCAAGGCGGGAAGAGTAGTGCTAATTAATTCAGTTCTCAATTCTATTTCGGCACATGTTATGCAATGTATTATGCTCCCCAAATCTGTGCACAACAGACTAGATAGAATATGTCAAAACTTCTTGTGGGGCTCTACGGATGAGAGGAGAAAGTTACATCCGATTAGTTGGGATACAATCACTAAGTCGAAGACGGAGGGAGGGTTGGGCTTGAAAAAATTCGAGGATAGAAATAGAGCCCTTGTTGGGAGTCTAGCATGGAGAGCGGCAACATCTAGGAGGCCCTGGGCAGTTGAACTTAGAAGAAAATATGGGCGCGGATTAAACCCCGGGAGAGGATGCATTATGAACAAGAAGGCTCTGAGAGAGGGTTCACGGGTGTGTGCGATGGGATCCAAATGGGTATTAGGAGGGGGCACGAAGGTGAAGGTTTGGTCTAACACATGGGTATTAGGAGGGGGCAATTTCTCCATGGGCCTTTTACTCCTAGAGATAAGCAACAGACAGTAGCGGAGCCACTCGATGAACATGGGGAATGGTGTTGGGATAATCTGGGATACAACCTACCAAATGAGATCAAAGAACGAGTGATGGGACTACCTAGGGCTCTCTATGGAGGAATTGAGGATAAAGTGGTATGGGGCCATGAACCTTCAGGCCAATATAGTACAAGATCGGCCTATAACCTAATTAGAGGGTCGAATGAGGGAGACACCGCAGACTGGAGGTGGATTTGGAAGACACCAATCCCACCCTGGTTACAAATGTTCCTCTAGCAATGCTGCCATGGGAAAATCTCCACAGAAACATTCCTCCAAAATAGAGGAATAAACATGGAGATGACATACGAGATGTGCCACAGGGGTGCAGAAACACTTGATCATATCCTACGTGAATGCAGGACAGCTATTATGATGTGGAGATCGTTGGGGATCCCCAGATCCAAGAAGGCCACATTCTCCCTGCCGTTACATGAGTGGATTCGATCCAATATGTGTAGCTATGAGACATTAAACAACGGCATCAAATGGGCCCTAGTATTCGCACAAGCTGTATGGGGCCTATGGAAACAAGGAAATCAGAGAGTTTTTGAAAGCAGGGACGTTGACAGTAACTTAGTCCAGCTTTGTCTGGGCTGCGCAGCAGAAGTCCAAGAAGCCCAAATCATAGTACCACGAAGGGCCGGACGCATTCCAACCATGATACGATGGCACCCACCGGAGGAGGAATGGAACTGAACTCCGACGGTTCAGTAGCAAATAACCCAGGCCGAGCGGGAGTGGGAGGTGTCCTTCGAGACTCTAATGGCAACTGGGTCCGGGGATTCATGAGAACTTTAGGCATAACTGACAGTGTTACAACTGAACTTTGGGCGATCCGAGATGGTTTGTGGATTGCTACCGAGCTAGGCATCCACTCTTTAGAAGTGGAGATAGACGCTAAGATAGTTCTTGATCTTATCTAGGGAGCAGAAGATTATAACTCTATACTGATGCACATTATACTTGAATGCAGGATGTTATTCCAGGGATTTAGCCGGAACCAGAAGAGGTTTACCTACCATGAAGGAAATGGAGTAGCAGACGTGCTGGCCAAGCTTGCTAGGAACATGGCGAACGGATTGAGAATTTTGGACCACCCCCTCGAGGAGGTCATGCATCTACTATATGCGGACTATGTAGGGACTTATGTACCCCGAATGATCACGTTTGAAGAGGGTATGCCCTCTATTTTTTTTTTTTTTTGATATCGATGGTGTCCGGCGCCGTAGCAACCGACTAATCCACCGGAGGGTGTATTTACAGCCCTGGGCCCCACATTAAACCCAAGATACCGACCTCCAGGGGGTTTCGAACCCGGGCGCTCTTGGAGTCATAGTCCAAAAATGGGACTCCGCGACGCACGGTGCGCGCACGGCTGCGGCTGGCCTAAAAACGAGCGATGGAGCGACGAACAAAAAAAAAAATTTCCAACAGTATCCACTATGACACACTTACGGGAATTATGAGTAGAGACCCACTCAACCACAGCCCCCGGCCCATCCCGCAACCTATCTTTTAAGGTACTTTTATTTATAGAAAAAATCAGTATAAATAGAATAAAATAGGATAAAAAAGAAATAAAAAATGAAAATTAACTAATAAAGATGCAATTTAAAATTTATTAATTCAAAGTGAAAAATTGACGCAATTGAACTAAATCCATTTTCCCTTTTCCCCTGGACTCCAAATGATGAAACAAGTCCATGGGCGGTGACGTTCCCTGGTACCGCTATACGTGGACCAACTAGGCCCTACTCCATCCTGCAGGGGCAGGCCTGTCAATTATCGCCGGAATTCAATTATCTCTTTCTCATCCCCAAAATTGGAATAAATTGTAAAATTCCCCTGTACTTTTGTATGATGCTTGAAGTTGATCGAAGGATACTTGGAAACAAAAACCCACTGGCTTGTGTCTTTGACTCGAGTTCATGGTTGACTAACATCGTTTCTATCTGATGACTATCCATTTCGAGAACACCAAGGGTGTATATATTGAAGTTTATGGCATAGCAAATAGTTGAGGGGTATTTTCGCAAATAACCTTTGTTTCGTGCTTTTTAATAAATAAACGAAAATTAAAGGCAAAATAAGAGGATAGAAAGGGATGGAAAAAAACCGGTAAAAGCCCATGACATTAGGTCGTAAGGGTCGGGTCGGGTTGGAAAAGAGCACTGAATTCTAAATTAAATATCAGATAACCATTCTCATATACTGAATATGAAAAATGATAATTTGAAAATTAGTTTAAAGGGTGATTGGCCTTACTTTTTATTTTTTAAAAAAATAGATGTGACAATTAGAGTTTTAATCAATAAAGAAGATAAGTGAGGGAAAATTCATAAAAATCATCATTAAGGTTCTAACTATCATTTTTAATTATGATTACTCTCTAATATTTTTAATTATATAATTTTGTCTTTAAATATATTCTATAAACTAGACATGAATCCAGCTATATATGAAATTGTCAATCATAGAGCTGATTATAAATTCATGCTTTAAACAGTTGAACATTTTTTTGCTGAATATTAAACAATTGTGTATTAATTATTTTATAAATAGTTATTTTTATAGAATTAATAATGAATAAATAAAATAAAACATAAAACTAAAAAAAATAAAAAATTTAGAATGTTATAGTCATTCGAGAGGTTTTATTATTGTCTTTTTTATTGGTTAAGAAATGTATTTGCAAATGGCGTTTTGAAAATTTAAAAGTGAGACAATTAATTATACTCATTTAATATAATAATAAAAGATATTAATAACATTATAAAAATGTAATTTCAAGAGTTAATTCAAGTGGATAGAATATACGTACTATTCGTTTGAAAATTCACGAGGTGAGAGGTTCGAATCCCCCTTGAACATGCAATCAACTATAGTAGTGACAGTTAGTCCTGGCCACGGGCCGATTTGGGCCTTGAACTATCCTCGAACCATGAGGGCAAAGGTTCAGGGCCGGTTCCACTTGCCTTAGAAATCGGAACCGCCGGTTCCAAACCGAAACTTGAACCGGCCAGGAACCGGCGGTTCTAAATTGGAACCTTAGATAAATTTTAAAAAAAAAAAGTGCCCAGCTAGGCCAGCTGTCCAGCCCCACCTCACCCAACTGCACACGCCACCTAGGTCCCAGTGCACTATGCACCCCAGGCCCAAGCCTTCACAGTTCACAGAACGGTCTGTATTTTTTTTTAATTTTGAAAAAATAAATTATATTTTTTACACTATAAATACACATCATTCTTATGATAATTTTACACACAATTCAATTCTCTCCATATCTCTTCTTCACACTCAAACTCAGCTCTCAAATTCACCGAGTTACTCTCTTAATTCTCTGTAATTGTGATATTGCGCTAAATTTTTTTAGCAATTCTCAATTCAAATACAACAGCTATTCACCAGAATCTTTATATATTTTTACTCAGTATTTCGTATTAACTTCTAATTTCGTGTTATTTGCTATTATATTTAGTATCAGTTTTAAATTTTTATACAATTAAATTTATTTATTTAATTTTTTGTAACTTTTTGATCTTTATATATTTTGACTATCTGTTATTTATTGTAAAAAATGACAAGCTCAAGTGGTAGAACCCAATTTTTTAGTGAATCGAATCCTAATATTGGTGATGTGCAGGAACACCAACATGTTCCTACTCAAAAAAGTGAAAAAAATGTGGAACATGATAAAGAAGAAAAAATTTCTAATTATGATATTTTTCAGATACATTTTAAAAGAGTGCAAAAAACGGATAATACTTACGAAGTTATTTGTAATTATTGTGGACAAGTTTACAAGTATAAACTTGGAGATGACTATTGAACTTTTAGAAGACACTTGGAGAAAAAGCATCCTGGTAACATTGGTGTTCAGAAGAAACAAACACAAATATCTGGGTTTGAAACTTCTTCTCATTATTTAGATATACTGATGAAAATAATAAATTATAATTAGCAAGAATGATTAGTATCGAACGTTTATCATTTAGTTTTGGTGAAAGAGTTGGTTTTGTTAATTAGGCACAAAAACTTTAAATCCTCAAGCAAAACATGTCCTAAGAAATACATTGAAATGTGTTGTATTTAAGTTATATAAACAAGAAAAAAAGAATTACATTAATTATTTATTAATTTAAATGGACGTGTTTCTATACGTAGTGATATTTGGAGTGATTATTGGCAAAAACATTCTTATATGGGTAGTACATGTCATTGGGTTGATAATGTCTGGCTTTTGCAAAAATGGATTATTGCATGTCGAGTTTTTGACAGTCTTCATACTGCAAATAATATTTATAGAATTATTATAAATATTTTGGAAGAATATAGCTTAGTTAATAAAATTTTTTCAATTTCTTTCGATAATGCGTCTGCAAATACCGTATCAATTAATGAACTTAAACATATTTGTCAACCTAATATTGGTGGTAATTTTTTTTCATATTAGATGTGTTTGTCATGTTTTAAATTTATATGTACAAGATGGTTTAAAAATTTTAGATACTGTAATTTCTCATATTAAAAAAGTTATTACATATTTGTGGATACATGTACAAATAATAATCATGGTCTAGATTTTGTAAAGAAAATGGTAAAAAACTTAAAAAATTTTCAAAAAATGTACCCACTTGTTGGAATTCAACTTATGAATTATTTAACAAGTCTACGAATATAAAGATTTATTGTACACATTTTTTTCAAATAATATTCAACAAGTTTATTTATATCCACAAAATTGGGATGTTTGTGCAAATTTATTAAATGTTTTAAAAGTTTTTTTTATAATGCAACGCATATTTTAAGTGGAATTTATTATCCTACATCATATTTATTATTAATTGAATGTATTAATATTGCATGTGTATTACAAGAACACGAAAATGATATTATTTTAAGAGAATCAATTAAGTCAATGAAAGTAAAATTGTTAAATTATTTTAATGAAATTCCTTTGATTAATCTTTAGCTTGTTTTTTTTATCCTAGATGTAAAATTGAAGCCGTACATGAATATTTGAATATTTATTATTCTTGTTTATTTGGGGAACAATATAGTGTTAATATTAATTTAATAATTTTTAAGGTTAGAAAAGTAATAGAAGATATATATATGAAATTTAGTACAATTTATCAATCATTATCTACTTCTAGTAGTGTTAATATATTTATACTTTCTACAATAAGTCAAATTCAAAGTGAACTATATAGGATTAGTATGGGTGACCGTCTTTTAATGCAAATACATAAAAAACCTAGAGATTTATCCGGTTCCACTTCTGAACTTGAAATTTATCTAACAACTGTTTTTGAGTTTGGTGATAGTAATACAGGTAAAGATTTTCCAGTGCTTGATTGGTGGTAACGACATCAAAATACTTTTCCAATTTTGACATAAATTGCTAGACATGTTCTAGCATGTCCAGTCTCAACGGTTGCAACAGAACAAGTTTTTAGTGCAGGAGGTAGAACATTAGATGAGTCGCGTTCCTGCTTACATCCCGAATCACTTGAAACCCAAGTTTGCGTAGAAGATTGAAGTAAAACAGCAATAAGAGAGTAAGAAAATAAGAAACTTGAAGATGAAGATTTGTATGATTTTATGACCGAGACCAATACGACAACGGGAACATCAACTCCTTGTGTGGGAAGTAATTAAAAGGTAATAGGGTGGACAATTATTTCAAAAAAGGTAAAAGAACTACGTAGGCTTTGATTCCTCTAAACCCGAAGAGGACACGTAGACAACTTAATTTTTGATAAGAAAATTAAGTTCAAACCAATTAATTTAATTTATTTTTACATTTAATTTTTAATTTACTTTAATTTTTAATTTATGTATTTTAAATTAAATTTTATTTAAATTTAATATAAACCGAACCGGACGGCTCTGAACAGGAACCGATCGAATCTGAACCGACTGTTCAAAACCGGACAGAAACGTGGTTCAAAACCGGAGCCGTTCGGTTCAAACTGTCCTTGAACCGTCCAAAGCAAGGTTCAGGACCGGTTCCAGGGGGTCATGGAGCCGGAACCGCCCGGTTCCTAAATTGTAGCCAGGCCTAGTGACAGTTCTATGCGTAATACATATGGCTATCTTCTCTATTGTACAGGAAAAATAATGATTTAATATATAAAATTATAGCACGGCCTTTTTTTTTTCTTTTTTACTTAATCCCAATACTCATTCACCTTCACATCCTCACGAGGCTGGCCAGTTTTAGCGCTAGGCTGTACACAGCTGTCTTCTTTTCTTCCCCTTCCTCCCTCTTCACACACCTAAACTTAAACCACCGCCTGCGAAATCTCTCCCTCTCTCTCTCCCCCCTCCCCGTTAGTAAGAGAAACTCCCACCCCCACCACCGCCTCTACCGCCAATCAACATAGAAAGACCCAGACCCAGACAGAGAGAAGCCAACGACGGGTCGAAGACGACAACGGGGAACGAACGACAGAAAGGGACTGGAAGCAGAAGACCACTCGGAACAGGAGCTTCAACGTCCACCCGATCCATCACTACTCCCCCCCGACCATGCAACCGGACCTACCACCGGCATATTCATTGCTCCTCCGATGCGTCCGCACTTCTGCTGCGACTTCAACGCCAACTCTCCTGCTCTATTGTACTCGCTCCGGTGCTCGTCGCTGAACAACTGTTAGTTCGGAGGAGGAGAAGATCAGGGGAAGGTGAGAGGAGGAGGAGTATTTATGGATCCTTGCCCTTTCGTCCGTCTCACTGTCGGCGGCCTCGCCCTCAAGATCCCCGTGGCGGCGAAGCCCGCCCACTCCGCCGTCCACCCGACCTCCACCCCTTGCTTCTGCAAGATAAAGCTCAGGCACTTTCCTCTCCAGACCGCCCCTGTCTCCACTACGGATACCTCCCACCCCGATCCCCCGGGCTCCTCCCTTCCTCCGGCTGCTGTCTTCCACTTGAACCGCTCCGACCTTGCCAGGCTCGCTGGAGGTTCCATCTTCCACGGAACCAGCTGCCGCCTCCGTGTCTCCATCTACACCGGGCGGCGGGGAACCACCTGCGGCGTTAGCTCGGGAAGGCTCCTTGGCAGGGTGTGGGTGCCACTGGACCTCGCTGAGGCGGAGTCGAGAGCCTACGTGTTCCACAGCGGGTGGATCGCCGTCGGGAAGGGAGGACCCGGTACAGCGCAGTTCCACCTGACTGTGAAGGCCGAGCCTGACCCCCGGTTCGTGTTCCAGTTCGACGGAGAGCCGGAATGCAGCCCCCAGGTGTTCCAGATCCAAGGCAGCATTAGACAGCCCGTCTTCACCTGCAAGTTCGGTTTCCGTTCCACCAGTGACCGGAACCAGCTCTCAAGGTCAGTGTCGGCACCGCCACAGCAAAAGACGATCGGCATTGTACGGAAAAGCAATTTGCTTGACCCCATTTGTCTCGCTTTAGTGTCTCTGTTTAGCCCTTTACTCTTTCTAAAGAAATCCACCTGTGCTAAAGTGGGTGATTATGTCCCATATTGGAACCATAATGCTATGGGAGCTTAAAATTCACTCAAATCAACACAATTACTAACGACCCTTTTACCTATGCTGGTTTCAAGTACAGCATCATCTATGGGTTTCCTCGCTTTGCTTCAAAGCTTAGGGACACTGAAGTTTTTTTTTTTTAAGGTTTGAATTACTAGTATTCAGATACTTGAAGAGTCATGAATAATCCAGTTATTCAATTCAAGCTGGAGGCCCATCAAGGGGTAAAGTTAGTCGAACTCCAGATTTTTCCCGCTAAAGGAAATAGATGTCTTACCACTTTAACCAATCCAAGTGTAACCAATTCACTTTGTACATTGAAGTTCCCTTTGACAGCCATGAGTCACAATTTGCCATTTTCAATGGATTGAATTACTTTGCTTTTTTTTTTTCCCCGGGTCAGCACTATGTTTTTTGTGTGCCAAACCTTGTTTATAGGAGAAAATTATTCATGAATATGAAAATGGATTAGTCTAAATTCTTGTGTTTGTATGTAATTTTATGTACAGGTCTTTACCATCAGAGCCCAGCAGCTCGAGGAGCTGGCTCAGGTCGTTGGGAAGCCAAAGGGAAAGGCACGGAAAGGAGCGTAAGGGTTGGTCTCTCACTGTACATGACCTCTCCGGTTCGCCTGTAGCAGCCGCTTCGATGGTGACCCCATTCGTCCCATCCCCTGGCTCTGACCGTGTCAGCCGGTCCAACCCAGGGTCCTGGCTCATTCTCCGCCCTGGTGACGGCACCTGGAAGCCCTGGGGCCGTCTCGAGGCCTGGCGAGAGCGGGGCTCCTCTGATGGGCTCGGCCTCCGGTTTGAGCTGATCTCTGAGTCTGCAGGTGCCGGCATTGTCCTGGCAGAGTCCACTCTGAGCTCGAAGAATGGAGGGAAGCTCCTAATCGACCTCGTCGAATCACGAGGAGTGGCAACTGCAGCCTCCCCGGCTTGCAGCCCAAGAGGCAGCGGCGATCACAGCCACCTGCCGTGGTTGTCTGGCATTTACAGGGGGTTTATGATGTCGGCTCGGGTGGAGGGGGAGGGGAAGTGCAGCCGGCCGGTGGTGGAGGTCAGTGTCCAGCACGTGGGCTGCA